>JAJTUV010002620.1:0-163998 GCA_021653895.1 Mastomys natalensis | reverse complement strand
GGAGTCAGCAAGGTTGTACACAGCATGGGAGGAGACAGGCAGAGCCCTGGAATGCTGGGATTGGAGGGTGACCTGAGGGCTGGGGCAGAAGAGATGCCAGAATGACTCAAGAGGCACATGAGGGGATAGGGGAGGGGATGCTCTGGGCCCAGGGATGGAAAGAGCAAGAGAACAATGCAGCAGTTTGGAATGTTCAGCCTGCGAAGAGGAAACGGTTTGCTGGGGTGCAGGCTGGACGGGGGTTCAGATACTGCTGTGGCTTGATTGCTTGCCCACGGAAGGCGTATGTTGCAAGCCTGATTCTCAGAGTCCAAGGGATTCTCAGATGCCCATGCTGTTTAGTGGTGGAATGTCTGGGAGGTACCTGGGTTGTGGTGGTCAAGAGAATGTCAGAGGTTTCGTCATCAGAGTCACTGAGACAGCAGTGTGTGTGGCCATCCATCAGGGACCTTCGCCAGAGGCAGAGCACGTGCTGGCGCCATGCCTGGACCTCCTAGGCTCCAGAACCTCATGCTAAATGTTTTCCTGTTTGCCTTCAGTGCTGGAAATGCTACCCAGGGCTCGCACATGCTCGATGAGTGTCCACCACTTAGGTATATCCCCAGCCCTTGGCTTTTTGAGATAGTCTCTGGTTACATAGCCAGGCTGGCTTCAAATGCACGATCTTCCTGCTTCAGCTTCCCTGGAGCCAGAATTACAGGACTGTACCGCTATAGCTAGCTAACCTGTAGTCTTTATAAGTTACCCAGTCTGTGGCCGGAGAAATGAGACCCGAGAAAATGGATGAAACTATCACGAGCAAGGCCATAGTGAGGGTGTGTCCCCACAAGGTTGAGTGGGAGAGGCTTTGGGGGAAGGTAGAGGGTGAGGACAGAGTGGGCAGCCTGATTGGACTCACTGATTTGCACTTTGTAGGCAGCTAATTTAAGATAGCGCTGGTTTCCGACATGGCCAGCTCAGCTTCCTGTATAACAAGCCTGTTGTGCATGCGTTGGCCTTGAGCCCCTCCCAAGAGGGCTTATGCTAATGAGGCATTGGCCCTAACCAATCCTGGGGCTTATGCTAATGAGGTATCGGCCCTAACCAATTCTGAGAGAACATGCCGCCTGGCCTGCCCCCTTGGATGGGTATATAAGCAGCACATTTCTGCTGCTTGGGGTTCCCCTTCGATGAATGAAGATTGTTCCTGGAATAAAGCTATCTGAGAAGGATCCGGCCGTGTCATGTCTTACTTGCTGGTCAGGCGGACTCGACAGCGCTTTGCATGCCCTGCCCATTTACTTCAACTACTGAGCATCGATCACCATGTGTCCCAGGACTAGGGAAAGCATAGAGAATGAGGATAGCAGGATAATGCAACTAGATCCAGAGACGTCCATGTCATCACTGTGGAGTTGGTGGGCATGTTAGACCATTTGGAATTGTTCTTGGTGGGATTTAAAGGGACTTTTGTGTACACTACCATAGAGCACATACAGAGTAGGCACTGCATATGAAGGTGTGTACGTGATCCCTGTGTTTATCATGGGTGGGAGAGTTCTGTGCTGTGGTCAGGATCCCGATTCTTTTAACTTACAAACTAGGGGTCATAGAAAATATGGGGAACCTGAAGTTAGGATGCACCCAGGATCACGGAGGGAGAGAGGGGAACACTTAGGACACATCTCAGGTCCCCAAACTGCTGGGCCAGAGATGTGCAAAGCCCCTTGTCTCTCTCCAGGTGTCTGTGAGGTCCCTGCAGAATCTAGGAAATGAACCAGGCACCTGGCAAATCTCAGGCCTCATTAATAGAGTGTCTGTCCCTGTCTGGTTCTTTGTGTGGGAGGCATGGTTTGTAGCCTGCTCTGATGGGAGATCAGCCCTGGGAGTGAGTGGCTGCTGCTGTCACATTCGCTGCTGTCACAGTCTCATCTTCTAATGGCACCAGGAGGGTGGACTACCCGTGAGTGGTATGGGTTTGAATGTAAATAGAAAAGAGACTGAGGAACCAAAGATCTGAGGACATTTGAAAGGCAGCACAGCCCTCCAAGTGAGCTTCCAGAACGTGCTGGTTCAGAAGGGGGAGGGGGAGGGGAAATGAGGGAGTTGATGAAGAGCCTGGATGGAGGCCTGGGGACAGAGAGGCTTCCTACTTACTCAGTGTGAGCAGCGGCCCTGGGGAAAGGCATGGGGCCAGTATCGCGTGGGAAACAGGCACTGCCACCCTACTGAGTCTGGATCCCTGCGTCACAGGACGTCAAGGTGATTCCTACACAATGGAGTTGAGAAACTGCTTTGCAGACTCCCCACTGCCAAGTTCTCCCCTCTGGGAAGGGCAGCATACAGGACCCAGATCTGCGTGACTGCAAAGCTAGGGTTTGTGCTGTGTATGGAGCTCATGTTTCCCAAATCAGCACTGGCAGCTTTTAACAAAATACACGTAGTTCGTCACCAGGATCCCTCAAATGCATACGTATGTGCGCGCGCGCGCGCGCGCGTGCGCGTGCACACACACACACACACCACACACCACACATCACACACTATCAGGATGAAGCAGTATGTAGAACTAGAACCTAACATGGCGTTCAAGTCCCAGAGGACAAGATGGTGTGCCTAGGGTCACATGACTGCACTGTCCTCCCACAAGTGAGGGGTTCATGAAAGAACTGGAACCTCAGACTCACTGTCCCGAAATCAGACGGGGACAGGAGAATCATGCTTTTCCCTTGCTCCCCTGAGTAGCAGGATGGAGAGGAGCTGGCTGGAGGGTCAGAAGCCTGAAAGGGTTAGTACAGGTAGCTGGGAATGCGGGGAGGAAGAAGAGTCTCAAGCCCTTTAAATCTATTATCTAACCAGCACTGGCTCGTTCTTGAAAGCACCAGGAAACCTTTTGAAAGCCCTCCATCGAACCAATGAAATGTCCAGCAGATAAAGACACTTGACACCAAGCCTGATGACCTCAGTTTGGTTATGGGGATCGCATGGTGGAAGGAGAGAACTGACTCCTGAAGCTGTCCTTTGACCCCCACATGCATGTTGTGTCATGTGCATGCACAGACACACACACACACACACATGCACACACAAGTGTACACCTGCACGTACACACGCACACACACCTGCTATATACATACATGCATATACACGCAGACATGTACATACACGTACACACACAAACAGAAAAGAATAAAGCAAGCCAGCACCTCGGGTCACCCCAGGCTGCTGTACGAAGGTGCGGGGTTCAGACAGAAGTGAGACCCTAGCTGACAGCTGCTGGTCACGGCACATAGTCATCTCTGACTCCATAATGACAACCTTACCAGGTGGGTCTCTTCTTCCGACTGACAGACAAGGCTAGAGACCACACTTGCCCTGATCTCCTTGGTGTGTGTGATGGGGGGAGAGCAGATTCTGAGGTCTTTTTCTATAGTTTCATTCACCTCTGAGACCTTGAAGTATTTTTATAAGCCATATTCTCTGGGAAAATCTTTAATTTCTTCTGTACAGCTGGGAGCCTTCCTAGAGGAAGAAAAATGCCTATTTAAACAATACTGGATCATTGTGAAGTATGAAATTCATCTTGTGGGTGTCAGGTATATTCTATGAGCAGATGAGACTCCTGGAAATAACGAACAAAGCCCACGGCTCACAGAACACAGGGCCTTAGCTATCCATCACAGACAGGATATGGTTTCCGGAGCCGAGGGTCCTGCACTTGAACACAACCCCATCCCATCCCCAGCATGAACTTTCAGACTTAGTTTGCTTTTATCTTCATCCTTGGGCGCGATGCAGCCATTGCCGAACTGAAGGTCTGCTGGTAGCTCCCGAGTCTGAGGTGAGTCCTTTGGGGTCTGAGACCCTTTTCTCTTTATGAGACTTTCAATTGATGGAGGGTTGTTTCAGAAAACAGATCGACTGGCACGAGATCAGGATGAAGCAGCGTGTAGGATTAGAATCTGGATGGCATGTGGAATTGGGGGCTACATCCAGAGGAGCATGAAGGTCCTTCCTCAGCTCTTAGGAAGTATCATCTTGGGGCAGGAGGGTGCCCCACCCTCAGCCCCTCATGGGAGGAGCCCAGACAACAGGAGTGAAGGCAGGGGCTGGCTCTCCTGGGGTTTGGAGGAGCCTGGAGCACATGCAGTGTTCAGTGCTGACTTGTTGCCCCGAGAACCTCAATGTAGCCACAGGACAGACTCTGGGCGTTTCCGAATGTCAGGTCTGGCCTTGTAGCCCAAAGAAACCAAGAAGCTAGAATTTTGAAAAGCCAAGAAGAGATTTGAAGGGTGAGATGACGCCTCTCAGCTCACTGTCAGGGCGCGGACGTGGGCTAAATGGAGGAAGAGTCTGGGCAGGTGAGCGGGATGCAGGGGTGTGTACCTGAGCATCCTTGGACACAGAGTAGTCCTGTTGCTCGTGTTCCCAAGCTGCAGAGTGTAAAAGGAAGTCCTTGATGCATGTGAGGACAATCCAGTTCCCATGCTCCTGCTTGCAGGGTTATCTGTCAATGAAGCCCTGAAGTTGATGAATCCAAGATGGCTGCAGGCTCTGGACAATGCCTGGAGCCTCCCAGGCAGCTTTACTGGGGTCAAGAACAGGAGAAAAGCTGACATATAACACTCTGTTTCCCTGATTGCTGCACTGTCAGTCTTGAAGGGGCTGAGGTGGGTGAGGAGCCTGCCTCTTGAGACAGACCTTCCTTAGGAGATCAATGCGCCCATCTGAAGAGTTCAGAGGGATTGTTGCCTGAAGCTGAGAGACAAAGCAGATAGATGCACAATGCAGGCAGAGAGGTCAGGCCTCTGCCTGCTTTCAGTTGCCTTCTGGGACAGATAAGTCGGTTTTCAGAGAAGCAGCTTCCAAGGGTTCTATACCACCAGCAAGTAGGATGGAGCCTTGCATCCAGTAGGTACCAAGCAAATCTAAGCACCACTGAGTACAATGCTCAGTGGACTGGCCAATATGCAGACTCTAACCAGGCAGGACTCACTTCCCTGGGCATCCAAGAGGCACCCATGATGCCCACCCTCCTTGGAAGGCCTTGCTTAGGAGAAGCCATTGATGAGTCTCTATCTCTTGAGTCCAGGGAGTGTGAGGAGAGCCGAGATGTTTGCTTATGTTTTCTTTATGGCTCCTGGGTCTGTTTTAATTTATTTTGGTGCTAAGGATTGAACCTGGGGTTTCACATCTACTAAAATATAGGAAAAGATGCTCAAACTCAAATCAGGGAAAAACCATACAATCCAACAGTCGTATTTGTGAGCAGACAGGAGCTGGCATTTCAGTAAAGATGATGTATGGATGGTGACGGAGAACCTGTAAGTATGTCCAGCTGCTGCAGCCATGAGGAAATGCAAATTAAAGCTAGGAAACAACACACCTGTCAGAACACTAGAAGCAACGCGCTGCCGCCATCCGGAAGAGGGGGAGCACCTTGGAAACCAGCTAGACAGTTTTCATGAATAAAATATCCCTTCATTATTCTCAAACAAGTCCTCCTGGTGCCATGGTTCTCAGCCTTCCTAACGCTGAGACCCTTTAATACGGTCCCTCACGTTGAGGTAACCCCTCAACCATAACATTATTTTTATTGCTACTTCATAGCTGTAATTTTGCAACTGTTATGAAATGTAAATATCTGTGATTTCTGATGGTCTTAGGCGACTCCCCATCGTTGAATGGGTCATTTGATCCCCAAAAGGGCTGCCACCTACAAGTTGAGGACCACTGTCCTAGTGGCTTTATTCAGAGTCAGAAATTGGAAACTGCTGAAGTTTCTTCAGCAGAGGAAGGGTTAAATGGGGGCAACCAGAACCATGAGATGCTGTTTACAGCGAAAAGAACCGAATTGTTCATAGCTACAACTTGAATAAATCTCTAGCGAGTTTTGCTGAATGGAATATGTCCCCAAAAATGACCAACTTTACAGCTCCATTTCATGGCAATTTTGAAACAATGACATTTTAGAAATGTCAATTAGATTAGCGTTTCTCCAGGGCTAGAGAGAGTGGGACGGCGGTGGCTCTGGAGGTCACAGCAACACTTAAGGGGTTCCTGGGATGAAGTCACACCAGAAGAGGGCATTGCATCCCTTGGAGCTGGAGTTACAGGCGGTTGTGATGCGAGTTCCCCGGAAGAGCACCATGCACTCTTAACTGCTGGGCCGTCTCTCCAGCCCCACTAAAATCTTTTGTAAGGGCTACATAATCATATGCATGTATTCTGTAGCCTTTCCATGTGGTCTTTCCTCAATCTCTCTCTGTTCTAAATCATGCTGCTGTTATGTCTTTTCACATAAATATTTGCACTTAGGTCATTTCATGGGATGCTCTCCCAGAAGCGGAGGTAGAGGGTTGAAAACATGCACAGGGAGGCTCGTAATAGATGGTTTCCAGTGGCATTCTAAAGAGTTCTACTCGTGCTGAGTTCACAGCAGAAGTGTGAGCGCCCCTGGTGGTTCTTAGGTTTGTGCTGTCTGGAGAATGTCGTGGAAAATGAGACATTAACAGAGCCATTGAATGGGACTCAGGAGAGTCCTAATGTCTACCAAGGTCTAGAAACAACCTAGATGAAGAGAAAGGAGATGAACTGTGGTCTGTTTTTTAAGTGGCCTCTTTGTCATCAGGTTCCTAATTACAAGGTCCTGGATCCCAGGAGGTCCTGGACCTTGACAAGATTGAGGGACTTCAGAACTGTGTCAGCTTTGTATTAGCCTACTTGGGTTGCCGTAACAAAAAATGCCAAATTTATTTCCTTATAGTTTTGGAAGTGAAGTCTAAAATCAAGGTCCAGGGTGGTCCTGTATCTCTCTTGCAGACATTTGTCCCCTCATGGTGTCCTTACATGGCCTTTCCTCTGTGAATGTGTACACACACACACACACACACACAGAGTCCTCACTCTAATCCTACTAGTTCAGACCTTTGTTCTTACGACTCCATTCAACCTTAATTACTCCATAAAAGTGCTCTCTCCGCAAGCAGGCACATTGGAGGGTAGAGTTTCTGGAGTACACAAATATTCAGTCCCTAGCAGGAATCCTGGTTTCAGGGAGGCAATTTGAGTGTACAAGAAAAGAACTAAGTAGTTACCCACACAGGAGGACCAAAGGTGAAGAGAGTCAGGGGTCACCCTTCAATCATTTGGGAAAATATTCCACAGGTCCATGTGTTGAGCTCCAGGCCATCCTCTGATGATATAGAGGCGGCGTTTTTGTTCTCCCAGTGGAAAAGACACTGTCTTCTTAGTCAGGGTCTCTATTCCTGCACAGACGTCATGACCAAGAAGCAAGTTGGGGAGGAAAGGGTTTATTCAGTTTACACTTCCACATTGCTGTTCATCACCAAAGGAAGTCAGGACTGGAACTCAAGCAGGTCAGGAAGCAGGAGCTGATGCAGAGGCCATGGAGGGATGTTACTTACTGGCTTGCCAAAGCTCGGAATATGGGTGGGGCACTCACAGATGCACTGCCAGGAAGCAGCAGCAGCTCCTTGTCACGCTGTAAGCTGCACAGCAGGATAGGAGGCATATATGATTTGTCCCATGTGCCTGACCAGTTCAGGATGGGAGGCTTAGTAAGTGTCATTGACTCGTGGATGAAGAAGTTTGGTGGAACTGTAGAAGTTAGCAAGCTAGTCTACAGTCTATGCATGATTGAGAGCAGACATTTCTCTGGGAGCTGACCTTTATCTTGGAACAAATCCCAAGATGGTGGCTATCTTCTATTTGTATCTGAATACCCCAGCCATATCTATGTGTATGGATATTGAGGATGTCTGTTCTTAATTTTGAACTGGCCACAGCTCCTTTAGCTATCTCATTAATTGGTCACATCTTTAACAGTTTTTTTTTTTAAGGTTTTTCAAGACAGGGTTTCTCTGTATAGCCCTGGCTGTCCTGGAACTCACTCTGTAGACCAAGATGGCCTTGAACTCAGAAATCCACCTGCCTCTGCCTCCCAAGTGCTGGGAGTGAGCCACCACTGCCCGGCTAACTTTGTTGTTTTTATGCCCAAGCATGGTGTTTGTTTGTTTGTTTTCAAGACAGGGTTTCTCTGTGTAGCCCTGGCTCTCCTAGAACTTGCTCTGTAGACCTGGTGGCTTTGGATTCAGAGATCTGCCTGCCTCTGCTTCCCATGCTGGGATTAACAGCTTAAATTTATTAAGCCCCACCCCCTCTCTGGTTTTTCAAGTGAAACTTATCTTTTTTTTTTTTGATTTTTCGAGACAGGGTTTCTCTGTGTAGCCCTGGCTGTCCTGGAACTCACTCTGTAGACCAGGCTGGCCTCGAACTCAGAAATCCGCCTGCCTCTGCCTCCCATGTGCTGGGATTAAAGGTGTTCAAAGTTTTTTTTTTCCCACAATTCATTGACAGGCAAGGATGGGGACTCGAACTCGGGAGAGACACAGTCGCCTCCAACTCTGGAGCGCGGCGACTAGAGCGGTGTGCCACCGCTGGCTGGCTGAAACTTATCTTTTAATGCACTTTTTTTTTTTTTTCCTCTTCTTTTCCTGAAGCACACTTTCCTAGCAGCTTCTTAAGAGAACAAAGTCCTCTCTGAGCCCTTGCTTGCCTGGAGGCCTTCCACTTTACCCTTGTCTGCATCATGTAACTGGATTTTGGGGTCCAGGGTAGAAACTACCCTCCTCCAAATCTTGAAGGCATTGTCCATTTTGTAGCACACAGTGTTGCTTTGAAAATTGTTTATTCCTTTTTATTTAATCTGTATGGGTGTCTTGTCTGCATGTATGTCTGTGTACCACATTCATGAAGTGCCCTCAGAGACCAGAAGGCAGCAGATCCTCTGGAGCCGGAATTTCAGACAGCGGTGAGCTACCCTGTGGGTTCTGGGAGTTAAACCTGAATCCTCTGGAAGAACAGCCAGCTCTTAACCACTGAGCCATCTCTCCAGCCAGTCCCTAAACCTGATAGTGAGAGTTTTGATCTCCTTCTCTTTCTTCCTCCCCTCCCTACTTTCTCTTCCCCTCTTCCTCCATCTCCTCCTCCTTCCCTGAATCCTTCTTATTTAAGATTGTCCTAGAGATTTAATCCAGGACCTCCATCTATACAGGCCAAGTGCAGTAAGCCATAGCCTTTTATATTCTATCTTATTTATTTCTTGAGACAGGCTGGCCTTGAACTCTGTGGCCAGGCAGGTCTTGAACTGGTGACCCTCCTGCTTCAGTCCCCTGAGTAGCTAAATTACAAGTCTGTACACCAAACCCAGTCAAGGTTTTGTTGTTGTTGTTTTTCCGTAATATGACTCTTTTTGTTTTTCTTCATGGAGAGTTACATGTAAGGATCTTAGGACAGTGCTTGGAATTTAGTAAAATATGATTAACTTTTAGCCGTTATGATTTAGGTTTTTAAAATTTTGTACCGTTCTACTCTGGTATGTGTCTAGCCACTCTGCTACTTAAGACAGTGGATCCCCAGTTTCCAGAAGCAATCCTTTATAATAAATCTATCTACCTGTATCTCTCTCCATCTGTCCACCCACCCACTTATCTATCCAATCTTTCTTATTGGTCTCTGGAGAACCCTAAAACAGGTATCAAATTGAATTTTTCACTGGGGATCCCTGCTGTCGGCGAGCAGATGACTTGCCTATTTGTTTGTTTATTTGTTTGTATCTTGAGACAGAGTCTCATGCAATCCATCCTGGCCTTGAACTCACTATATAGGCAAGGATGACCTTTGAGCTTCTGGTCCTCTTACCTCCTCCTCCAGAGTGTGGGGGTTATAGGCATGTTCTACCATGCCTGGCTTTATGTGGTGCTTAGAGTTGAACCAGGGTTTGGTACACGTTAGGCAAACACTCTGCCAAGTGGGCTACACCCTCAGCTTCAAGAGATGCATCTTTTCATGTCTACCCCAGGTGTGTGTCTAGGTGGGGAGGGGCAGAGGTTCCCATCGTGTAGGATGTAGGGTCTCCAGGCACACACTTTCATTCGGAGTCTCCTCCCCTCCCTTGTTAGATGTGTGTCCACGATCACTTGGTATGCTTTACTTGGGTAGTTAGGGGAAGGTAACTAGGTTTCTAACTGGTAGCTTTTTGCTAAGTCTTAGTACAAGGTCTTCTCAGGGCTGGACGTTCCCAGACTGGGGTCTCCTGAGGATATTTCCAGACTGAGATCTCTTGAGGATGTTTTCAGACTGAGATCTCTTGAGGAATGTTCTCCATGCCCACCCTAGTTGTCTCTACCCCCAACACCTGCCACCATGCCCTTTGTGTACAACTTCCTTCCTTCCTTAAACTGTTCCAAAAGACAACCACAAATGTTCTGGGTGCTTTGATCCACTGTCTACCAGTGTCCGAGCTCATCCGCCACCGTCCCTGCATGCCGACAGCCTTTGGTTCTATCTTTTCTGTGAGACTGTGGAGCCGAGTGGAGACAGGTCTGGGAGTTCCTCGCCACATTTTCCCAACTGCCTCATCCGCAGGGTATTGGAGGCAAAGCTGAGGCAGGGGGAGGATGTTGACACATAGGGTAGGAATGGTGCAAGGAGAGGTACTTGACAATCACCCAGGAGGTGCTAAGGTGGGTCTGGAAGACAGGCAACGAGAAGAAGCTGTGTTGTGGTGGCTTCTATATCGTTTAATGCTGGATAAACCGAGAGAGGCGAGAGAGGATTGGAAGGTTTGGCCAGTTTGGATCAGATGAAGAAAGACATGGTATCAGGACGGCCTCATGTGTGGTGGTGAGGTGGCGGCATATAGCCTAGAGCAGAGACAGGGACCACGGAGGAAGTGAATTCAGCTGGGGCTCATCCCTGAATTCCAGCGAGTCTGTAGGGGTCTGGAGGGATGCTCAGACTCTATTCAGCTGGAAGCAACAGTGAGCTGGTGCACGGTGTGGTCCAGCAGGCCCGGCAAGAATTTTCAGCAGAAGCATCGATATTCTGCTGGTCCAAAGTGCTGCACATGTATACCTGCATGTACAAGGTGCTCCCAACATGCACGCTGAATGCACGTGGTGCTCCCACATGCACCCTGTAGCACGTGGTGTCCACATGCACAAGCCGTATATTGCCACCAGCTTGTGCTACACAACATTGCCACAACTCTGTATGCAAGTGGTGCTCCACGTATGCAGTGGTGCTCCCACATGCACCCTGTATGCACGTGGTGCTCCCACATGCACACTGTATGCACGTGGTGCTCCACATGCACACCTGTATGCACGTGGTGCTCCCACATGCACATCTGTATGCACGTGGTGCTCACACATGCACACCTGTATGCACACGTTGTGCGTGCTCACACATGCACACCTGTAGATGCCACATGATGTGCTGGCTCACACATGCACACCTGTATCGTGTTCACACATGCACACCGTTGCAGTGTCACACATAACTTGCACAAGTTGTTCCTGCACTTCACACTACACCATGAGACCCTGACCTTTTCTTTCAGAGCCAACCCATGACCAAGATTTCCTCCCTGTGTAAAAAAAAAAAAAAAAAAAAAAAAACGGCCTTTCCCTGTGCAGAACACAGCACTTCTGGATAAAAATAGAACACATTCAAGTCTGCCCGGGGTGCCCAGGAGGAACGTTCATAGCCTTCTTCTTCCTCTGCTTTCAGTGTTATTGGTGTTTAGTGCCAAAAGACAGGTCTGCTTGGGGGAAGGGGAGGGGAGGAACAGCCTCAGCTCTGATTGCCAGGAAGGCCCTTCTCTGTCCCCAGCACCACTGAGCCTGAAGCAGACCCTTACCTTCTGTTGGCCCCTGAGCTCTGCTTCCAACTGGCAAATCTGCTTTTCACCATCAGACTAGGCCTGGGACCTTAGTCTAGGAAAGTCAATCATCATAGCTGGTCGGCCTGGGGCTCCTCTGGTCACCAGTATCTGCCTGTTAGGCACAGTGGCCTCGGTGGCCACTGCAGTCAATATCCTATGCTCTGTCCACACTGTTCTCTGTCCATATGGTCCTAGAGTTCTTCCTATTTGAGCTTTGAGGAAGTAGAGGATCGGCTCCTTCTGAGGCGAGAGTCGCCTTCCAGCCTAGGGCAGTGACATTAAGAGTCTCAGTAGGCCCAGGGACCTTAAGAAGCCACACCAGTCCCAGGAGAGTGGCAATGAGCAATGAGTAACAGGTTCGGGATGATACAAGTCAGTTGCCTGTCTAGACACAGGTCAGAAAACAAGTCAGAGATTCCAGGGAAAGGGGCAAATATTTCCTGTTCCCTCCCTCAGCTAAAGCAGAACACAGAGGCAGATGCCAGCACGGTGGGTCGAATGGATTTGGCTCCAGTTTGGACGAAGTGTGAAAGACAGCAAAACCTGTGGTGTGCCTCAGTGTGTAGGGGTCAGCACGCAGCCTAGAGCAAGGGCGGAGTAAGAACAGCAGGCAAAGGAACACAACTAGAGTCCCCTCCCTGAAGTTTGAGCAAATGTGTCGGGGTCAAAGAAGGACACTTAGACTGTTTATCCAACCTGGAAGCAGAGGTGAGCAGACGCACGATGCCTGCCATCCAGCCCGGCTGCAGGCAACAGAACACTTCAGCAGTAGCCACCTCCAGAAGACATCACGACAGGGACGTAGCTCAGCGGTAGAGCACCTGCTTAGCGTGGAGGAGGCCAAGAATTCCATCCTCAGCACCACACAAGCTAGATGAAAGATTGTGTCTGCAGTTAGTGTTCTTCAATCTTCCAAAACTCCGTCAGCTTCCTCTCCCACATCTGTCCCTTCCCCGGCCCTACCCCCACCCCCAGCTGGAAGGCCCTTCATTTGCTGACATTTCAGAATTCTGTGGCTGTCCTGTGGTTGCAAATCCCCCTTAAACTCTCACTGAAACACACAGAGAAAAGAGCAGAGACTGGAGTCTCTCCTCACCCCAGGGGGAAATCAATCGTGTTTGGGACTCTTGTGACCCCAAAGAGTCCTCGTTCCCTTGTTACCACATAGCATGCGTCTCGGCATCCTTCGAATCACTGTGACACCTGTGTGGAGCAAGCGCTGAGCCGGAACACTCTACGTGTAGGAAGGACGGACTGTTGGGAACCAAACTGCCAAGGCTCTTTTGCTGGCAGAGAACAGCAACACGGTGGGAAAGCGAGCTGATGGATTGCATCTGAGAGTAGGCAGGCAGTGTGGGGGTCTCTGCGCTCGCTCATGTAGGCCATTCAGAGCTAGGTGCTCTCACCTGAGCTAGCTGGCTGTTGGGGAGGGTAAGGGAGGAGTGCTTTCCTTGGTCAATGGTAACCTGCTTTACAATATTTCTGGGGAATGCTGAGTTTAGGTTTTGTTTACCCAATAACAATCATGATGTTTGCCTGACCATTGTCCTTCTGTTTAGGACAATGTCACTAGCATTGCCTTTGGGGCCTGCATTGGACCTAACAGCATCATATCAGTGTCTCTCCTGTAGAAGCTTGGGCCAACACTTCTGGGTTTGTCTCCTTAAACCTGAAGCCACAGTGCGCTCGGTAGGGCCTTGGTGGGCCCAGGGTGTTCTGGAGGGACCCTGAACTTGAACAGCAGATCCGTTTCCTGTGGCCACTGGGACCCTGGGAGCTGTCAAACGATACACGTTTGTTTTCTACAGTTTTAGAGGCTAGGTGTGTGGAGTGAGTTTGTCTGGGCTGAAAGCTGGACAGGGGTGTGCTCCCTTCAGAGGCTTTAGGGGAGAATCCATTTCAGGGCATGAGCAACTCCTGAAATTTCTGGAGCTCCTGACCCCTTCCTCTTTCTCACCCCCACATCCCCCATAATGCAGGGTCCTTACATCCCTGCTCCCATCCCCACATCCACTCCTCTTCTGAAGCCCCCTGCCCTCCTCTACAGACACGAGGGATGATGATAGGACTCACCGAGATAATCCAGGACCATCTCTGTGTGTCAGCCTCCAGCTTAACTATATCTGCCAAGGGCATCTTGTCACATAGGTACCACTTACAAACTCAGAGATTCTACCCCTAACAGGTAGGTATGTGTGTGTGCATATGTGTGCGTGAGTACAGTACATGTGAAGAGGGTGCACACAGATACACATATGTGTTGACATGTGTTGAGGCCAAAAGGCAGTCTGAGGTGTCATTCTTCAGGTGCCAATCACCGTGTGTTTTTTTGTTTTGTTTTGTTTTTTGAGGCAGGATTCTTCCTAATTTGGTTAGTGAGCCCAGGGGAATTTGCCTATCTACTCTCCCTAGCTTTGGGATTAAAAATCTGGCTTTTTAAAACCTGGCTTGCTTTTGAGGGTCAAATGCAGGTTCTCAGGCTTGCAGGGTGAGCACTGTGCACACGGAGTCGTTTCTCCAGCCTCATGGATATTTGAGTGTGCTGTATAGAGGGTCTCTGTCCTGGGTGGGTTCCAATTAGTGACCCTGAGGCTGATGGGTGTGACTTCAGTCCTTCATCTTGCTCTCCCGTTTGCTTGTTGGTGTGACTGTGGCTACTCTGAATATTTCCTTCAGTCCCTTGACTGTAGTTGCCTCAGGAAAGGGCTCTGACCTCACAGGGCTCTTTCCTGCTGCATCTGGGGCTCTGCTATTTGTGACTGATCCCCACAGCAGTTATTGAACCAGTAAGCGAGCAGATGATGGGTGAGAGCCGCCAGTGCAGGGGGACGTTGGAGAAGACGGTGGCTACGGGGCCAGAATTTTAAGTCTAAAAGCCAGCTGGGCACAAGCCAGTAGCTGAAGGATTTGTGCAGAAGCCTTCTGTGACACTGTGAAGTGGCCCTGGTGCTTACACAGCAGGGACCAGCTACCCACACCCAGGCAGGGAGCTAGTGGGTCAGCAATGGCTGTGGGGGCTACAAGAGGCCACCCTGCCCCCACACTGCTTGCAGGAAGAGGACCTGGCGGCTTCAACACAAATGCTTTGCAATAAGTCTCCCGGGTCTGCGCTAACCCAGAACTACTCAGGGAAGGGAAATCCCAGACAGAGCATTTCCAGCTTTGCTTAGCCGACACAGCACAAATCCTGGAGTGGCTTGTGGGTCGGAGAATCCCTCCTCCATTTCCCCAGGAATCCTTCCTTGCTGAATAATTCAGAGACCTGCTTCTAGGCTGCCAGGCTGCAATGAATGGATCTTTTTCTGTCTCTTCTTGGGCAGTTTCCAGTGGAATAAATGATTAATTCATTATTATCCCACAACAGTCAAAAGTCCTTTCTTATTTGCAAGACAATTACTGATCTGGAAAAAAAAAAACACGTTTAGCCATGTTCCTCATTTTACTAGTATCTAGAAGTTTCTTTTCAGTAGGTTGGGCTGATTGAAACTGTGTGTAGAAGTCAAGGTGTGATATTTACCACCAAGGATGACGGGAGGAACGTACTACCTGTGAAAAGCATCAGTCAGACCCAGAACAAGTTCTCTGTGACAGATTTGTGACAAATGTGTTTTCTGAATCAAATGTCACCCAGGGTCAGGGTCTAAGGATTATGACAACCAACCTTTTAATATTTCTAGAAAGTTCTTTATCCTTCTTCCCAAATAAATTGAAAAAAAAAAAAAAACAACAACTTCATAGTGACAAATTGCAGAGGCAGTGTAGATGAGCTCATAGCGACACCAGCTTTGCTATCTATCTGTCTATCAGCACAAGGTGCCCATTTCCAGCCACCTTTGCCCTTTGAACCCCATTCTTTCTGTGATGGTTCATGTTGATTGTCAACTTGACACAATCTAGAGGCTCATGGGAAGAAGCTGTCTCTGAGGTGTTATCTTGATTAAGTTAACGGAGGTGAGAAGACTCGCCCACTGTGGGTGACACCACTCTCTACTCAGGGGACCTTCAACTGTGTAAAAGTAGAGAGAAAGGGAGCTGAGTAGTAGTATCCACATCAATTTATTTTTCTCTGCCCTTAACTATGCATATAATGTGACCAGCTGTCTGAACCTCCTGCTGATGTGACCTCCCTGCCTGTGAGCCTGTGAGCCAAAAAAACCTCTTTCTCCCTTAAGTTGGTTTTGTCCAGATTTTACCAAAGCCACAGAAACAGAAACGAAAACACTGAGGTGGTTTAAACAAGAATGGCTCCCATAGGCTTATTCATTCAAATGCTTGGTCATCAGGGATTGGCACTACTTGAGAAGGATTAGGAGGTGTGGCCTTGTTGGAAGAAGTACGTCACCGGGGGTGGGCTCTGAGTTTTCAAATCCTCAAGCCAGCTCAGCGTTGCTCTCTCTTCCTGCCAATCTAGATGTAGAGCTCCCAGCTATCTCTCAAGCATCTTGTCTGCTTGTGTGCCACCACGCTTCCTACCATGACAACGATAGTGGACTAAACCTCTGAATGTATACAAGGCCCATTTAAATGCTTGCTTTTTTATATGACTTGCTGTGGTCACGGAATCTCTTCACAGCGATAGAATATTGATGAAGACAGACACCTTCCAAGCCCCTAATCACATTCTGACCAGCAGTCTGCATCCTTTACAGCATCTTATACAACTCCTGCATATGGAGCATATAATTAGGTACCATTATAGCTATGTCATACTATGTGCTTGTGGGTCCTGTCCACCCAACCTCTGGGCAAGCGCCCATCTGACTGCCCTTTAGCCAGATAACAAGAGCAATAAGCACCCAGCCATGGGGCAGCCACTATGTGTTTTCCCTTTCTACAGATGGCATACTGAAGATTAGATTGGCTAAGAGTTTACCCCACACTGACTCAGCATTCCTCATCCCAGCCGGGACTGAAGCTCAGGTCTGTTCTGCTCACCTCACAGCACAGCGGGGACTGCATAGGAAGGGGAACTTACAGAGAGTGACCCTCACTGGCCTCTAGAAGAGCTCAGTGAGAGGAGGATTAGTGAGAAAAACAAAGTCCAGAGAGGAGAAGGCCAAATACATGGTGGAACAGCTAGGCTTCCCAGCAGCAGGCGGGCTGGGTTTCCAACTACTCCAAAGCTACCTTTGCAGGCTCTGAATCCATCTACTTTATAAAAATGTGTGTGTGTGTATGTGTGTATGTGTGTGTGTGTGTGTGTGTGTGTGTGTGTGTTGTGTAGTCCATGGCAAGTGTGTGGAAATCAGAGGATCATTCTATGGAGTTGGTTCTCTCCTTACACCTTTATGTGGGTTCCAGGAATCAAACTCAGGTTGCTAGATTTATATAGCAAATGCCTTCACCCACGGAGCTATCACGCTGGACACAGGATCCCACTCACATATGTGCAAATGTGCAGTCTAGCATCTATGTTGTGGGAGGCAGGCTCTGTGCTTTGTATTTATTCTCTTTCATTCTGGACTTCCCATGGCTCTTGAGTGGATGGCAGCCTAGAGCCACATCAGCACCTGAACAGCATGCACCATTTGGGTGACATGGCATATTAAGGTGACAATAGGCATATAAAAAGACACAGCTCACCAAGGGACTTTTGATATAGAAGACATTTGAAAAATAAAATCATATCAGAACATCTGTCCCACGTTTAGGGTATGCAAAAGGTTTTAAACCCATGCTAGAACACAGGGAACAGAGCGGTGCTCTGGCGGGGGCGCTGAGTGGAAGCCCGTTGGCACCTGCCCTGGTCTGGAAGAAATCATGGAACAGCAGGGACCATGGCTGCTGTGCATGAGACAGGAGAGGCTGAAGAGCAGGTAACAGACACCTGGCCAATGTATGCTCAGTAAAAAGGGCTTAGTTTTAGCCCTGAGGAGAAGCTTCCAGCCTGGGTGCACTGGGTCTGAGCACTGAGCCAGCATCTCTGCAACACCATTTTCTTTAGGATGGCTTTCCTGGCTCTGAGCATCTGTGCTGTGTGCAATTGCAATGGAGACAGAAATGGGGCCCCCACTATTCTTGGTTCTTTATCTAGAGTGTCAGTTCTCTCCTCAATCTGGCTTCTCTCTCATGGTAGCAAAATGACCCCTGAGTGCTATACCCACTCCATGGCATAATGTTGGCTCTGGTGATGTTTCTTGCCTGCATATGAGTAAAAGCTCCTCCTGGGCTGGACTTTTTGTGTTCCACACCCACTCCTATGTCACTTCTTGGTCGGAACAGTAAGTTCTTATTGCATAACAAACATCCCTCTGGTGGCTTGAATATGCTTGGCCTAGGCACTAGTAGATGGTGTGGCCTTGTTGGAGGAAGTGTGCCATTGGGGGTGGGGTAAGCTTTAGCCAGTCTTATCTTGTTTGCCTTTGGAACAAGATGTAGAACTCTCAGCTCTTCCAATGCCATGCTTCCTGCCATGATGATAATGGACTGAACCTCAGAACCTGTAAGCCAGCCCCATTTAAATGTTGTCCTTTATAAGAGTTGCCTTGGTCATGGTGTCTCTTTATAGCAATAGAAACCCTAACTAGGACAGAAGTTGGTACCAGGAGTGGGGTATTGCTGTGATAGGCCTGACCATGCTTTTGTTTGGAAGAATGCAGATTTGGGACTTTGGATTTGGAAAGCAGTGGAATGTTGAAGTGGAGCTTCATGGGCCATCGTAGTAGGAACATGAAAGACTTGTTGCTGAGGGTGATTTGGATAGTTGAAGCCTGGATCTCGAGGTTTCAGAGAAGAAGAATTTTAGAATGTGGCAGAGAGTCTGTTCTTGTGGTATTTTGGTGAAGAATGTGACTGTTTTTTGCCCTTGTCAGAAGAGTCTGCCTGAGGCTACGGAGAAGAGAGTCAAAGTAATTGCATTGATAAAGGAGGTATCAGAAAAATCCAGTTTAGACTCTGCTGTGGTTTAGTCTCGTGAAGAGCGTTTTGATGAAACTCAAGTTTAGAAGGAAAAAATATAAAATGTGTGGTTCAAGTAATAAACAAAACCAGGAAGTGCAGTGGAGCTGAATCCTGTGTTCCAGGAGATAACAGATCAAGAGAAGAGTCATGACCTCAGGGCAAGATCCCACCCAGCTGAACCTATTGTTTACATGTTTGCATTTGAATAAGGAATAGCTATATCATATTAGGCATTATTATCTGGTTATTGTTTTCATTTGGACTTTTAATCTGGAATGAGCTGTAATCCAGAAATGGAGGGCACACCTGTGATCCAGATCTTGAGGCTGAAAGACACAGGCTTATGATCCATATCTTGAGGAATAGTGGCCTAGAAAAGCTTTGGCCCAGGCATGATGGTACACACCTTTAATCCCAGGAGACAGAGGCAAGCAGATCTGAGTTCAAGGCCAGCCTGGGACAGAGCAAGTTCTAGGTGAAGAAAAGCTTAAGTCCAGGCTGGTGGTACACACCTTTAACCCCAGTACTCAGGAGACAGAGCCATGTAGATCTCTGAGTTCCAGGTAAATATAAGAGCAAGATCCCAGGACAGCCAAGCTTAGGCAGTGATAGAGTTGGAAAACAGAAAGCTGGTGATAATGGAATAGAACAAAAGGGCCACGCTCCAGCCCCAGCAAGCAGCAGAACTTGGCAGCTTTGGCTACGTGGCTCTGGCTTTAGCATCGAGAATAGAGGGGTTACTGAAACAAGCAAGGATAGTTAGCTGGAGCTAAGAAATTAGTGGTGATTAATTAAGAAGATACCAGCATCACTGGGATGAAATCTGGGAAGCATTTTCCGAGAGTACAAAGAAGCTGTGTTCCAGAGATAGCCGAGTTTGTACCTTGTGCTGCTGCTGGACTTGGTAATGTGCAAGAATCACCCAAGTGGACTAGTTTTGAAGGCATGAAGGGGTCATGGAGAGCAGTTGAGGCTTGGGACTGTGAGAGTTCAGTCATTAGGGAAGGTGTAGCTTTAGTTGCAGCTGATGGCCGGGACTGAAGGGGGTCACACAAAGGAGTTGAGGCTTGGCACCATGTAGAATGCCTATGAGAGGTTTTTGGTGAGGACCAGCTACAGGAGAAGACGCCACAAATTGGAGATGCCGGTACCATGGGATGACCCCCAAGAATAGCAACAGCAGTGGAGTGGAGTCAACCAGAGCCTAGAGTGCTACAGAGGGCAGAGCTGGAGATGTGACCTAAGCCATTTGTAGGAGCCCAGAGGATCATGTGTGGATCCCAGACATTGGAACAAGAAGCTGTAAAGTTGAGGTTGCCGTGGAGACCCCAAGATATTAGAGATCTCAGAGCCATGGGATACCTGCCTAGCAAAGCTGCTAACAGGCAGTGAAAACAGCCAAAGAGAAAGAATGGTGTTGTCAACACAGATTGAAGGCTTTGGAGATCTGAAGAGCGCTTTTGACCTCAGACATGGAGATGCAGAGTTTGGAGTTTGCCCAGCAGTTTTTATGTCTTGCTTTGGTCCAATATTTCCTCACCATGACATTTTGGAATGCACTGTATATCCTGTATGATGCTGGAGGTATGTGATCTGCTATTTGATTTTGATTTCTTAGGGGATTACAGTTCAGAGATTGTATGAATCTCAGAAGAGACTTTGAACTTTGGACTTTTAACATTATTGAGACTGTTAGAGACTATAGGATTTTGATGTCGGACTAACTGTGTTTTGCATTATGCTATGGCTAGGTATGGCCCCCATAGTCTGTTTTCTGTTTGCGCAAGGTTATGCGGCCAGGGAGTGGAATGTGATGGTTTGAATATGCTTGACCTAGGGAATAGCACTATGAGGAGGTGTGGCCCTGTTGGGGTAGATGTGGCCCTGTTGGAGGAAGTGTATCACTCTGGGGTGGGCTTTAGCCAGTCTTCTGTTTGCCTTTGGAATAAGATGTAGAACTCTCAGCTCCTCCTGCACCATGCCTGCCTGGATGCTGCCATGTTCCTGCCTTGATGATAATGGACTGAACCTCAGAACCTGTAAGCCTGCCCCAATTAAATGCTGTCTTTAGAGTTGCCTTGGTCATGGTGTCTCTTTACAGCAATGGAAACCCTGATTAGGACAATCCCCAAAATGCAGCACCCTGAAAACACAACCATGTGCCAATCTGGATCTGCCAATCTGAGTCTGGAGTGACGGACAGACATTTGCTGAGTACTTTGGCCAGCTGGAGGCTGGCTGCTGCCTTCTTGCCCAGAAGCAAGGATGGATCATTGGTCTTTATATTCTATATGTGTGATACATTCTCCAGCAGGTTAGCCCCAGCCTGTTCCTGTGGTAGTGGCGAAGGTCAAGTCTATAGAGTGGGTGGGTTGGGGTGTTCTAGTTTCCTTCTGTTGCTGTGATGAAACACTCCAACCAAAAATGACTTAGGGGACAAAAGACTTTGTCTATCTTCCAAGTCACAGGCTATCATCGGAGGAAGTCAGGGCGGGAATTCAAAACAAACCATAGAGGAGCTCTTCTCCACCTCCCTATTGCTGTAACGCTTTAACACTGTTCCACACGACATGGTGTCCCACAACCATAACGCTATTCGATTGCTGCTTTACAACTGTAATTCTACCGTTATGAATCAGAATGCACATATTGATATGGGATTGCCGGGGGTCGCGACCCACACGTTGAGAACCCCCCCCATAGCCAACTGCTGTTTGCAGGCTTACCTGTTATGAAGTCCAGGAGCGCTTGCTCAGGGAATGGTCTTCCCACAGTGGACTCTGCTCCACCACATCTGTTAATCATCAGACAACATCCTCTCCTTTGACACGCCCACAGGCCAGTCCTTCTACGGGGATTTCTTTCTCAGATGACTGCAGGCTGTGCCAAGTTGACAAAGAGAAGACCTAGTTACAGATAAATCTGCTGACAGTGGCCATCCAACTGAGACAAGGTGTGGTCCTTCCAGCTCTGGACTCTGCTCAGTGAAGACCACACTGGGCCTTTTGTTTGAGATTGTGACAAACACATGCTGTCTCTTAACACTAACCCTGACTGCAAGTTGGGGAGGGGTATCACCTTTGCCCATCAATTCTGATTTGGGTTTGGTGGGTTTATCTCAGACTCTTAGCTATTCCAGTCTTTCTTTCTAGCGGGCTGTTAGGAAGGTAGGGGCTCCTAGCATAGTTGTGTGGGCCTGATCACACTCTGACACTTCTTTTTAATTTTTTATCTATTGACTTCACATCCTGATCACCCCCTCCCACAATCCTTTCCCATCCCCCCTTCCCTTTTCCTCTGAGTAGGTGGGAGCCCCCCTGGGTATCCCCCCATCCTGGCACTTCAAGTCTTTGAGAGGCTAGGTGTTTACTCTCCCATTGAAGCCAGACAAGGCAGCCCAGCTAGAAGAACATATCCCATGTGCAGACAACAGCTTTAGGGATAGCCACTGTTCCAGTTATTGGGGGACCCACGTGAAGACCAAGCTGCACCTCTGCTACATATGAGCGGGGAGGCCTAGGTCCAGCCTATGTGTGTTCTTTGGTTGGTAATTCAGACTCTGAGAGTCCCAAGAGTCCAGGTTAGTTGACTCTATTACTCTTCCTGTGGAGTTCCTATCCCTTCAGTGCCTCTAATCCTTCCTCCTTTTTTTCTCCCATTAAGAGTCCCCAAGCTCCATCCACTGTTTGGCTGTGGGTGTCTGCATCTGTCTGAAACAGCTGCTGGGTAGAGCCTCTCAGAGACAGTATGCTCCTGTCTGTAGGCATAACAGAGTTTCATTAATAGTGTTAGGGACTGGTGCTTGCCCATGGAATGAGTCTCAAGTTGAGCCGGTTATTGGTTGGCCATTCCCTCAGTGTCTGCTCCATCTCCTATGCCTGCACTACTTGTAGACAGGATAAATTTTGGGTTTAAAATTTTGTGGATGAGTGGGTGTCCCTATAACTCCACTGGGGTTCCTGCCTAGATACAGGAGGTGGCCTCTTCAGGTTCCATATCCCCAATGCTGTGAGTCACAGCTAAGGTCACCCCATTGATTCTTGGGTGCTTCCCTTATCCTAGGTCTCTGTCTCATCCTGGGATTCCCCCACCCCCCTACCCCTGTCAGTTGCAGATTTCCACTCATTTTCATGGCCATCCAGCCATTTCTCCCATCTTTCTCCACACCTGATTCTGAACTCTCCCATTCCCCTCCCCATACCCTTCCCTCTTAGTTCCCTCCTTCCATCTGCTTCTTACGACCATTTTATTTCCCCTTCTAAGTAAGATTCAAGTTTCCTCACTTGGACCTTCCTTCTTCTTTAGCTTCTTTGGGCTAGTGGAGTATAGCATGCTATCTGTATTTTATAGTAAAATCCACTTATAAGTAAGTACATACCACGCATGTCCTTTGGAAACTGGGTTACCTCACTCAGGATGATATTCTCAAGTTCCATCCATTTACCTGAAAAAAATCACGATGTCTTTGTTTTTAACAGCTGAATAGTATTCCATCGTGTAGACGTCCCACGTTTTCTTGAAGGGCTGACCTCATGGTTTTATCTCAAGCTCTGCCACCCACACAACTCCCTGGGGAGCTAGAGCATGTCCTGGCCCTGCCTACGTGATTCTGATTTGCTTGGGTCTTGGGATGATACAAGAACTCCCTGAGGTTTCAGGCAACACGTGGCCAAATGAGACCTTCACCCTTGTTTCTCATGGGGTCATTAGAACTGTAGTCTCAAACCCTGTCCCAGATAACTGAATCTAACTCCGAATTTTCATGAGACCCTCAAGGAAGTCCCACAGGCATCCTTACCTGGAAGACTCTTTCCCAAGTAACACCCCATAGGGCAATGTCACAATGGAGAGACAATAGTGGGGAAGGACACTTTGGGGGGGCCTCGTTCCCTGGGGGCTTCTTTAATCACAGTTACAGAGACCAGGGAGGCAGCAAACCTAAGCTAGCTTTGCTAACAGGAAAGGAGCTGTGAAGAGCCACATAATAGCAGGTGTGTGCCCACAGTTGAGCCAGGGAAACAAGTCTGTAACCAACGCTCTTCCGTTGCTTTGCTTTAGTTCTGAAAACCTCTCCAGCTGCAGGCATCACATGCTGTAGCTCCAAGCAGGGTTCTGTCTCCACTGACAAGGCCATGTCCAGCCTTTGTCCCTGAGCAGGACTCGAGGTCAGGCCAGGCAGCTCCCTGGGAACATAACTTTTCTTTTACCAGACTGACCAGAGTATAATTCTTTCCTGTCTGTCCTGAATCCTGACTCGCTGAGCTGGAGAGGACAGATTCTGTACTTTACCTCTGAGATCGTCTTGTCCAATTTACAGAGCTCCTGTGTGGATAACCAGCATTCCCATGGCCATGAGTTCAGGAGTCCAAACCTCCTTCTGTGGCCTGTAAGTTCTATTCCCCATTGGCTCTCTTCTCTCACCCTGGCCCTCACCTCTCTCTATATCTGTGGTTGTGGAACAATGGATAATGGGACCATAGGGCCTTAAGAGGATAGGCATCTTTTGTGGTTCAGTTGCTGAGAAGTGTGTGTGTGTGTGTGTGTGTGTGTCTGTTATAGATCAGACTTGTGGTCATATCTACACACCCAGCCGGAGAAGGCATTGATTTCAAGTTTTGGGGCTGTTGGAAGCACTTGGTACTTGATGCACGTAGGGCAATGTTCTGTATCTCCCACATTGTCTGGGCAGAGGCCATTCCAAGTTCCTAGGGGCTGTCCACATTTCTTGCTATATGAAGTTTCCCTCTAGGCCCCTGGATTCTTCAAGACTAACACAGGAGTGAGAGGGTTCAGCTAGACGGCCACTATGATCTTCTGTGACACAGTTACGTGACAGGAGCCTGAGCACTGTGTCACCCAGCTCATGGTTTCTATGAAGCAGGAATCCTGTATTTGGTGGGTTAGATGCAAGCCACATCCACACACATACTTAACCAAGGGGAGTATACAAAAGTACGAACTCCAGGAGGCACGGGGAGTCACTTTAGACTCAGCCTAACAGACTCTATACGGGTATTCAACACTCCCTGAGTGTGTCAAGTGGTTTTTGCCTCCTGTCTTTGCAATTGCTGTTCTCTAAGCCTAGAATTCCCTTTTAGCCACACACACCTCTTCCCATATTTGTGCTTCCCCATCAACACGCACAGGAGCCTCTACACAGGCAGCGGGGCATGGACCTCTGCATATGCATAACAGCTGTGTGCTTGAGTCAGCGAAACAGTGAATGAACTCTCAGTTGGAAACCCAGATACCGAGACTCCGAGACTCCGTTGTAGGCTCAGTCCCCTGTCTGGGGCTGTGTGACAGTTCACTTCCCCTCTTAAGTCCTGCATCATCTCAGTATATCTGCCACAGCTCCGGGTCTCCCTTGCTGTAGCTCTGAAGTGACTTTACCCTGCAGTTCTCAGATGTGCTTTCCTGGACCAACTCTTGTTATTCTCTGCCTTCATCCTCCCCGAGCATAGTAATTCCATGGCCCTGCCAAAAACTGGAAGCTTATTATCATACCAGGAGCTGCCTTGCTTTATCTCTGAGTCTATGGATGCAAACAGGGATGTATGTCTCCATGGAGGTCACACGCCGTAAAGGCGCCTTGAGCTGCTGTCTGTCAAGGAGAGGAATAAACACGTTTCATCTGCATGAATAATTGTTTCTGATGTTATTCGGGGAGCTTTCCATTTACATCTGGGACAGAGAGAGCAGCTGCCATCACAGTATCTACTTTTTTTTTTTTTTAACCCTCTTCTCAGAGTTGATCAGAAGAAGCCGGGAGGTGGGAATCAAGGTTCTGGGATGTCCACCCGGAGAGGAGCAGACCTTGGAAGGTACCCAGCAGAGGGTGAGCCTTTCACCATCTCTTGAAAGATCACTCTTCTTATTGCACGTCAGCCTTACTGTCCAGAATCTTCTCACAATCTTCCTGTCAGCGAGAAGTGTATCCGTGGTCATGAAGCAGATGGCGTCTCAAACAACGAGGTCTCTCTGCCCGAGCACTCCTCTTCCAGAGCTCTTCCTTCAGCATGTGGACTGACGTGAGACATCTCTTCCCTGATCTCCCTCAGCTGATGACATTTCACCACTAGACTCATGTCAGTGGCTTGCATCTATCCTCTGCACTCCCCCTAGAGTGGACTGAGGGAAGGAAGGAGAGATGGGTCTCTCTATTTCCTGTGGCCCTGCAGCACAGGGTCAGGTCTACATCCAGCACACAGAAGAACTGACGGTGACGAGAAGCCATTAAGAACCACAGAAACCATCAGTACTACTAGGTTTGGGACTAGATTTGAGTTTCTGGAATTTTCTGGAAAAAACTTTTATCACTGAGTTTGGTTCACTTCATCATGGGGACTAGCAGAAAAAATATCTACAGGCTGGATCTTCACCCTTAGGTGGAGGCGATGGGACAAAATCAAGAGAAATTCGTCAATAATGAGTGGGCCTGTACACCTGACCCGTGGAACAGGATCCCCGCATTATGCCACGCAGTGTGACTTCACACCACTTTGAAATGCTTTGACAGCATGAGCTATTTGATATTGTGACACAATTCTGTCTTTTGAGTCCATGCTCACAAACCACATGGGCAAGTTATATTTTTAAAAATCACTAAAGAAAACTCTTACAGTGTTTCAAGTAAATTATGATTTTGTGTTGGGGCTGCATCCATAGCTCTCCCTGGTAGGGGCAGGTGGCCCCAGGGGTCCATGGGCACTCCTACAAGTTCCCATAGAACACAGGCGTCAACAGCATGGTTTGATAGGAGACAGGGCTATGCCTGGACACGACTGGTCCTCCTCATGCATCGCTGGATCTAGAAAGTCAGGAAGATGTGGGAGGGTGAAGCCCAGAAGAAAGGTCTGAGTTTGGCCAAAGGTGATTTATATGGAGACTTTTCATTCTGGCTCCAGATAGTCCAGGGGACATGCCTTGTAGGCCCTGAAGGTCCTACAAGCATCCCAGGCAGGGCTGTCCAGCCTCTCTCTCTCTCTCTCTCTCTCTCTCTCTCTCTCTCTCTCTCTGTTTCTCGTATATGTTATGTATATGTATATGTATATGTATATGTATATGTATATGTATGTATGTATATATGTATATGTATGTTTATGTGTGTCCTGGCCAGCAGGGCATTAAACAGGGGTCCAGGGAGGTCACCTGAAAGAGAGTGTGTGGGGGAGGTAACAGACAAAGACTCGAAGAATGACAATCTGTCTATAGTCTGATCAGATCGTAATATTTACTTTTTCACACAGGGTTTATATACACAAAAAGACAGAATGTGGGGAAGGGGATGACACAAGAATGTGGGTATTCAGGGGGAGTACAGATATCTTCCAGAACAGAGTATCAGGGGAATGAAGGTTCAGGGGACATGTCACTATGACTCTAACTATGATTCACTTGTCCTTATCTAAGTTGGTACTATCCACCAAGGTTACCTATCTGCAAGGTCTATGACTACTCAGGCTTGGCAGCCTTCCACCAAAGCTGCTTGTTTACAATAGCTGTTTCAGTGTTTTTTCCACAGAGACCCAAGACTTGGTGCTAGCAGGCATGTATGTCAGGCCTATTGCTGATTTTAGGCCTTCAGTGTAAGCAGGGCTGCCCTTGACATATGTGTGTGTGTGTTTGTGTCTGTATGACTGTATGTATTTTTTGTAGGCTACTGGGCTCATGTAGTGAAATGCCCCCTGCATTGGTAGTGTGAGGCTGCGTCATCTGTGACGGGGACATGTTGGTGGGGTAAGGCTTGAACTCCTGGATCTGAGGATATTGTAGCTATCGGGACTACTGGATTGGCCCACTGAATTCTCAGAGCTCCTGGACTTACTCCCTCCCTGTGTCTACATCATGATAGGGCTGGATTCAGAGTTGGCTCACAGCTGATCTTTCATGAAGGAGCAATCCTGACTATAGGTGCAGCAGGTCACAGGAACCTGGGCTGTCACGAGTCTGTGTGCACTTGAAGGCTGGTAGTCATTTGTGTCTGTTTGGCCCCTGGCTCTGCTCATCTCCTGTGGTAGGTTCTTGGAGCATAAGAATGGGAACAGCGCAAGAATCCCTACTGACCCTCTCCTCACACAACAGGAAGTTCAGCTTGGTGGCTTAAAACAGACAGATTAACAATGTATTTCTGGGAGATGGATGATGGTTTATTTTAACGTACGTGAAAAAGGAAGGGTTCACAGCACCCTCCTATATGAAATGCATATGGGGTTTGAGTTTAAGTAGGATGCCTCCCTTGATGGTTTTGGAGTGGTTGGACCAGTGCTTGGCTGTAGGGATGACTTGTCCTTGGCAATGTAAAGGAAGTGCCTGCTGCATACCTGAGCACACACGGCCATCGGCCATCGTGAGAAGGCCTGCCTCCTCCTCTGTGATAGGGCTCTCAGCACATCCACATGTAGTGGCAGAGATTTGGATCTTGGAGGCTAGTATCGGAGTTCAGAGGCCATTCCCTCCACTAAATGTCCTGTGATCTTTGTCAACGGATAACACTGTCAGAACATTAGTTCATCTCAAAATGATAAGACCATAGAACCATCCCCATGGGCAACCTTTGACCCCACCATGTGTCCCTCTGCTCTCATCACCTGTTTCTTCAACATAAGAAGGTGCCCACAGGGCTTCAGCAGAATGAGCCACTTAAAAGACAAATGATTCCTTCTAGGTCATTCTGATGGATTAAATAAAGGACTATTTCAAACCACAGCCCAAGGAGTTGGAGGCAGACGTTGCAGAGGAGAGCTGCTGAGACCTGCATGTGGGCTGAAGAAACTGTGGACCCAAATAAAAAAACAACTTTGTCAACCATCAGGGTAGCATCCCAACCAATCAGATCACACCGCTCATCTGGGCAACTTTGCTAACTTAAATAGCCCCATTACAAGGCAGTATATAAAAGAAGACAAGATGATTACAGAGACCTGGGAGGTGTCTGCACTAGAGGATACTCTGTCTCTTTGACCCCTCTGACCTCTCCTTCCACAGTGCTCTCTAATATCCAGGGTCTTGATTGGCTGTGAGCACTTTTTAATGTCTGAGGTCTTTTTTTTTTTTTTTTATTTTTTTTATTTAAATGAGATCTTGGCAGGAAGGATGTCTCTGAATGAAGTTTCTTTCCAGCACAGCTCTGGGCTCATGGGGGAACTTGGCTGGATTAGAAGCAGGAAACATTTTGACTAAAGGATATCTCTTTCCATCCAGTGTCTACTGGGTCCTTCAGTGTTTCCGATCCTGGTTTGCTTTTGGGGGCTCAGATGGTTTTGTCCCTACTTAATAAATTGCCACTTGGGTGTAGTATACTGGTGTACACCTTTAAATGACAGCAGTTGAGAGAAGGAGATAGGTAAATCTCTGTGAGTTCAAGACCAGCCAGGGATACATAGTGAGACTCTGTCTTGAACTCCCTCCCCGAAATTGACACTCATGTGCCAGAGCAGATATCACCATTCCTGGGTGTGAGGGTGACTTTCCTGTGACATATACCTCTACTGACAACCAGGGTTGGTTTGGCTAATCTGACTAGCTAGCAGGGTGTCCTCCCTCATTTCTTAAGTGTCCATGTGAATCCTTCCAAAAGCTTCATTCTCAGAATAGAACGGTGGTTCTCAACCCATGGGACACAACCCCTTTGAGGGATCGTAGGACCATTTCAGAGGGGTCACATATCAGATAACCTGGGTATTAGTTATTTATATTACAATTCATGACAGTAGCAAAATTATACAGCTCTGCAGTAGCCTGGAAAGCAGACATGCCCTTAGCACACACCTTTAATCCAGAACAATGAAGGTAAAGTTAGTTCATAGAAGGAAGCACCCAGGTTTGAAAGTGATGTGTAATTGAGTGGCAGACAAAATGAGGAATCAGAGAAAGAGTTGACAGAATAGGATCTGCCCTATTATCATATCTGACTTTGCTTGGTTGGTTGATAATTTGACTAATTAGCAGATTAAAAAAATTTTCCCATTAAAATTTGCCTCTCTTTTTTGAACTTGTAAAGTTGGATGTTTGTTCACAACTGGTCATTTACATGTCCTTTTTTGTCGGTTTATTATAGCCCTTCCCTGTGTTTCTATAGATGTGTCTGTTATTTTTTATTTTTTTGGTTTTTCGAGACAGGGTTTCTCTGTGTAGCCCTGGCTGTCCTGGAACTCACTCTGTAGACCAGGCTGGCCTCGAACTCAGAAATATGCCTGCCTCTGCCTCCCAAATCCTGGGATTAAAGGCGTGTGCCACCACTGCCTGGCCGATGCGTCTGTTATTGATCAACGAGAGCTCTTAACATATGATGGGAATGAATGCTAAGCTAATTATTGTGAGAATGCCTCTTTCCTTAAGTTCATTTCTAAACTTACCATAAAACTTATACTTCTGGGCATTTCAAAATTAACCAGGCCTTTCTTTTGTCTGTTTTATCTATAAGAAGATTGCATCAGCCAAGATCTCAGAATAGTTCCACATATTTAATCTTCAAGGTGTGTGCGAGTGATAAACAGCACACTTCCACTTGGTCTTCTGATGATTCTGGCCCCAGGCTGAAGCCTGAGGTCTGAGCTGGGTCTGGAAGTTGGACTCTATAAAATGACAGAATGCCAAGTAGAGGGAAGCTGTGGGAGGTGAGAGGTCAGACAGCTGCCTGGAAAACAGAATGGACTTTCCCAAGCTCTCTGAAAAAGATAAAGACTTCTATGTGGGGCTGAGGACAGTGTCTGGGAACCGTGTGGCATGAATAAAAAGTTCTGAAAAGTTGTGTGTCCTGACCCCACCAGCAGCTGCAGTGGCTGTCCCCTGAGACTTGCTGACTCTCAACGGAGGTGGAATAATATAGAAACCTGAGTGGTGCTAAAAATGCCAAGGGAACTTTCCAACGCCAAGGGCCACAGTACAGGATGCTAATGAGAAAAAGTGCAACCACCGAGCCCAGGACAAGCCAGAGAGGACACACTGACACATCAGCTGTTGCCTGACCTTGACATAGCTGTGTTATCAGGGCTGCCCAAAGTGTCTCACCTGCAGAAGAAAGGATTAATTCTGTTTTTTTGTTGTTGTTGTTTTGTTTTGTTTTTCGAGGCAGGGTTTCTCTGTTTAGCCCTGGCTGTCCTGGAACTAACTCTGTAGACCAGGCTGGCCTTGAACTCAGAAATCTGCCTGCCTCTGCCTCCCAAGTGCTGGGACTAAAGGCGTGTGCCACCACCGCCCGGCTGAAAGGATTAATTCTAGCAGTGTGACTGTAGGGGCATTGTCTAGAGTGCCCTACCTGATGTGTGTGCACAATATTGTAAGATGACAGCAGGAGACAACACCACTGAGAGGCAAGAGGAAAAGCAGGTGCTAGAAGCAGGCCCACAGGTGAGCAGAGACCTCAGTGACAAGGATGGCCAGTGTGTGTAAAATGGGGGAGGCAGGAGGAGAAGGAGAGAGAGAGAGTATGGTAGATCAATGGGGGGGGGGGCAGGAGGGGAAATCTGAAACAGTTTGAATCTGTCAAACAGGCTTAGAGAGGTAGCATATACCTGTAAATTCCAGCCAAGATGGGAAACTGAAGCAGAAGGCTAGAAAGGCTGAGAATAGTCTTTGTTTCACAGTGAGATTTTGTTTTTCTTCATTCACAAGGTGCACTTACATCCGGGCAAAAGGCTTACCCATGTAAATTAAAAACACTTTTAAAAGCACATCTAAGCTAATCAGTATGACACTTACACTTAAATCAACTGTCAAGTTTAAGAGAAGATCAAACAAAATTGCCAGAGCTGGCAATCAGGAAGATAAACTGACAGAAACATCAGAGTGGAAGCTTAAAAAGGAAAAACATAACAAAAATAAAAAAAACCCAAACAGCACATCATATGATCCCAGTGCACAGGTTAAAGGAAGAGATAAAAGCTATGTGTTTGGATTTGTCAAAGGAGAGAGGGTGAGGTCAGAATCCCTGAGGATGCAGGAGCCACCATGTCCCCAAGCAACAGAACACAGTGGTTCAGTGATTCCCCCTGTTCTCTGGAAACAGGACAAGGGCACAACTATTTCTGTCTTACTCTCTAAGTAGCTTTTCCATCGTGATCAAACACCACGGCCAAGGCAGCTTATAAAAAAAAAAAGCACTTGATTTGGGGCTCATGGCTCTAGAGGATTGGTCCATGGCCATCATGGTGGAGAACATGGCAGAGAGCGGGCATAGAGCCGGAGTAGCCGCTGAAGCTCAGGTCTTGGTCGATGGGCCTGAGACAGAGAGAGCTAACCCTCAAATCCTGCCCAAGTGACACAGCTCCTCCAACAGGGCCACACTTCCTCATCCTTCCCAAACAGTTTCTCCAGCTGAGGACCAAGCATGCAGATCTCTGAGGCTGTGAGGGCCATTCTCATTGAGAGCACATCTGTCTTGCTCACAGGCCCAGAGAACACAGAATTTTAAAAGGCAACATTTAAAGCAGCATGACTCTAAAGACCTAAAAATAAACACCGCAAAGCCATAGAATAGATCACAGACAGCCTGACACACAGAGATGTGGGGATCGTCAGTTTCCACATGGCAGACTTCTCAATCATCTTCACATAGAGCCAGAGATTCTAGCAAAAATGCTAATCGGAATCCTGATGGGCTTTGGGACTGGAACGAGGTAGTTAATGTGATAAATCTAACTTTTCCTTGGTAATGCACGGGTCAGAGAAAATGTAAACCAGCACAGGTTAATCTGTAAAACTTTAAATTTTTAAAATTACAATGCGTGTACATGTGCATGCTCGTGTACGTGTGTGCGTGTGTGAGTGCATGCATGCGTGTGTGTGTGAGATGGTGTACAAGTAGAGGTAAGAGGACAATTTTATGGGAGTTGGGACTCTTTCTACCATGTGGAGCTCAGGAATCTTCATGATATGTAGCAAACACCTTTTCTGGCTGAGCCCTTTCCCGAGCCTAAAGTTTTTTTTTTTTTAATTTTATTTTATTATTTTATATTATTTTATTTTGTTTATTTTTTCTGTGTAGATCCTTCAGCTCATTGGCTGAGGCTCACCCATATTAAGGAAACCAATCTGTTTACCTAAAGCTTACTGACTTAAATAAATATGAACTCAGTTGACTGATAAATCTGCCCACTACAATAGCCAAGGCAATGTAGAACAGCAAACCTTGGGGAGGGGCATCACTCTGTAAGATGTCAAGACCCATCTTTTTTGTTTTGTTTTGTTTTGTTTTGTTTGTTTTTTGGGTTTTCGAGACAGGGTTTCTCTGTGTAGCCCTGGCTGTCCTGGAACACACTCTGTAGACCAGGCTGGCCTCGAACTCAGAAATCCACCTGCCTCTGCCTCCCAAGTGCTGGGATGAAAGGCGTGTGCCACCACTGCCCGGCATCAAGACCCATCTTAAATCTGTCGTTGTTGCAGAGATGGAGCCCAGAGCCACACACTGGCATGCACGCACCCAGATTTACCACGGAAGTGAGAACACGGGACAGCGAGAAGGCCCTGGATTTAATAGTAGCCTTAAGCGAACTGGAAATCTCGATGTGTTAATTACTTTCCTGTTGCTAAGCCATGACCTAGGCAACTTACAAAAGGAAGAGTTTATTTGGGCTCACGGTTTCTGAGGGATGAGTCCATCGTGAGGAGTGGGGTGGGAGGACCGGGTGGGGGGGATGAGGGGGTTGGGGTGAGGCATGACAGCAAGCAGTAGGCATGCCGGCAGGAGCAAGAAGATTTGAACTCACATCTTCAACAGCAGTCATGAAACAAAAAGAGTGACCTGGAAGTGACATGGTGGCCTTTCACCTCTCAACCCCTGTCCCAGGTGATGGCTTCCTTCAGCACAGCCACACCCCAAACCTCCGCAAAGAGAGCCATCTTGGGATCGAGTGTTCAAATATCTGAGCCTTATGGTGGGCACTCTTTTTCAACCACCAGAAACTCAGCTAGACACAATAAGCTGAGAGCAAAGCACATCTTTAATGCCCCAAAACAGGCAAAGCGGGCCGAAGTCCTCTTCCGTGTTGGGGGGTGGGGGGTGGGGTTTGGGCTGAATTTTCTTCCATCTTCCGGTTTGGACGGATCCTTGAAATGAGCAGATCGGATGGGAGGGTCTGGTCTGCAATGATCCCACCCTACTGATCGGGCTCCTCCTCCTACTTGGATTAGCATTTCCTTACCCTGAGCACAGGCACCGAGCCTTTGTCACAGGAGCCGGATGACACTCTATCACCTTGTGTCTCTAAGTCCCTTGTCTTCATCCATTGCTGCTGCCTCAGTTCCAACTCCAGCCAGGCCCTGTTGCTTTAGGCTCTCTACTCCCTGCCCGCCTGTCCTTCTGTCCCAGTACCCTACAGTGACCGAATAGGCGCGCACCTTCCCAACGTCAGCCCAGTGCCCCTTTACTGTGGTCTGGAATCATCCTCCCCGACCTGCACTTAGTGCCTGGAGTTTGGGAAGGGCTCCCTCTGCTGGGGGAGAACAGTATTGCTGGGCAGAGCTCACCTCTGGGCAAGAGAAAGACACCCTGGAGATATGCCTGCGCCTCTCAAAATCTTCTCTGATAACTGGCTTGCTCCTCATGGCTTGCTCAGTCTGCTTTCTTACAGAACCCAGGACCACCAGACTAGGATGGCCCCACCCACAGTGGTGGGAGGCCTTCTCCTGTCAATCACTAATTAAGAAAATGCCCCACAGGTTTGCCTGCAGCTAGGTGTTATGGAGGCACTTGCTCAACTGAGGTCTCCTTTTTCAGGTGACTCTAGCCTGTGTCAAGTGGACATGAAACCTAGGAAATGCCTGACATTGGGCTAGGAATGGAGATCGGTTGCCAGACCTGTGGTCTAGCATGTGCAAAGTCATGGGTCAGATCTCCAGCCCCACACAGAACTGGGCACAGTGATATAATGCCTGCATTGGGCAAGCTGAGGCAGGAGGATCAGGAATTCACGGTCACCCTTGGCTACAAAGTGGGTTTGGGGACCACTCCGGCTACAGGAGACCCTGCTGAGAGAAGAAAGGAAGGGAGGCAGGCTGAGGGGCAAGTGGGTAGGAGAGAGGGAATTGGCTGACTCGGTGACACGGTGTTCCACACATTCGGGATGAAAACGACATAGCTTGTGGTTTTCCAAAGGAAACTGGAGTATATTAAACAGGTCTTCAGAGCACGAGATGCTGCTGTCTCAGAGCTGCTTTCTGAGAACCCCCTGTGGCCTCAGCAAAGCAGAGTTCAGGAGATGGCCAGGACATGTGGGTACTAGGACTCTAGGGCAGAGAACAAGACTAGTCACAAGCCCCCTTGTCCCATGCCAGACCCAATCACACTTCATATCATCTTGATCACGGACATCTGAGGGTTGTGGTTTTTTTTATCCACCCCCAGAAGAAATTTAGCCCGGGTGTGTCTTATCCAGCTAGCCCCAGGGCTTCTGTTCTGAACCTGTGGGTCACGACCTGCTTTGCCGCCTTTGACTCCCAAAATATTTACATTATAATTCATAACAGTAGCAAAATTACAGTTATGAAGTAGCAACAAAATAATGTTATGGTTGGGGGGTCACCACAGTGTGAGGAACCGTATTAAAGAGTAGCGGCTTTAGGAAGCTTTAGGAACCACTGAACTAGATCCAGAGAGTCAGCTGACAGGAAAGTTTCTGATAAAGACATGTTGGACAGGTGATGTCCAACATAATTCCCTGGCCGGGCAGTGGTGACACATGCCTTTAATCCCAGTACTTGGGAGGCAGAGGCAGGTAGATTTCTGAGTTCAAGGCCAGCCTGGTCTACAGAGTGAGTTCCAGGACAGCCAGGGCTACACAGAGAAACTCTGTCTCAAACACACACACACACACAAAACAAAATAACTCCCTGAAATCTGGGGCAAGGTACAAAGAGAAAGCTCTGCAGCAGTGGGCTAGCCTGAGAATTCAGGACACCTGGTGAGGTGAGTTCCTGGCCCAGGTGTCAGAACTAGGTTTCTTATTCTTTCCTGATCCCACTCGACCCACGGTGAGTTCTCTGTCCTGCCCTGTCTGACTGCCTCCTGACTATGGCTTACGCGGCTCCTCCTCCCTCAGGGTCACTCCCATACATCCTGACCCTCAGAAGACCCGGTCTCTATGAGGATGAGTGGCATAGACTGTGGGTGGTTACAAATTTGGACAATTGTACTCATGCACCATTTTGCCCCAGGGTGAGTTTCAGGGCTCCAGACAGGCTGCCCCCCAACTTTTACCCTTGTAGGCTAGGGTGTGTGTGTGTGTTGTGTGTGTGTGTGTGTCTGTGTGTGTGTGTTGGTGTGCTGTTTTTTTTTTTTCTTTTCTTTTTTTTCTTTCTTTCTTTCTTTCTTTCTTTCTTTTTCTTTCTTTCTTTCTTTCTTTCTTTCTTTTTTTTTTTTTTTTTCCGAGACAGGGTTTCTCTGTGTAGCCCGGGCTGTCCTGGAACTCACTCTGTAGACCAGGCTGGCCTGGAACTCAAGAAATCTGCCTGCCTCTGCCTCCCAAGTGCTGAGATTAAAGGCGTGCGCCACCACCCCCCAGCATGTGTAGGTACTGTTCTTACCGTGTCAGAAAGTAGCTGATACAGGTCTCCGAATAGAACCATGCCTCTATACCTAGGCCCATACCCTGGAGCTCTGCTTGGAGGCTTCATAGACCCAACTCATACACAGATGAGCAACTCTAGTAGTAAGGACTCTGTTACAGGTAGTCAGAGGGAATGTGCTGAGAAAGATTCAGACAGGATAGTTAAGCTGGGCTTTGTGGGATGAGTAGGAGTTCTACAGGTCAGGAAAAAAAAGGAAAAAAAAAAAAAAAGGGCAAGGCATACGTAAGGCATACAACCTGAAAGGAGCAAAGGTGAGTGCAAACACTAGTTTCTGAATTATTATTTGCTGCAAATAATAATTTGTCTGCTACTGGTGCTCCTATACTTGAGTGGCGAGAGAAGCATTTGACAGATAAGTGATCCTTACACTGGAAACTGATTATGGGACTTGTGGAAGTCCTGAATGAGTTACTTGATCTGCTGGTGATGTAGATAACCCACTCTGCTGGAAAACTGCTCTGGACTCTGGCTTTAAAGCACAGTGGAACCTTGGAGGCTAAAATACTCTGTAATGAAAGGCTCTAGGTGTCAAAACTGCTCCCCAAGGACCAGGGTTGTGGAAGAGACTATGGGCCCCCTCCACTGTACTAGGGGTGGGGTGGGGGTGGCAGGTTTTTCCTGCATCCCTACCCTATGTCCTAACCTTCTCCAGCCCAGAGATTGTGCTACCCTTCCCTACAGCTCCCTTGACTTCCTCATATCCCCCAGCCATTTTGGCGATGCCAGTCTCTTGGCCCCCCTTCCCCTCCCTGACTTACATGGCCCAGCTCAAGGTCATGTTCACTCTAGACTCTCCCAAACGAATGTTTTTGCCTATGCTCTCCCTTTTATCTACAATAAACCTCTTCTTTCCTCCCCCTCCTCCTCTCCCTCCACCTTGCCTCCATGCCTAGGAGCAATTATGTCATTTCTTTTTCATTCCTTATTTTACATTCATCTGGAGCTGACTTTGATATTTTCACGGACTCCTCAGCCATTTGTTTGAGACCTAACAAGGGGGTAATCCACCTGTCACACCATAAAAAAAAAATCTTCAAGTTGATAAGTGTTTTCTTTAAGCCTATACCAAATAAAGCGAGGAATAGTTTTGGATGAAATATTTCCAGGAGGAAGGAAGGAGAAGGAAGGAAGGAAGGACAGAAGGAAGGAAGGAAGGAAGGAAGGAAAGAAGAAGAGATCCAGAAAAGAATTCTGTTAGTGAGGGTATAAAGGAAACAGCTTCAAAAGGAACAGTGTGTAGTCAATTAAATTCAAACAGAAGCACGTGTCTCCCAACCATTTGGCTTCTGGGGCCGACTTGTGGTAAAGCAGCTATTGGTCCTCACAGAGGGGCAGGTGCAGCAACAAGACTCGATTCTTGTACAACAGAGTGTAACAGTGGGGGGTTGGTGAGGAAGGATCTGATGGCAGGTGTAAAAGGATGAACCTGAGGATCCCGGGCAAAGCTGCCAATGAGGGACACATTCTTGGAGGTGCCCTGTGGCGAGCCTTCACAGAGACAGAAAGAGCAATAGTGGTTGGGAGGGGGAGTTCCAAAATCCTAAGGATGCCATAGGTTTGGGAGCAGGTGAGTGGATGGAAAGACTCTGGAGTGGGCTGGTGGCCCTCATGTGACTGTACACCCCAAAATAACTACAGGGGCCAGGGGAAGGTTCCACAGAAAAGGAAAGATTGGAGAAATTTAGCACAGGTGGGCCTTGAATCATTTCCTTAATTAAGACAACTCCCCCTCTCTCTGTCTCTCTGTCTCTCTGTCTCTCTCTCTGTCTCTGTCTGTCTGTCTGTCTGTCGTTCTCCCCATAGACTGGGTATTGAACCAAGGACTTTGCAACATGCTATCAAAGTGTTCTACAACTGGGTCACATTCCGGCCTCTCTTCTGCTTTTTATGTTGCAACAGGGTCTCACTAAATTGCCCAGGTTGGTCTTGAACTCACTTTGTAGTGCAGGTGGGTCTGGAACTTGTGATCCTCCTGCCTCAGCCTCTTAAGTAGTTTGGGATTCCAGGTTGCAACACCAGGCCCAGCATTGAGTGTCTCTCTTTGTCTTCCTCCTGCTGTTTTTTCCCTTTCCCACTCTCTTGGTTAGTATACTAAGAAATAGGTTGCACTGTTTCTCCCTCCTCTCTCTCTCCTCTCTCTCTCTCTCTCTCTCTCCTCTCTCTCGCTGTTCCGCGCTCGTCTCTCGCCTCTCTGTCTCTCCTTCCTCTCTGTCTCTCTCTGTCTCTCTCTCTCTCTCTCTCTCATCACTCACACCACACACACACAACACACGAAGCAGGAACATCTCTCTCTAAGTTCAAGGCCAGATTGGCCTATAAAGCCAGTTCCAGGCCAGCCAGGGCTACACAGAGATCCTGATCTCAAATAAGTACACAGATCAATCAATCAATCAATCAATCAATCAATCTTAAAGGTAAACAGAACCCTGTGAACCTGAGTTAGGATTCCAGAAGCCTCATAAAAAGTCAGGTGTGACTTTGTTGCCTGAACTTCAGGGCTGTAGGGACTTTAGTCAGAGACCCTACTTCAAAGACATAAGGGGGAAAGTGACAGGACAGACATCTAGCCCTCCTTTGGCCTTCTCAGGCTGGTATGTATACACACACTTCATGAAAACACACACATGCACACATACACTCTGTGTATGTAAGAGTTCACACATAGAATTGCTTGCTGGTTACAGCACCTTCCCAGTGTGCCTTTTCAATCCCAGGCCTCCAAGACAAGCTTCTCAGTCTGCAGGCACTGCGGACTCAGGAGCGCCCCCCTGTGCCACCTTAGTGCAAAAGCATCCAGAGATGATAACAGGTTGTTTTTTTTTTGTTTTTTTTTAAGATTTATTTATTTTATGTATGTGAGTACACTGTAGCTGTCTTCAGATGCACCAGAAGAGGTGTCAGATCCCGTTAAAGATGGTTGTGAGCCACCATGTGGTTGCTGGGAATTGAACTCAGGACCTCTGGAAGAGCAGTTGGTGCTCTTAACCACTGAGCCATCTCTCCAGCCCCCCAGACCCACAATAGCATATTCAATAGTTTTGAATGAAACTTTATTTACTACAAAAGCAGGTGGCAAGCCTACTTGGGCCCTCCCCTTCTTTGCTATGCCCTGCGGTCCACCCTGAAGTCAGAACACAAGCAGAAGGGTCAGGCTTTGCAGACCTTAGGACAGCAACCAGGACAATGACTCCCTACAGTGTGGCCTATCAACACCTGTGTCTTTAGCTCAACAAAACAAAGACATGGATCAGGAAGACAAGAGGACACTGGTAGGAAGCCTGGGACACGCTTTGTGTTCTGTGGTCATGCCTGGCACTTGGTTATGGGTTTTAGGAACTCTTACTTTGTGGCTTTCTGTGTTGGCACAGGTTTAGATTTTGCATCTATTAATGGTGCATGAAGTTCACTGTCAACTATTCAATGATTTCTTTTGGTAAAGCCATTGCCCCCCGGTGTGTCTGTGTGTGTGTTCTGTGTGTACATGTATGCATGCACATGCCTGCTCATGTGTGCAGGTGTGTGCGTGTGTGTTCTGTGCATGTGTATATACATGTGTGTGTGTCTGTGTAACGTTCAGGTGAGTGGCTCTGTGACTATCTTATTCCCCAGATACAGCATCCTCCCCTCAATCTGCAGTTATGCTGGCAGCCATCCTCCTGCCTCAGCTCTCTGGGGAGCACTGGCACTGTAGCTTTTTACTTGGGTGTTGGTGATTCAAACTTAGGGCCTCATGACTGTGCAGTGGGTACTCTTACCTACGGAGCCATCTTCCCAGTCTCTGTCTTATTTTTCAAAAGAGAATTTTGAAAATTCTAGAAATGGCCAAGACAGAGCCCCAAGGGGCCATTTGGTGTCCATGAAAGTGCCGGCAGCCTGGAGGCAGTGGCCACATTGTGTGAGAGTCACTGGGGTTGAGCAGGGGTGGTTGGAAGACAGTGCTGGGCCAGAGACACAGAAGAGCACCAGACACCCCAGGCCCTGAGGAACAAGACCTAGGTGCTGGAGACAAGGCTATGATCAGGACTGTTGATCATCCCAGGAAACAAGCTAGTTCTAGGTATGGCTGACGGAACGTCTACCCTAATGTACCCCTCTCTATTCTCTTCACTTGCAATCTGTTTAACTGTCCACTTGTGTCAGACGGTCAGATTCCCCCATGAGATTACTACCTCGCCTCCTCAAATTTGAACTATCTACCCAGGATGTGGCAATTACAATCAGTGGGTATATATCAGGATCAGACGCAACATCTGGAGTACTGGATCATTTCCAGGCAAGTGTTTAGTACCTCAAGGTAAAAGCTGCAGCAGGTATCAGATGCTTTTCATTCTGTCCCACCCCAGGGAGGTTCTTATCTCCAACACCCCTCCCCCAACCAAATCTAGCCCTTAGTCCATTTTAGTGGAGGGTTCGGGGTGTGCAGTATGGCAAAACTTTTCTTGGGGAATGAGGCAAACTCAAGTAACCAGCATGGATTGGAAACCCGCAGCAGACCAAAGTATGCACACCATCGAAGCCCAAACTGGTGAACCAATATGAATTTTATTGGGGTCACATACAGGAATACGGGTGAGGGGTCACCCACAGAAGCAGAAATGACTCGGTCAGTTGCGTCACCAAAGCCCACCACAGCATTGGTGACAGACAGCTCACAAAAGCTGGGACCTTGAATCACAGTGCCCAGCCTACAGGCAGCTAACAGGTTGGAGTGTGCCCTTCCCAGGTTCCTCAGCTGGTCTAAAGTTCTTCCAGGCAGCTTGGCTGGTTTCTGCTTCTTCTGGGTTCTTTGGTCTGAGTCTTTGAGGCTTGACTCTGCTTCTTCTAGTCGGGAGGGGACAAGTGATACTGGTCAGTTTCAGGGAGTTCTTGAAGCTACTTTTGTTGTTATTTCCCTGCTTCAGGAAGTGGCTGTTACACAACAAAGGGAAAAAGGAAGGGAAGGGAGGAAGGAGGAGAAGAAAGGAGTGGGAGGGGGAGAGAGGGAGGAAGGGGAGGGGAGAGAAGAGAATACACATGGGGGGCTCCTTCTGTCTACTGGGGTATGTGTGAAAGTAATGCTTCCCTATGGCTACAGAATCCAGAGACCAGGTCCCCTTTTGCCCCTTGTCCCTTCCTGCTGCCTCAAGTCTGAATGGGTCACTAGGGCTGGCTAGATTTGCCTTACAGGATCCTGATGGCTGTTCCCTCTCCTACAGATGGATAACACAGAGCAACTGATCTTAATGATGGAGTGAGGGTGACTGATGGAAGCTGATGGGAAGGTAGGTCAGGGACCACGCCCCTCTCTGACTATGTCTCTCTCTGACCACGCCCCTCACTGGTGAGGTCAGATGACAGGTAGCAGCTGACTTCCCCTCTTTATAGGAAGACAGTGTTGGCATTTCTCCCTGAACTTTCTTTGTAGGAAAAACAAAATCCCCTATGTTCAGTGTTCCATATCGTAGCTAAGCCAAAGAGCTCCGGGTGTTGGAATTGTGGGTCCCGTAATCTCAGAGCCCTACAATCAGGTTAGAATCCAGGGACTCTGGCTGTCAAATTTAATCCTACAGTGCTGTGTGACACTGGCTCAAGAGGACCTACACTGGGCATCTCCTCCAGCTTGGTAGCAGCTCTCCCTGGTTTTGTAGAGTTTGGACCATGGGCAGGGCTGGCAGCCCAAGCCTTTGGATCTAGGACCCAGTTCTGGAGGGATTCACTAATCAGTGTCTTTTGCCTTCTCCAGGTCTTGGTAGCCCAGCTGGCTCCTGTCCCTGTGCCCTCTGAGAGGACTTTGCACCTATCCCTCTGCTTGCTCCTCAAGTTTCTAGTACAGTGCCTCCTGCCCTGGTCAGACCTGCTCTTTGGATAATTTGCTTTCTGTGAGCCTGGCTTGTCTGTGTCCTGACCCTTCTCCCTAACTGGGGACTAACTGCATCTTGTCTTGCCCACTTTGTGCCTCTGGCCCTGACCTTATAGATGGCCTGTCCTAAGACCCCCTCCTCTCTTCAAATTCTTCTACCTGGACTTCTAGTGCTGAGTGTGGCAGATTTGTCTCTTTTTACCTCAGGAGGTCTAGCATTGCCTCTGGAGGATGTACAGACAGGGACTCTATGCTCTGTGGGCCTCTGAGCTCACACTGGCAAGAAGTTTACCTGGTGCTGGGTAGAGGACACTCTGTGCTCAGTAGCTTGAAGGCACAGTGGGATATGTACAGAGAGCATCTGCTGTGCTTTTCAGTTTCTTGGCTCTGAGAAGTGATGCTGACCCTAACCCCCCCCCCCCCGCTCCCCGCTTGTGTTCAATGAATTAAACTTTACTGCTTTTGCTTAAGATTCTGTGTGGAGCTGGTCTGTGTTTATCCGGGCTCTAGTACAGAAAGCAGAAGCTGGTCCCCAAACATTACAGGAGCATTTGTGACCTCTTCAGGATGTTTCCACAGTGGGAGGGGTGCTTACTGCTCCATTTCAGCAGCAGGGTACCCGGGGGGAAGGTTTAGAAGTGAGGGTGTGTGTGAGCTGGGTAACCCTTCACTGAGGACAGGCTAAGAAGATGTGATGTCACATAGAAGAAACGAGAGCGGTCAGTGACAGAGAGCTGACAGCGTGTCATTGCAGGAGGCATAGTAATACAGCACTGACTGGGGGAGAATGTGTCCTTGCTCAGGAAGACAGCAGGTGATGCAGGGAGCAGCAGGGAGGAGACCCAGGCCAGCTCCTGAAAGTGTGTCCTTCAGCTGATCTACAGGAAAGAAAGGGACTCCCTCCCTCCCAGGAAACCTCCAGCAGATGGAAGCTGTAACTTGGCAGAGTGAATCTATATAGGCCCTTCTAGAGCTGGTGCTGCAGCCCAGTTGCTGGCGTGCTTGCTAAGCACACACAGCTGTAAGGTTGATCCCTCAGTATTGCATAAACAGGGTGTCAAACTAGGTGTGGATTCCCAGTACTTGGAGGCCAGAGAATGAGAAGTTCAAGGTGATCTTTGTCTATATAGTGAGTTCAAAGCCATCCTGGACTACATGAGACTTTGGTTCTGTCTGTCTCTATATCTCTCTCTGTTGCTCTGTCTCTCTGTCTCTCTGTCTCTCTGTCTCTCTGTCTCTGTCTCTCTCTCTCTCTCTCTCTCTCTGCGTGTGTGTGTGTGTGTGTGTGTGTGTGTGTGTGTGTAGCCCCAGCTATCCTGAAACCAGCTTTGAAGTCCCGGCTGGCCTTGAACTCACAGAGATCCAACTGCCTCCGCCCCAAATGCTGGGATTAAAGGCATGCATCACCACCACTTGGCTGAGACGCCGTATTTAAAAGAAAGCTTTTGTAGAGAATGTAGGGAAACATGTTCATGATCACTGGGAAGTAAAAACCCCAAACAAGATAACAGCAGCAGCAGGCTATTAGACCAGTACTGGGTACAAGAACAAATGGCTCTGGGGGATTCTCCGAGGACAGAAAAATGAGCAGAGCAGGCAACAAGAGGTGACAGGAACACAGGAAGAAGGCAAGTTTCAAAGCCCAGAGATGCCTACCTTTGTTCTGGGCCTAGGAGATAATCCTGGATCTAAGGATTGTGGCTCCCAGGGCAAGCCTAAGCTCTCTCTAGACCTCTACCTGGAGCAGGCTTTCTGAAATGGGCACTGAGGGTGTTTGAGCCAGATCCTGCTTTGTCTCGGGCTGTTCTGAGCAACCACACAGGTAAACAGCAGCATTCCTGCCATCTGCCCACGGGACTAAAGATGTCTCTAGACACTGCCACATATCTGGGGGTTGAGAGATTGCTTCCAGCGAAGTACACTGCCCTCGAGATGTATGGGTCCAGGTGGGCAAGAGGTGAGTACAGGGAAGGTGCTCAGAGCCATAAGGGTACCCTGCAGGAGTGACCGAGCCCTGTAGCCTGATACTGCCTCTTCCTGTGAGCAGCTGAGTTGATCTGGGACACTGGTTCCTAGGAGGGACTCCTCCCTGGTTAGCCTAGTTGGTAACTTGACTAGGTTCAGAATCACTTAGGTGGCTGTTGAGACATCTCCTCGTGTGTACTGAGTGTGTTTCCAAAGAGAAATAGCCGACGGGGAGACCACACTGTAGGTGGTACCCCTCTCCATGGGCTGCAGGTCCGGATGGAATTAGAAGTCAGGAAAGTCAAAAGCCAGCTGAGAGGCAGCCTCCCCAGTTTTGATTCCTGCTCATCCACGAAGTGAACAGCTTTCTCTTGCTTCAGGCTCCTCCTGCCTGCACGTCCTGCCCAAGGGCTAGTGTTACCCAACCTTGGGGTTGTATTCCTAAACATTGCTTTAGAAACAAATTGTGTAGGGCACAGTTAATGGGTGAGGAGGTAGGTTCCATTCAAACCTGGACAGGGTAGACATTGCCCACCTCAGAGGAACGAATCCAGAAGTATTTTACTTAAAGGAGAAAGGCATCCGCTAGAAGACTTAAGATGTACCAAAGTCAGCGGTGGGAAGGAGAATTGGAAGATTGTGTGAGTTCTGTGGTGGGGCCAAAATCCTGGATGCAAATGTCTTACAAAAGTTTTGCTTTGCGAGAGGCATGCATGAAGAGCTTCAGTTCATATCACGGTAGGCCAGTGAGGACAGAAAGAACAAATGTCTGTTTTCTCTTTCCCCCTCTTTTATTCAGACTGGATCTCAAGGCTCATGGGATGGCATACCTTCATTCATGATGCCCCACCCCCAACGCCATCATAACCTCCCCAGAGGTGTGCCTCAGTCTCCCAAGTATGGTGACTTCAGTCCAGGAGGAGGCCCCCACAGGATGAGAGAGAAGAGTAAACCCAGTCCTGTTTCCTCTCTTACGGTGAGACTCGAGAGGTGTTTTGAGCAAAAAGTACAATTTTCTAATCATACAAAAAGTTCTAATATATAGCGAAAGCTGTGTGCTTTATTATGAGGGACATAACCTTCTCAAATACCTTTGAGCGCAGAGGGGAACCCAGCAAAGTTACCTGTTTATAAATTCAAGGTATAAACAGCCAAGCTTTCCTTGCATATAAAGTCAGACAGAAAGCTAATGGAAAATCACTTCAAACACTCTGTGAAGCTGAGTTTAAAACAGAAGTCAGGGATCTCGAAAAGGCTTAAATGGAAAAGCGGCCATACTGAAGACTAATCCTGTGACCTGGGCCTTTTAGTTCTAGACTGCAGTTTGTTACCTGTAAAACCAGATGCTATAAGAAGGCTAGTAGACAAGGGTTATTAAAAAGAACTTGAGCTAATATTTCCAAAACTTTAGGTTAATGTAAAAATATATTTTCCAAGCTAACTTATAAACACAGTAAAACTTTAAAGTTTTTTTTTTTTTTTTTTTTTTTTTGAATCTGATCCTGAAATAAATGTGGAAATTGTGCCTGTGAGATAAGCTGAGAGAATTCTAGGTAAGAACAGCAAGGGCAGAGTAGCATTATCAGACGTGACCCAGTGACTCACAGCAGGTAGTGGCTCAGCCAGAGCCTGCTACAGGCCTGCCTTTCAAGACACAGGAAAGGCTGAGTGAGAAGGCTGACACACACAGGAATGGCGTCCACACGCAAGGTCTGAGAGAACACAGAGTCCAATGTTAGCCTCAGTATTACTCTGTGCTAAAGACTCTGACAGGCAGTGAATACAAGTGTCCCTCATATCTTGATTCTTGCTGTTCCCTACGTGGAAGATGCCAGCCCCATACCAAAGTTAAAGTAACACTTATTAATGCCAGAGATGGGGAGCCAGGCTCACTGTTACCTCTTCTCATCACCGAACCAAATGTTGGACAACGAACTATTTAAAGATGAGGTTATTCTGAGGGAGTACAGTCCATCATGGTGCAGAAGGCATGGTGGTTCACGGTTGTAAAGTGGCTGAGATGTGACCTAGCCTGTTCACATCTTGATGGATCAGGATGAGTGAGCAAGAGAGCGAGGGAGGGAAGGAGGGGGGACTAGAGCAGACTGGAAGCAGGCTGGGTCTGACCCTAAAGGGATTCCCCTTCTAGAAAACCCCTTGTGTAGCTAGACTTCATCTCCCAGTGGTTGCACAGCCTTGCAGAACTGGCACTGCTGGCTGAGCCCTCAAACACAGGAGCCTGTGAAAGACATTCCTCCTTAAGGTCGACCACAGGCTGAGAGAAATCTATGCAAATGCATCTCCATCCTCTGAGTCTCCTCTGCAATCACCTATCCTAAGCCCTTGGCTTGTCCCATTTCCACCATTTCCAACTCCCAGTCCACGTTTAAGGATTTACCCCTGTTTCTTTGACTCTCCGTTTCCTTGGCTCCTGCCTCACCTGAGACTTAAATCCATTGTGTATCCTTTCCTTTTATTAATATATTTTGTGTCAACTGAACTCTCCTGGAGGGCCCAGTGCCTTAAAAGGGTAGACACCTCTACCCATTTCAATTACTTTGTTTCCCAAATACAACTGAGGCAGCCTTTCAAACTGCTGGTAAAGGATACATTAAGCACTATACAATTTGTAACAACTGGCTAGCTTTTAATCCCAGCATTCCAAGGACAGAAGCAGTGGTTCTCGGTGACGCCTGAAGCCAGTGCTTGTTCTACACAGTGAGTTCAGGCCAGCCAGGGCTCCATACATATTAAGACCCTGCTTTTAAAGAAGGAAAAGGAAAGGAAAGAAAAAAGAAAAGACAAAAGTAACAATTGGCTAGCCAGAAATTTACAAAACCGTATATGGTTACATTACAGCTTCATTTTTCAAATGAAAATGAACCCCAGACGGACTAACAATTTAAACAAAGGAAATTACAAAGTACTTGCGAAAACATAAACCCCAAATTACAGAGAAACCCTTCCCGGGAACATTAAACATAGACCACACAAAGGAAGCATGCAGCGCTCAGGACAGAGTATATTAAAAAATGAAACTTTTCTGCGGAGCAGGAAGAAAACAACAAAAAATTTAAAAAAGCCTCAGAAACAAGCTAGCCACAGGAAAAGGGAAACTTAAGAATGCCGCTAGACCTCAGCCACAGATTCCCTGACCACAGTAAGCGGCTCCCTTGCCAGGTTCCCTGAGCTCCAAACACCCCTCTGTAATACCCAGACTCCATGCCCCTTCTCCTGAATTATCACCAGGGAACATGCAAAACTGCCAGAACCCAACTTACCATGTATTCTAATCTAGTCAGAGAGATAATAAGCAGACCAAATGACAATCAAGAGGGGCCAGTAGTTTTCCTTTTGATTTCTTGACTGTAAACCTCAGAAAGTCAGAGTCCCTGTGGTTATATGTGGCTTTCCTAGTATGTTTTATTTTCTTTTTTAAGGTCTCAGATGGCCCTTAGGGTCCCTGTCTTAAACATCTCATGTTCTTCCCTCATAGTCTTTGTTGAAAACCAGCAAGCTCAATTGGGAGTCTCCCTTTCCCACCACTGAAGGTCTGAGCTTGCCCGGATGTATCTGTCTCCTTCCTCCTGTGACATCTGAGAAACACAGCAAGGATGGCCATGGTAACGGGCACACAGTAGCATCTGCTGCTCTGAACAGAGAACTGGTCCATACCTCTCCTTGCCTCACAAACTGCTGGGTTTCTGGAAGCCATGACTTCCATGTTCTGAATTAGTTTCCTAGGACAATCCTACTCAGTTCTAGGGACTTGAGACTGGAGCCTGAGGTATCAAAGTGAACAGAAAGCAACCCATTGGCAGAGGAACTGTGTAAAAGGTTACGGTGCGCCTTAGAACAAACCACAGTAGACTGGCTGGTTCCACGGGAGAATGTGGGTTTATTTTGGATAGAGGGTGGGGAAGAAGTGGGGGAAAGATGACGGAAAGAGAAAAGAGAGCGTGGTGTCGGTAGCTCTGAATATTTATATGGGGTGTGAATTATTCTCTTTCTCAGGTACCAGGTGAGGTAGTCAGGTGGATTATGGGAATGTTTGACTGTTGTCTTAGCAACGAGGTAGAAGTCGCCAGTCACCTGAATATGACGTCGCTCACTGAGTTTGGGCTTAATGTTAACATACCTCCCTTCTTATTATTATAAAAAAAGAAAGAAAAGAGAGAGAGAGAAGGGGGAAGCTGATGGTGAAAGAGGAGTTAGGGAGTTGTGTCTCTTAAACTACTTCCTGCTGTGTAGGGGCATAGTCCCCTGAAGGGAGTAGCTGGCTTTCACCATCAGGGCCTGCTCTGTGGATGTGTGGACAGCAGCTGGTAATCCTGTAACAGGAAGTTCTCAAAATGGCATTTTTCTTGGGAGAACTGGCGAAGACCATCTTGTTTAGCTGTCAGGACACCTGGTACCTGTCAGTTCTGAAGCACCACAGCTGGAATCTCACGGGTCTTGGATATAGAAGCGAATGTCTTGCAGTGTTGGTAGAAGTGGTTGGTCCGTGGACCTAGCATATGTATCTGAAAAGACCAGTACTCTTCTATCTGGGCAAAAAGAAAGCAAGTATAGAGAATATAATATTTAAATGGGATAACAGGTATAGGGATGGTGGCAATTTGGATTGGTTCTTGGCATCCGGCTATGGAGCAGTTCCCTGGCCCTGTTTGGAGAGACTGTTATCTGTGAGTGTCTCTTGAACCTCGTACATCTAGATGCAAAGGCTGACCTAGATAGAAACACGTGTCTAGTCCAGTGAGGTCGAGCTCGCCTGCTGGGGTGGAGTCTCATTTTCTGAGATTGAGGACAAGGTGGGTGATTTCAATTTCCTTGGAGCTTAATAGAGCACGGTCCTGTTAGAGTCGACGTGTATGAAGAGGAGTCAATTTTAGATGAAGGGATGAGAGGCTTGAGGTGAGACAAGTGGACCCAATGAGGTAGTCCTTCAAGTTTAGCAGCTGTAGGGGTCACAAGGATTACCTTAAAAGGACCCTGCCATTTGGGAGAGAGAGGTGAGGGCCGATGATCTGGAGGGGAGAGAAGCACTTGGTCTCCAATGTTGACAGGCAGTGGACAGGAGACAGTGTGTGGTCGAGGTAGATGGTAGTCAGCAAAGTTCCACAAGAGAGAACGGAGATGGCAAAGTAATGGGGTGAGTAGATGGTCTGGGAGGGGAGAACATTTAGGTGAAAGACCAGGAGTTAGAACTGGATGTCCATACATGAGTTCAAAGGGTGAGATAAGGAGAGGCCGCTTGGGAAGAGCTCGTAGCCTGAAAAGAGCCAAAGGTAGGAGTTTTACCCAGTCAAGGTGAAGTTCCTGTGACAGCTTAACAAGGGCGGTCTTCAGAGAGCAGTTAGTCCTTTCTACCTTGCCTGAAGATTGAGGGTGGTAAGGAATATGAAAATGCCAGGGGATGTCTAGAGCCTTAGATAGGATTTGAGAAACCTGGGAAGTAAATTCAGGCCCGTTGTCTGACTGAAGGGAAGCTGGGACACCGAAACGGGGATGATCTGAGGAGGAGATCAGAGACTGTCTGGGCCCTTTTGTTAGTTGTGGGAAAGCCTCTACCCAGCCTGAGAAGGTGTCCATCAAAACCAGGAGGTACTTGACATGCTTCATAGCAGGCATGTGGGTAAAGTCAGTCAGTTCCAGGAAAGGAACCTCTAGTCTGATGGGTAGGAAAAGGAGTGCTACAATACCTTGAGTTGGGATCTGACATCTGGCAGATTTTACAAGAAGCAGTGATAGATTTTAAGAAACTTAAGTCCTCAGGAGTGGGCTGTAGGTGGGTTTTAACAAAATAAGACAACGCTTGGCTGTTGGGATGAAAGAGTTGGTGAAGTTAGGACAGAGTTTGACTAGTGTCAGGGGGTTAGGTGGGGATGCAGGTTGTAGTGTAGAATGTCCTGGGGAAGGGTGAGATGAGTCTAGGCCCCTAAGGGCCGCAGCTCTAGCTGCCTCATCAGCTCAGTTGTTTCCCTTGGAGACAATAGAGTCATCTGTCCGGTGAGATCTGCAGTGGACAATTCCAATAGCTGTGGGGAGATGGGAGGCCTCTAGCATGGCCATAATTTGGTTCACATTAGTTACTGATCCTCCTTTTGTGGTAAGTAACCCTCACTCCTTCCAGATAGCACATGGAAAGGAGGATATGGAAAGTATATTTGGAATCTGTGTAGATGTTGAAGGATTGTCCCTGTGCCAGCTGGAAGGCACTGGTAAGGGCTATTAATTCAGCCTGTTGGTTGGCGGTATGAGCAGGAAGGGCCTGTGCCTCCACAACCTTGGTGTCTGACACTATGGCATAGCCAGCTTTCCTGACCCCTTCATGTAGAAAGGAGCTTCATCTGTATACCAGGTAAAGGTGGCTTGAGGCAATGTGCCCTCCTGTATGTGTGAAGGATGAGGTAGTAATTCTTCTAGGTTTCAGTGCAGGAGTGAGATAGGGAGTAGTCATTAATTAGGTCGAGGGAGATTAGAAATATTAAGAGGTGGGCATGATTGAAAGGTGAGGGTGGAGTCTTCTATTAGAGCTACCTGAAGAGAAAGAACCCTGGACGGGAGTTGAAGTCCGTAAGCCGTTATAAGTTAGGAGCTGTGACAGGTTGTGAAAAGAGAGGACAGTTATAGGCAATCCCAAGGTTAGTTTCTTTGACTCTCGAATAAGGAGTTCAACAGCTGCTAAGGTACGAATGCAAGGTGTCCATCACTGGATGGTTAATCTAGTCTTTTTGACAAGTATGCTACAGGTGCAAAAGATGGTCCCAGTTGGTGACCTAAGACCCCAAGGGCAAATCCCTCCTTTTCAGTTACGTAGACCGCTCTCGTTTCTTCTGTGTGACACACATCTTCTTAGCCTGTCCTCAGTGAAGGGTTACCCAGCTCACACACATCCTCACTTTAAACCTTCCCCCCGGGTACCCTGCTGCTGAAATGGAGCAGTAAGCACCCCTCCCACTGTGGAAACATCCTGAAGAGGTCACAAATGCTCCTGTAATGTTTGGGGACCAGCTTCTGCTTTCTGCACTAGAGCCCGGATAAACACAGACCAGCTCCACACAGAATCTTAAGCAAAAGCAGTAAAGTTTAATTCATTGAACACAAGTGGGGGGTGGGGGGTAGTTAGGGTCAGCATCACTTCTCAGAGCCAAGAAACTGAAAAAGCACAGCAGATGCTCTCTGTACATATCCCACTGTGCCTTCAAGCTACTGAGCACAGAGTGTCCTCTACCCAGCACCAGGTAAACTTCTTGCCAGTGTGAGCTCAGAGGCCCGCAGAGCATAGAGTCCCTGTCTGTACTATCCTCCAGAGGCAATGCTAGACCTCCTGAGGTAAAAAGAGACAAATCTGCCACACTCAGCACTAGAAGCCCAGGTAGAAGAATTTGAAGAGAGGAGGGGGTCTTAGGACAGGCCATCTATAAGGTCAGGGCCAGAGGCACAAAGTGGGCAAGACAAGATGCAGTTAGTCCCCAGTTAGGGAGAAGGGTCAGGACACAGACAAGCCAGGCTCACAGAAAGCAAATTATCCAAAGAGCAGGTCTGACCAGGGCAGGAGGCACTGTACTAGAAACTTGAGGAGCAAGCAGAGGGATAGGTGCAAAGTCCTCTCAGAGGGCACAGGGACAGGAGCCAGCTGGGCTACCAAGACCTGGAGAAGGCAAAAGACACTGATTAGTGAATCCCTCCAGAACTGGGTCCTAGATCCAAAGGCTTGGGCTGCCAGCCCTGCCCATGGTCCAAACTCTACAACACCAGGGAGAGCTGCTACCAAGCTGGAGGAGATGCCCAGTGTAGGTCCTCTTGAGCCACTGTCACACAGCACTGTAGGATTAAATTTGACAGCCAGAGTCCTGGATTCTAACCTGATCGTAGGGCTCTGAGATTACGGGACCCACAATTCCAACACCCGGAGCTCTTTGGCTTAGCTATGATATGGAACACTGAACATAGGGGATTTTTTTTTTCCTACAAAGAAAGTTCAGGGAGAAATGCCAACACTGTCTTCCTATAAAGAGGGGAAGTCAGCTGCTACCTGTCATCTGACCTCACCAGTGAGGGGCGTGGTCAGAGAGAGACATAGTCAGAGAGGGCGTGGTCCCTGACCTACCTTCCCATCAGCTTCCATCAGTCACCCTCACTCCATCATTAAGATCAGTTGCTCTGTGTTATCCATCTGTAGGAGAGGGAACAGCCATCAGGATCCTGTAAGGCAAATCTAGCCAGCCCTAGTGACCCATTCAGACTTGAGGCAGCAGGAAGGGACAAGGGGCAAAAGGGGACCTGGTCTCTGGATTCTGTAGCCATAGGGAAGCATTACTTTCACACATACCCCAGTAACAGAAGAGCCCCCATGTGTATTCTCTTTCTCTCCCCCTCCCCTTCCTCCCTCTCTCCCCCTCCCCTCCTTCTTTCTCCCCCTTCCCTCCCTTCCCTTCCTTTTTCCCTTTGTTGTGTAACAACCACTTCCTGAAGCAGGGAAATAACAACAAAAGTAGCTTCAAGAACTCCCTGAAACTGACCAGTATCACTTGTCCCCTCCCGACTAGAAGAAGCAGAGTCAAGCCTCAAAGACTCAGACCAAAGAACCCAGAAGAAGCAGAAACCAGCCAAGCTGCCTGGAAGAACTTTAGACCAGCTGAGGAACCTGGGAAGGGCACACTCCAACTGTTAGCTGCCTGTAGGCTGGGCACTGTGATTCAAGGTCCCAGCTTTTGTGAGCTGTCTGTCACCAATGCTGTGGTGGCCTTTGATGACGCAACTGACCGAGTCATTTCTGCTTCTGTGGGTGACCCCTCACCCGTATTCCTGTATGTGACCCCAATAAAATTCATTGGTTCACCAGTTTGGGCTTCGATGGTGTGCATACTTTGGTCTGCTGTGGGTTTCCAATCCATGCTGGTTACTTGAGTTTGCCTCATTCCCCAAGAAAAGTTTTGCCGTACCGCACACCCCAACCCTCCACTAAAAATGGACTAATGGCTAGATTGGGTGGAGGGGTGTTGGAGATAAGAACCTCCCTGGGGTGGGACAGAATGAAAAGCATCTGATATATGCTGCAGCTTTTACCTTGAGGTACTAAACACTTACCCGGCAATGTACCATACTCTCCAGACCGTGGCGTCTGATCCCCCGTATGAACCCATCGAGTGTAGTCCCATATCCTGGGTAGATAGTCCAAATTTGAGGGAGGCAAGGTAGGGAATCTGACCGTCTGACACAGGTGGACAGTTAAACAGATTCCAAGCTGAAGGGAATAGAAAGAGGTACATTAGGAGTAGAGTTCCGTCAGCCATACCTAGGAACTAGCTTGTTTCCTGCGATGATCAACAGTCCTGATCATAGCCTTGTCTCCAGCACCTAGGTCTTGTTCCTCAGGGCCTGGGGTGTCTGGTGCTCTTCTGTGTCTCTGGCCCAGCACTGTCTTCCAACCACCCCTGCTCAACCCCAGTGACTCTCACACAACGTGGCCACTGCCTCCAGGCTGCCGGCACCTTTCATAGACACCAAATGGCCCCTTGGGGCTCTGTCTTGGCCATTTCTAGAATTTTCAAAATTCTCTTTTGAAAAATAAGAAGAGACTGGGGAGATGGCTCCATAGGTAAGAGTACCCACTGCACAGTCATGAGGCCCTAAGTTTGAATCACCAACACCCAAGTAAAAAGCTACAGTGCCAGTGCTCCCCAGAGAGCTGAGGCAGGAGGATGGCTGCCAGCATAACTGCAGATTGAGGGGAGGATGTTGTATCTGGGAATAAGATAGTCACAGAGCCACTCACCTGAACGTTACACAGACACACACACATGTATATACACATGCACAGAACACACACGCACACACCTGCACACATGAGCAGGCATGCGCATGCATACATGTACACACAGAACACACACACAGACACACCGGGGGGCAATGGCTTTACCAAAAGAAATCTACTGAAGAGTTGACGGTGAACTTCATGCACCATTAATAGATGCAAAATCTAAACCTGTGCCAACACAGAAAGCCACAAAGTAAGAGTTCCTAAAACCCATAACCAAGTGGCAGGCATGACCACAGAACACAAAGCGTGTCCCAGGCTTCCTACCAGTGTCCTCTTGTCTTCCTGATCCATGTCTTTGTTTTGTTGAGCTAAAGACACAGGTGTTGATAGGCCACACTGTAGGAGTCATTGTCCTGGTTGCTGTCCTAAGGTCTGCAAAGCCTGACCCTTCTGCTTGTGTTCTGACTTCAGGGTGGACCGCAGGGGCATAGCAAAGAAGGGGAGAGGGCCCAAGTAGGCTTGCCACCTGCTTTTGTAGTAAATAAAGTTTCATTCAAAACTATCGAATATGCTATTGTGGGGACTGGGGGGCTGGAGAGATGGCTCAGTGGTTAAGAGCACCAACTGCTCTTCTAGAGGTCCTGAGTTCAATTCCCAGCAACCACATGGTGGCTCACAACCATCTTTAACGGGATCTGACACCCTCTTCTGGTGCATCTGAAGACAGCTACAGTGTACTCACATACATAAAATAAATAAATCTTAAAAAAAAAAACAAAAACTGTTATCATCTCTGGATGCCTTTGCACTAAGGTGGCACAGGGGGGCGCTCCTGAGTCCGCAGTGCCTGCAGACTGAGAAGCTTGTCTTGGAGGCCTGGGATTGAAAAGGCACACTGGGAAGGTGCTGTCAACCCAGCAAGCAATTCTATGTGTGAACTCTTACATACACAGAGTGTATGTGTGCATGTGTGTTTTTCATGAAGTGTGTGTATACATACCAGCCTGAGAAGGCCCAAGGAGGGCTCAGATGTCTGTCCTGTCACTTTCCCCCTTATGTCTTTGAAGTAGGGTCTCTGACTAAAGTCTCTACAGCCCTGAAGTTCAGGCAACAAAGTCACACCTGACTTTTTATGAGGCTTCTGGAATCCTAACTCAGGTTCACAGGGTTCTGTTTACCTTTAAGATTGATTGATTGATTGATTGATTGATCTGAGTACTTATTTGAGATCGGGGATCTCTGTGTAGCCCTGGCTGGCCTGGAACTGGCTTTATAGGCCAATCTGGCCTTGTAACTTAGAGAGATGTTCCTGCTTCTGCTGTGTGTGTGTGTTGTGTGTGTGTGTGTGTGTGTGTGTGTGTGGAGAGGAGAAGAGAGAGACAGAGAGGACAGAGAGAGAGAGAGACAGAGAGACAGAGAGAGAAAACAGTGCAACCTATTTCTTAGTATACTAACCAAGAGAGTGGGAAAGGGAAAAACAGCAGGAGGAAGACAAAGAGAGACACTCATGCTGGGCCTGTGTTGCAATTGGATCCAAACTACTTGAAGAGATGAGCAGGATCACAAGTTCACACTGACTAAGTAGTTAAGAAACTGGCAATTAGGAGCACCCGTGACTAAAAGGAATAGCCGAATGTGACCAGTGACACACTTGCTGCAGTAGCAAAGTCTTGGTTCAAGACCAGTCTCATTAGGTGAGACCTGCAACAGTACAGAAGACAGAAGAGAGGCACGAGAGTGGTGGTCTCTTATTAGGAAATGATCAAGCCACTGTGACTAAGATTCTCCAATTGTCCTTTTCTTGAACCTTCCCGGCCTGCTAGTATTTGGGGTGTACAGCACATGACAGCAACAGGCACAGCCAGGAGTTTTCCTCATACTTCCCAAATATGATCCTTAGGCACTTGGAATTCCCCCCACACTATTGCTTTCTGTCTCTGTGAAGCTCCCCGGCACCCTCGAGGGTGTACCCTATTGCAGCTTTGCCCAGCATCCTCAGGTTTCTCCTTTACACCCCAGCCATCTAGATCCTGATCCCTCACCAACCCCACTTTACCTCTGTTGTACAAGAATCGAGTCTAGTGTTGCTGCACCTGCACTCTTGGGGACCATAGTCTCTTTACCACAAGTCCGCCCCCAAACCCAATGTTGGAGACAGTCTTCTGTTGAAATTCAGTCTTGACTACACACTGCTTCCTTTGGAAAGCTGCTTTCCTATAAGTCCCTCCTAAAGAAATGTTGGAGCTTTCTTTCTTATTTATTGACTCCTCTTCCTTTGACTTTTCCTTTACCCTCCTACATCTTCTTCTTCTTCTTCTTTTCCTTCTTCTTCCTTCTTCTTCCTTCTTCTTCCTTCTTCCTTCCTTCCTTCTCTTTCTTCCTTCCTTCCTTCCTCCTGGAAATATTTCATCCAAAACTATTCCTCGCTTTATTTGGTATAGGCTTAAAGAAAACACTTATCAACTTGAAGATTTTTTTTTTTTTGGTGTGACAGGTTGATTACCCCCTTGTTAGGTCTCAAACAAATGGCTGAGGAGTCCGTGAAAATATCAAAGTCAGCTCCAGATGAATGTAAAATAAGGAATGAAAAAGAATGACATAATTGCTCCTAAGCATGGAGGCAAGGGAGGAGGGAGAGGAGGAGGAGGAGGAGAAAGAAGAGGTTTATTGTAGATAAAAGGGAGAGCTAGGCAAAAACATTCGTTTGGGAGAGTCTAGAGTGAACATGACCTTGAGCTGGGCCATGTAAGTCAGGGAGGGGAGGAGGGGCCAAGAGCTGCATCGCCAAAATGGCTGGGGGATACGGGAAGTCAAGGGAGCTGTAGGGAAGGGTAGCACAATCTCTGGGCTGGAGAAGGTTAGACATGGGTGGGGATGCAGGAAAAAACCTCCACCCCCACCCCACCCCTAGTACAGTGGAGGGGGCCCATAGTCTCTTCCACAACCCTGGTCCTTGGGGAGCAGTTTTGATACCTAGAGCCTTTCATTACAGAGTATTTTAGCCTCCAAGGTTCCCTGTGCTTTAAAGCCAGGGTCCAGAGCAGTTTTCCAGCAGAGTGGGTTATCTACATCACCAGCAGATCAAGTAACTCATTCGGGACTTCCCCAAGTCCCGTAATCAGTTTCCAGTGTAAGGATCTCTTATCTGTCAAATGCTTCTCTCGCCACTCAAGTATAGGAGCACCAGTAGCAGACAAATTATTATTTGCAGCAAATAATAATTCAGAAACTAGTGTTTGCACTCACCTTTGCTCCTTTCAGGTTGTATGCCTTACGTAGCCTTGCCTTTTTTTTTTCTTTTTCCTGACCTGTAGAACTCCTACTCATCCCACAAAGCCCAGCTTAACAACTATCCTGTCTTGAATCTTTCTCAGCACATTCCCTCTGACTACCTGTAACAGAGTCCTTACTACTAGAGCTGCTCATCTGTGTATGAGTTGGGTCTATGAAGCCTCAAGCAGAGCTCCAGGGTATGGGCCTAGGTATAGAGGCATGGTTCTATTCGGAGACCTGTATCAGCTACTTTCTGACACGGTAAGAACAGTACCTACATATGTGGTGTCGCATGTCTTTAATCTCAGCACTTGGGAGGCAGAGGCAGGCGGATTTCTTGAGTTCTAGGCCAGCCTGGTCTACAGAGTGAGTTCCAGGACAGCCCGGGCTATACAGAGAAACCCTGTCTCGAAAAACAAAAAAAAAAAGAAAGAAAGAAATAGAAATAAACACATCTATATACCAACCACAGACACACAGACCACAGACACACAACACACACAGACACACAGACACACACACAACACCACATACACACACACACACACACACACCACCCTAGCCCACAAGGGTAAAAGTTGGGGGGGCAGCCTGTCTGGAGCCCTAGAAACTCACCCTGTTGTCAAATGGTGACTGAGTATTAGTGTCCAAATTTGTAACCACCCACGGTCTATGCCACTCATCCTCATAGAGACCGGGTCTTCTGAGGGTCAGGATGTTTGGGAGTGACCTCGAGGGAAGAGGAGCCGCGTAAGCCATAGTCAGGAGGCAGTCAGACAGGGCAGGACAGAGAACTCACCGTGGGTTGAGTGGGGTCAGGGAAGAATAAGAAACCTAGTTCTGACACCTGGGCCAGGAACTCACTCACCAGGTGTCCTGAATTCTCAGGCTAACCCACTGCTGCTGAGCTTCCTTTGTACCTTGCCCCAGATTTCAGGGAATCTGAAATCTGTTTTGTTTTGTTTGCGTGTTTTGTGTGGTGTGTGTGTGTGTGTGTGTGTGTGTGTTGTTTGAGACAAGGTTTCTCTGTATAACCCTGGCTGTCCTGGAACTCACTCTATAGACCAGGGTGGCCTTGAACTCAGAAATCTACCTGCCTCTGCCTCTCAAGTGCTGGGATTAAAGGCGTGCGCCACCACAGCCCAGCCAGGGAATTATGTTGGACAGTATTCTTTCCTGAGGCTCTTAGCATAAATCTTTGTTCTGAATGGCAAGGCCTGCCAGGATCCAGGCCCTGCAGGCACCCTAGCTGACCCTTGAGTGCAGGATATCATATCTCCCCCTCCCCACATAAGTGTTACCACCTCAAGCCTTCAAGGCCCCATCTCCTTCATGGCTCCTCCTTCTTGCATGTAGTAAATGTTCTGCCTTCTTTACTGGTTCTGAACCAAAGGCAGAGAACCTAGCAAGTGAACACTGATAGCCAGAAAGGCATATATTCTAGCCAGACCAGACTCCTATTGATTTGGGGGTAACTACTGGTTTCTGGGTCTGAATCGAATGAGGAAATCTGGGGGAATGAGAGCATACCATTTCCACTGAAAAACAAAACCACAGCAAAGTTAAAAATTGCAGTTGGCTTTGGCAATTCTAGCAGCAGTAAGCCCTTGGTTCTATAACAGAAGAAACAAGTTCATGAAAGGGCTGTCAAAATCAGAATCCCGTAGACTGGCAGTTTCCATCAGTCCTCTGGGAGGGACTTCCTCCTCATGTCTGTGTCAAGATTTGGCTATGCTCTTTCCTGACTTCTTGGAAGGACAAGGAAACAATTTAGCTGCAGTTGCCCACTTTAGCATGAGTGACTCCATTCTGGTGCTGGTGTGTGCCCTCCACGGGGGCCCCATCCTAACAAAGCGGTTTGTAGGTTTCTCGTTTCTTTGTAAAGCTTAAAGGTGACACTCTGTGCGCGCACGTGCGCAAGCATGGACCATACATAATTTTAAGATATGTACACCCCATCATGCATATCCATGAGATGTAGTGGACTTTCTCCAAAGGTCATCAGGACAGACCTGCACCTGTCCTGTGCTGTGTCATATACTGGCTCAGGCAGGCCGTATCATTCCTCATGGCAGGTGTGCCTGACCACAAATTACTCACAGGTGTGGAGGTGCTCAAGTGCTGCCTTACTCGGGAAAGGATAGCTCAGAATACCTTGGGTTGCCAGGCTATCCCCGTGCTTGCCTAACCTGCCCTGGAGCATGCTGGCCAATAGTCTAGCTAATCGATGAGCCCAGGATCATCAAGAGATCTTGTGTCAAAAAAAAAAGTAAGGTGGAAAGCTACAGAGGAAGTCACTGACGTCGACCTCGGCCCCTCCGTATTCACGATGAGAACATATATTATGTACAGTGTGCATAGCACACATACATGTCCCTATAGCCACCTCCAGGCAAGAATCGTCTGCTCATCTCTCATCCTGCTCTATTTTCTTCTGGGGTTTTGTAGTTCTAATTTTATCATTTTCAGAGCAGAATCTATATGTTCATAGCCCCTGGTTTGCTGGCTGCTACAGCCACGGCACCCAGTCCAGCTCCTGGCAGCCAGATGTGTGCTAAACAAATCCTGCAAATGTCTGTTCCTCTCCTAGGGATTATGATAATGAGAGGGATCTATAGGTCTCTCCTGTTCTGGTATCTGGATGACAGCATGTATGCCACTCAAATACAGTGTTTGTATGTGTGTGTGTGTGTGTGTGTGTTTAGAAAACCCTAACACAACTCATCTCCTAGGTGGTGGTGTTTTTGTTTTTGAGATAGAATCTCTGTGTAGCCCTGGCTGTCCTGAAGCTTATGTAGATCAGGCTAGTCTCGAACTCAGAGATCCACCTGCCTCTTCCTCCCAGGTGCCTGGGTTAAAAAGGAGTGCATAGCCACCTCCAACCCTCCCAGGTAAATTTTGATCCTGTCAATTTGACAATGACCACAGGCGGCCACGCTTTTGATCCATCCAGTGGAGGTGAGGGGGATGAGACAGGAAATGAGAGGAGGTGAATTTCTTATACAATTTTCTTGCTGTACACTCAGAGCCCTTCCCTTATCTAACTGCATCTTCGGGGCAGCTCTGAGGACTAACATTGTACAGAGTTAGCAAGGAAGCAGGGTGCCACCAGGTCCTTTCTGACTCCTGTCAAGGTCCTTGTATTTGGCTTACTATAAAAGCTGGCAGCAGGCGAAACGATGAGAAAGGCAAGGGGGCTACCCCTGTCGGGACTCAGGTAATAGGAGGCATCTTGAAGGGTAGCGGGTTTGAGGTAGATTGTGGAGTACAGGACTGGCCAGAAGTGATTTGATTCTGCTGCTTCAAGGATCGAAGTCATACTACCGAGGACAGGGTTTGGAGAATTAGGTTCGTAAAGCTTGTATCAATAAGTTCTTAGTCCTCTTCTAATGACACATAGATCCCATCATCCCTTTCAACATTTAGGAGACTGGTGCATCTTCTCATATTATGGCCATCTTGGTCAAGATGGAACCAATTCAGCAAACCCTTAGGTTCTGAAATTTAACTGAAACATGAAGTGTTTACATTAATTGCACTGTCAAGTGAATGCCCAGAGGGAGCCACAAGAGGCAGAATTGAACCATTAACCTGGCTTCTCTATAGAGGCATAGGCCCAGGTTGCATATCCCTGGCTGCAACCATTCTGAAATTAGGGCAATGAGCTCTCAGGCTCCACATGCTTTGCAACCAAGCGTATGTTGTTGGCTAGGTTGGGGGTTCAATCAGTGTCAGGTCACACGTAGCCTTGAAGGATGGTGATTGGGCTGGCCGAGATTCAAATGACAGGGGTCAGCTGTCCTTGTGGTATCTGGACAGGCAGAAACAGTAGGGAATGGTAAGTTTGACACGCCAACACCAGTTAGTCCTTGAGGCAAAAGGGAAGTAGGAAAAAAATCAGCCAGAAGAAGGCAAGGCAAGCTGGCACCTAGGGAGGTGAGGAGAACGGGACTTCCTTGAGCCCTTGCAGGAGTGAGGCAGAACTGAGGACCAAACCATGGTCATGCAGGTGAAGGGAGCTCTGGCCGGATGGTTTTCTTGGAGGTGTGGAGGACTGAGGAATGACTAGCAAACAGGTGGAATACAAGACCTGACTCCAGCGGACAAGGGGAGAGGAGCTGCAGGACTGGGAGTGAGGAGGGAGGAGGGAGGACAGTCAAGAACAGGCAGTGGGGCTGTGGGTGGGTGGTTAGTCAGCTCCTGATGCTGAATAAAAGCAGGTGGCAAGCCTACTTGGGCCCTCGCCCCTTCTTTGCTATGCCCCTGCGGTCCACCCTGAAGTCAGAACACAAGCAGAAGGGTCAGGCTTTGCAGACCTTAGGACAGCAACCAGGACAATGACTCCCTACAGTATGGCCTATCACCTGTGTCTTTAGCTCAACAAAACAAAGACATGGATCAGGAAGACAAGAGGACACTGGTAGGAAGCCTGGGACATGCTTTGTGTTCTGTGGTCATGCCTGGCACTTGGTTATGGGTTTTAGGAACTCTTTGTGGCTTTGTGTTGGCACAGGTTTAGATTTTGCATCTATTAATGGTGCATGAAGTTCACCATCAACGCTTCAGTGGATTTCTTTTGGTAAAGCCATTGCCCGCCGGTGTGTCTGTGTGTTCTGTGTGTACATGTATGCATGCACATGCCTGCTCATGTGTGCATGTGTATATACATGTGTGTACATTTGCTACGTGCTGTAGCCACCATTTAAAATACTAAAAAAATTAAGCTTTCAATTTGTATACCCATAGCCAGTATATAGCTCATGGTTTATAATTGCTTAAAATTGTTCCTTTTCTAGATATTGCTAATTTTCAAATTTTATAAATACAGCTCAATGTAAGAAACATGTATTTTTTCCTTAATTTTATAAGACATTTAAGAGCTCATACTAGATTGCCTGTACCCCAGGAAAATGCCATAACAAATTTGTGTATCAAATAGATACAGATCCTACAAAAACAATTGGCCACAAATTTTTTTACATTGGGGTTGCTGTAAAATAAAGTTTATCTGGGTTGCTGTACCACTGTAGCTGATCTGCCTTTTGTGATTCTTTGAGGCCAGAAACTACAGTTTCTGGCACTTAACACCTCATGCTAAAAACAAAGATAAACAGCTTTTGTTTTGTCTCAACAAGAACTGCTGGACTCTTTATGCCTGCTAGTCTGAGGTCGCTTAGAAAAGTTATTATAGAGTTTATTACTAAGTGTAAAAAGTTTCCTATGAAAGCTATCCAAGGAAGAAAGTACAAAGAAAACTTCTATTTTGTTTGAGAAAAGGAAAACATTTCTATATAAGTGGGGAAAGACAGAGTTCTGTTTTATCTCTCCATTATATTTGCCCTCTTATCCTTTGGTCCTCAGTGTTCATATATTTTTTAAAGTATATGATCACACATTATAAAATTTATTACAAATTCACACAAAAAAATTAAATCATAAATTGAAATAAAAGTTTATTAATAGAAAATGTTTACATACATATTTATTAAAAATAATTATCTGGCTAAACATCCATTATCTGCCTGGCTCCACAGGTTCACTAAAGATTTAAAACTATAACTATATTATCAATAAAGATTTGTGTAGATAAGCTGAGAAAATATTTTATTTTCTGTCCTAACACCTATAATACATTGTTGGTTCCCTTTTAATGACCTTTGACAAACTGTTTTATAATCTCTTAAAATGTGCTCTGAGTGGAAAAAAGTTTTGGTTATTATCTAAAAATAATTGATGATACTTGAGAGACTGACAGTTCTTATTACAGTTTTAACTATCAGAAAAAGGCCTAGTAACAGTCTTGCTATAAAAGCTTAATAATCATAGATACAATTAAAAAATTTTATAAGATCATCAAGATTGAAAAAGTCATCTATTTGTCTATATAACATCACCATAAGACAGTACATCTTTGTATATCTACAGAGATCTGCTCCAAAGGAGTGTGCTATTGCTTAGTGATTATTACATATGTTTAGTAATAGCTTGAGACAGTAATTTCTAGAGAGTGTATAAGTTAAATTACAAAGTTTTTAGTGTCCTCAATTTTTCACAATGGTGTTAATACTTCAGGACTTATACCTAATCAATTGTGATGTTACTCATTTCTGATTTTAAAAAATTAAAATATGTATATGTAATTTAACACCTTTTTAGACTTTCTAGTTACAATTACTTTAACAGGAAAAACAATTAAAAATATAATTAGTTGCTGCCTATATTATCTTTTGATGCTTGGTGTTCTATACCAGATTAAGATAGATAAAACTGACTGTTACAGTCAGACATTTAAAATGCTTTGTTGACTGAGCAGATCCCGGGCAGCAGTTCTGCACCCAATCTCACAAAACCCAGAGGAAGTGGGCCTCCCAGGAGCTCTAACCTGGGCAGTATTCTAGGTAAGGAGACAGCAACAACCGCCCCAAACAGGGAGTAACTGGGACCCAGGAATTCACTCCTGGCCCGGAGTACCGGTTCCTTCCAGTCTGGGCCCAAGCACTGAGCAGATCTTGGGCCCCAGCTCTAACCCCAGTAGTAACAGTTCTGAAACAAGATAATAGGAAAGTCAGGCTCCAGTCAGAGACAGGGCAGGTTGCACTAAGATGATCCAGATGGTGAAAGGCAAGTGCACAAGCATCAGCAACCCAGGGTACTTGACATCATTAGAACCTAGTTCTCCCAAACTAGAAAGTCCTGAATTCCCCATATAACCAGGAAAGCAAGATTCAGATTTAAAATCACTTCTTAAAGTCCTCTATCATCATCATTAGAAGGACATAAATAACACTCTCAAAGAATTTGAGGCGAACACAGGTAAACATGTAGAAGCCTTTAAAGAGGAAACAAAAATCCCTTAAAGAATTACAAGAGAACATAACCAAACAGGTGAAGGAATTCAACAAAATCACCCAGGACATAAAAGAAAACAATAAAGAAATCACAAAGGGAGACTACCCTGGAAATAGAAAACCTAGGAAAAAAAATCTGGAGTCATAGATGCAAGCATCACCAACAGAATACAAGAGATAGAAGAGAGAATCTCAGGTGCAGAAGATACCATAGAAAATATTGACACAACTGTCAAAGAAAACGCAAAATGCAAAAAGTTCTTAACCCAAAACAGTCAGGAAATCCAGGACACAATGAGAAGACCAAACCTAAGGATAAAGAGAGTGAAGATTCCCAACTTAAAGGGCCAATGAATATCTTCAACAAAATTATAGAAGAAAACTTCCCTAACCTAAAGAACAAGAAGCCCATAAGCATACAAGAAGCCTACAGAACACCAAATAGACTAGACCAGAAAAGAAATACCTCCCGTCACATAATAATCAAAACAGCAAATGCACAAAGCAAAGAATATTAAATACAGTAAGGAAAAAAAGCCAAGTAACATATGAAGGCAGATCTATCAGAATTATACCAGACTTCTCACTAGATACTATAAAAGCAAGAAGATCCTGGACAGATGTCATACAGACCCTAAGAGAACACAAATGCCAGCCCAGGCTACTATACCCTGCAAAACTCCCAATTACCATAGATGAAGAAACCAAGATATTCCATGACAAAACCAAATTTACACAATCTTTCCACAAACCCGGCATTACAAAGGATATTAGCCAGAAAGCTCCAGTACAAGGAGGGAAATTAACCCTAGACAGAGCAAGAAAGTAATCCCCTTCCAACAAATCCAAAAGAAGATAGCCACACAAAGATAATTCCATCTCTAATAACAAAAATAACAGGAAGCAGCAATCACTGTTCCTTAATATCTCTTAACATTAATGGACTCAATACCCCAATAAAACAGGACCCAGCATTTTGCTCCAAACAGGAAACCCACCTCAGTGACAAAGACAGACATTACCTTAGTGTAAAAGGCTGGAAAACAATTTTTCAAGCAAATGGTCCTAAGAAACAAACTGGAGTAGCCATTCTAAAACCTCCAGCCCGAAAACACAAAGGGAAGGACACATAGCTCCACTTGTATAGGTAGTTGAGGGTGGCCTTGTCAGGCATCAGTGGAAGTAGAGGTAGAGGGCCCTGGTGCTTTTACTTAAAATTCTGTGTTTATCTGGGCTCCAGTACAGAAAGCAGAAGGTGGTCCCCAAACATATGTGTCCTTCAGCTGTTGGCCCTTCTAGGGCTGGCACTGTAACTCAGTGGCTGGCATTCTTTGAAGACACTGCTGGGGAGGCGTTGTCATGGCTTTCATATAGAAGGGCCCTCCTTCCTCCTGATGGAGCTCTGGGTCGCTCGCCAGGTCTCAGGTTATTCATTGGAGTCCATCAGTTCCAGTAACATTTCCTCCACGTTTCTGAACTGAGGGTGGAGAAGGAGAGAGACAAGGGAATGGTCAGACCAGCCCTGAGAATTCCCTTTTCATTCTGGCTCAGCTTTCCTCAGCCTGGGCTAATACTGGGACCTGAGGTGAGGTGGCTAGCCCTCTCAACTGATCTCAGTCAGTGACTACTAGAGAGGGTTCCTGTGCCTAGAGGGGTTTGGCTGAGACCTCAGATGATGGCTTCTTCTATCTCTCTAAACCTTAAAAAATTCTGCAGTTAGTTCCCCTACCACTAGCTTCTGCTGCCATGGGTGGAGGGAATATAGAGCTAGCCCATTCTAATACCAGAGACCAGGATCGCCCAAGATTACCCACTCAGTCCCTGGGGTAAGCTGTACTTGCCTTGATGTGGTACAGTATCTGCCAGAACATGGAATCACTGCTTCGGTACCTCTCATTAGAGTACAGTTGCCACATGAAAGGCAGCTCGTAAGGTACTAGCTGACGGGGGCTCATAGCATCCCCCAAGGTGACATCTTCCTGGCGCATGATCACCTGGAATTTTTCATCAGCCTGCGGAGGAAGAACAAAACACAACCTTTGCCTCCTGACCACTGTCAGGCTCCTCCGAGCACAGCCACCAGCGTCCATTCTGTCTGTCACTCAGGAGCCTCGGGCTGACCCAACAGCCTGAACACAGAGCCCACCCCTGAAGCCAACTCCATAGGCTTCGCACGATCTCAGAGCTGGGCCAACCTGTTGCTAGGGTAAGCCATGCAGCCCTCCAGCTTGGTCCCAAGTGTGTGTGTGTCATCCACGCAGAGCAGAGAGAACCACCTTGGATGTCATTTATTAGACATTATCTACTTTTTCTTTCGTTTACTTATTTGAGACAACATTTCTTTATTGGCTTGGGTGGGGTTCACCAAAAAACAACAGCCCCTCCCAAACAAACAATAAAAAAAATTGATGATGCCCAATCGGTTGTCTTAAGCCACAAGAATTGGAAAATGTGCTGTTGCCCCCTGTACATCAAGAGGGACCACCAGGCAGAACCCCAAGGAGTCCGCTCAAAATAACCCTGGACTCCCTGAAGCTTTGGGAGCCTTGAAGAGTCTCACACTCTCTTCTGGGTACCAAAGCAGAGACAGCATGCCACAGGATTTCTGACTTTAACTTCCTTGTTGGGATTTATGTCTATGGGAGGTACATTAATAATAAAACTTATATTCTTAGAAACTAAAAAAAAAATAAATGAAAGAAAGTCATGCCTGCCAAACTCTTGACGCCTTCTCCTCATGGGCAGAGAGAGTCTAGGGCCCACAGAAATCCACAAAGCCTCTGTTTCCCTCCCCTGTTCTGTCTCACATCATTCTTGCTTTCCTAGAACTTGCTCTATAGACCAAGCTGGCCTCAGACTTACAGAGCTCCACCTGTCTCTGCTTCCCAAGTGCTGAAATGAAGGGAGAATACCACATAGGCACAGATATGCTATAGCACACAGAGTCAGTTCTTGTCCATCATGGGCGTCCTGGGAATCAAACTCAGGTTGGTTATCAGGCTTGGTGGCAAGCACCTTCGAAGCCACCTCACCAGCTCCTGAAAATGAGTTTCACCCACCAATTTGGGATGGAGAAACCAAAACAAAAAATTCATCACCCAAACACATAAAACAACCTTCCCCCATACAGGCAAAGCCTACATGATAGCCCGGTTAAGACCTGATGGGGCCAAACGGCACAGGCCTGCAATGTGTACTACTGAGTAAGCTGAGGCAGGAGGATCCTAAGTTCAAGGCTTATCTGGGATACAAAGCGAGATTAAGATCCACGTAAGTAGCTAAGACCAAGTCTCAAAACTGAAAGACGAGTACACAGGGCTGGGCTGAGGCTCTGCAGTAGAGTTCTCGGCTGTTATGCACAGAGCTTTTTATGCACTGTTTGCTCCTCAGCAGTACAGGGGAAGAGAAAGCAAGTCGAAACTCCAAACAAGACGACTCAAAAATATGATGTGCAACCACAAACTGTGAATTCACAGTGCACTGACCCCCCTCCCCACAGTGCACAACTCCCCCACCCCCATGTCTACTTTCTTTTCCCACAGGCTACCCTGTTCCCAACTGTACCACCTTTCCAAGAGGGCTCCTACCACACTCCCTGCTAGCCCTCAGTGCAGACCCCTGCTTGGCCTTTACACTAATCACTCACACGTGTTTAACGAGTGTGTTTTTCCCCCAGGGTGAAAACAGACCTGTGAAATGATCTGCCGAGATCAGTTGAATCTGTTAAGTCAGATAGTGCCACCATTCACAGCACATGAGTCAACAATCTATCCGCTGCTAAACATTATTCTTTTTCCTTATTAACTCGAGTGAATTCTTTCATGTTTAAAACTCTGGCTTCTTCAGTCATGGGAAATAAAACCCCGCCTTGTAGTTTGCTACCAAGCCCTGTTCAGACAGCATCTATCACAGATCTGGAATAGTCTCTGGCTCACTGGTGTGGGTGAAAAGCTAGTTAAACCTGATAATAAAAAGAAATATCCACCCATGTTGTCTTCACACATCTGACTTAACGTTTAAAAAAAACAAATAACTAGATATATGTAAACTTAGCCTTGTATAATGACAGCAAGAATGTAGATTTAAGAGCCCAGAATTGTGGTTTCACCATTTGTTAGCGGCGCCCCAAGTCTACAAGGCTCACAAGCCCCAACTTTGCGGGAGCGGAGACATTTCCCAGGTCCTAGCGTATCATACAATGTCTCAGCAGTTTAATTTTCTTTATAGTTTCCTTGGCTTATAAGTGGAATGCTTTTCAGTGATTTCTGCCGGAACGTACCTCTAGAAGAGATTTCTTTTGAAAACGCCAACATTCATTAAGACCCATGCCGAGGCTTCCACACGCAAAACAAAGTTAAATCTTATTACCGACCGACGTGAATACTACTGGCCGCCTTAAAGATATTCCAATTTTATGGTTTAGGAAAGCCATGTTTCACCACGAATGATAGTCACACACCCCAGGCAATGCGTGAGAGGGGTTGTCTACTATGCTCGGGGTGCTTCCACCCTTCTCCGGGCCCACAAGGCCCGACTCAAACGACACGGGACCCTCTGGACCCTGGTCTCCTGCTCCCAGGGCTCCTAGGCCCAGACAGGGCACATCCCTGCTGCCCCGCCTGCTAGACCCAAGGCAGTTGGTACCTTGATGACTATGGGCAGCCAGCTTCGCCGAAATTCATCCAAGTACACGTTCTTCTCCCAGATCCACAGGCGGTCGGGGTGTGGGGGTCTCTCTGGCCTGGACGCCTGCTGGGTAGCCATGGCATCCGGTTGGAGCAAGAAGCAGAAACTTGCAATGCCAGCCCGTGATAAAGCTACTTTTAAGCGGTGGGGATGATTAACTGGGCTATTTATCACCACCAGCTGTGAGCCTGTGCCCCCTGGAGCGAGGCGGGGCGGGGCAGCGGAGTGTGGGTGGGGCGGACCACGAACATGGCATGCGGGACAACAAGGTGGACTTCTGGAACAGGGGCAAGGTCTAGGCTTGCAGACCCAACCCCATCAAACCTAGGGTTCTTCAAGGCCCCTAGGAGATCTTGCTTTTCTCCATGTACATCCGGCCACAGGAAAGGTACCCAGGTCTGTCAGGAAACACTGCCCTATGCTTCCTTTATGGTAAGACCCCCAAAGTCCTAGTCAGCTACGTTTTGTGACTCTCAAGCCACACCCGATGGCAGGCCACCTAGAGTGAGGTGCCATCTACAGGTCTTCTGGGAAGAGATCAGAAACCATCCGGGTTCTCTTTGTCACCTTCAGCCTGTCCCTTTGGGTGTCAGAGGCAGTTTCCTTTGCAAAGTCCAGTCCCCTCCCCCTTCCACACATGACTTTTTCCATGGCTCTGATGAGGCTGTGGTCTTCTAATAGGCCTTGCGAAACCTACTCTTGAGGACATGGGTTTACTGTCTTTGTGCTCCAACTTAGTAAAAGCATCATTCCAGACCCATGCTTAAAAAGAAATTCTCCCTACACCCAAGATCAATGGATTTGGAAAGTCTCTTGAGTTGCTCAATCAAAACTGTCTCATTGTAAACAAATAAGGAAAACCAAGTTCTCTTTATTTTACACTAACGCGCATCCATTAAGGCAATTAAGAAATTAATGGAAAACATGTAAAACCCAGCTCCGGGTCGGTTGCTTCAAACAGCCCTGCAGCTAGCAGTTCTGAGTTTCACCCTTCAGTTCTTTCCCCCCTCGCTGAGGACTAGTGGAGGAAGCCATTTGTGGTCTTTGGAAGGTCAATGGATGATCAGGTGTGGACATCTGGTCAAATCCCCCAGATGTGGCAAGATGGCCCGAGGTCAGCCAGATGTGTTCAGATTAACCAGGAAAAGAAACAAAGAAAAGACTCAGGTCCCGGCAAGTGCAGCTCTGAGGAACCCTGGCCTTCAGGATTCAAACTGGAGGCTTCCGGGCTAATTTTCCTGTAGATGGCTCTTTGTCTCCAGACCCAGCTAACTGCATAGAAAGATGAAGACTTTTGGAATGAGCTTGGTGTGGAAGTTCTGGGTGAGTGCAGCCTTAGCAGTGAGAGAATTACTCATTTTTAATTCATTATGTTTTGTTTGTATTTGGGGGTACCTGCCATATAGGGCTTGTGGGGGTCGGAGAACAACATTGTAGAGTCAGTCATCCTCCCGCCATGGACGTCCTTGGAATTGAACTCAGGTTGTCTTAGGCTTGGTGGCAAACACTTCCACTCACAGAGCCTTCTCACTGGCCCACAAGTCCAGTTTAAGATGTGCTAGGGCACAGCTTTTGTGACAAGGGGGAGAGTCCCCCAGGAGCCAGGGTGGCCCAATTCAGGCACAGGCATGGCCCCAGGAGGCAGAATGTCACAGAATCTGCTGCTTTCCTTCCTACACTCTCCGCTTTCCTATGTGGTGTTGGGAAAAGCAGCATCTATTGCTAGTCGAGGGTTCTAGGATTACAGTCCCTTCTCTCCTCACTCTGAAAATATTTCTGTAAGTTTGCACAAGGGCTTTTTGATACTGAGCAAGAGTAGATTCCATTCTTAGGTGGTGGTGTTTCATTCAGAAAGGTTCCAGAAGAAAGAAACAGGCCTGGGAATGGGTCAGGTGAACACTTGATTTTAAATGTAATTCTCAGGTGAACACTTTGATTTTAAATGTAAATTCCTCGGGAGTCCGGGTGGGCAGAGAACAATAGCTTTGTGTGGTCTCAAGCAGGGGGAGCCCTCCAGGCTAGTTATCTTCTGCTATCTCAAGGCTCCAGGCCTGTCAGCCAGTTTTAGAATTTTCTGTTGCCTTTTGAATCTTTCTTTTGCTAGTCCTTGAGTTCCTTTGTATTAAGCACCTGAATTTCACAATGTAATCATCCTGCAAGGCCCCTTCGCCTTCCTGCCTATGGTCTGCTTTCCTCTTGACCGCTATCACCTGTGAACTTGGTCAATCCTGTGCCCCCTTGACCTCAGCTGCAATGAATGAGCAGAGCTCCTCCATCTCTGATCCTCCAATAAGGTCTTTTCACGGAAAGGGGCGTGGCTGAGAGATGGAAACCCCTGATATTAGCTCAGGAAAGCCTGTAGTTTTTAGCACAGAGTTATTGCATCAAGCCATTATGTGGAACTCTCTAGTCAGGAATAAGGAAACAATCCTCCTCGTTTGGTTTCCAATTAGTGGCCAAAAGGAGGACCGGTTCTAGAGCCTTCGAACTACAAGTATGGCCCTTCCGGCTAACCGCTCAGCAGCTCCTAGAGCTTGTAAAGAATAGGGATTGTGAGCCCTCCAGCCCTCTGCTGTTAGACTGCGCTGGAACAAGAACCCCAGGTGATTCGGGGCAGAACGAGGAGGGGGTCAGGGGTGGACTGGGTAATGGAGGTGTTTCAGAAGGGGGAGATGACAGCCTTACCATAGCACCAAGCTTTCTGCATTCCTTGTGATATAGGAGTTAGGAACAGGTTTAGTCCTCTCATTTTAGGTCAAACATCACATTTAATACACGAAGTGTTTGTTCTTAAAGGAAAGTCCTGGTGACCAAGGTCACTCTAACCAAACTTTGCCAGTGATGCCTCTGGCTGTAAAGGACCCAAGTCAGTGATTCTCAACTTTTCTCACGTGGTGACCCCAACCATAAGATTAGTTTCGTTTTTATTTCATAACTTCAACTTTGCTACTCTTATGAATCGTAATGTAGACATTTGATATTCAGGATGTATTTTCACTGTTACAAATGAACTCACGGGGGTCTCGACTCACAGGTTGAGAAATGGTGTCCTATACTAAGCCGCTCAGAATCAGGGAAATTGAGGCTTGAGTAGAGTCTTCAGTCTGTCTTTCTGCTTGTTTGAAGGACACTTGGGCTAATTCGATCTAGGAGCTGAGCCATAGTTTTTGAGCTGTGTACAGATTTATAAAAACTAAATAACCATGAAAATGTCAAAACTACTCTTTCAACAGCCATATCTTATTGTAGACCTCGCTCTGGCCCCATATTTTATTTCTTTCTCTTATATCTACTGCTCCCGATCTTTTATGGGCAGTAGACCAGAACACCATGCATCTTAGAACTATAAACTGAGATCTCACCAGTATATAAAACACAGAAGCCCTGATGTGTGGGTGCCCAGGATCCATGCCTGTACCTGGAGTAGGGTAACATAATAAAAACTATTGATCGAGTGAGCTCAGGGTATAGCTATTTTATCATAGGGCTTGAAATTATATATCTACAGTAATGGACAGCTGGGATGAGGACCTTTCAAATAGAAGCAGGCTAAATTGTGCCACTATTGAGCTATTGTCTATTTAAATTTAAAGAGTTTACTAGAAGTTTTAGTGAAGGAGATCTTATGGCACACATAGAGATCTTGTTTAATATGCGGATTCTAATATAGGAAAGTTGGGGGTGGGCCTTAAGAATCTGCATTTTTTTTAAATATTTTTTATTTTATGAGTAAAGGTATTTTGCCTGCATGTGTGTCCATGCACAGAGTGCCCACAGAGACCAGAGAAGGACATCAAATATGCTGAAACTGGAGTTACAGATGCTTGTGAGCCACCACATGGGTGCTGGAAATCAGACTTGGGTCTTCTGCAAGGGCAGTGTTTCTTGAGCTAACCTTGTGATTTCAAAGTTATTTTATATGGGATTCTAGTAAGTTAAATTGGGCGGGGCTTATTCTTGTATCTGAGGTATATGACTATATTATACTGTGTACATTAGGTAGCTACCTAATTGAGTTATACTTTCTACAGTATTTTCAGCTGTCTCCTAAACAGTAGTGAGTAATATTTTCTGTCAAGAATTCTTCCACTACCCTTATTAAATATCAAGTTTCTGGGTAGATGTGGGTCTCTTTCTTAGCTCTGTCTGTTCTGTTGTGTTTCTATGATAAAACCACAGTTCTGAATAAGCCATTTATGAATTTTAAATACCAGGGAGACCTTGCCTTTTTGATTATTTTTTTCGAGATTATTTTAACTGCCTATGGGTATTCGCATCTTTGCATTTAGTGTTTGGGGGATTTGATAGACATCTCATTGAATGTGTATACCAGGCAGAAACTAGTCTTCATGGGGATTTTATATCTTCATGAAAGTGTTGTGACTTTTTGTTTGGCATAATTCTATTGCTTTGTAGTTTTGTTGAATGGTGTGTGTATGTGTGTGTGTGTGTGCACATTAGAGGTGTGTGTGCCTATATGTGTACATACAAAGATCAGCGTGGAATACCTGGTGTCTTCCTGTATTGCTTTTCTCCTCTCTGTATTGTCTTAAGACATGGTCTCTCGCTGAACTGGAAGCTTGCCATTTAGGTTAATAGTCTGCCAGCTCTCAGGATCCTCCTGTATCCACCTCTTAAAGCTGGGGTTATGTGTACCTGCAGTCATGCCTGGCTTTTAACATGAGTACTGGGGATTCGAACTCAGGTCTTATGCTTGTATTGTTGATGCTACTTTCTGGAATGATGGCACGCTGTTGAATTTTGGTGGTGTTCTTATACTTAGCATCCTTATTAGACTCTCGTATTTTAATTCTAACGGTTGCTTTATCTGTAACAGTTTTTCGTCCCCTGTCCTTATACATCTGCCTTTGTCTTCAGTCTTTCTCTCAGTATCTAGCTCTGTCTTTTTGTCTCATTGAGTTTCGCTGCTTGCTAGACTCCAGTACACAGTGATGGTCAGTGCTGGCGGTCCTCTGTCTTTAGGAAGAAAACTTCAGGGGTCATGGTGACTCGGGAATGCGATCCCTCTACTCAGGGAGCCTGAGGCAGGAGGACTGCCAGTTCTGGCCAAGACTTGGGATACACAGTGAGCCCGTGTCTCAGAAGGCATGAAGAAATAAGCAAATATAAAAGTACATATGAAGAACACTTCTAAAGTTTAACCGTGTCTAGCATGTTGCTAGATGTAAGTTTGGGAAGACACATGGTATTAGACTAAAGAATACTCTTACCATTCCTACGTTCCCACCCTCCCTTTCGTCTGTCCTTTTTGCCCATGAATGTGTGTTGCCCTTTCTATATCTGTCCAGTCAGTCTGTAGTCACAGGCCCCAGTGTTTCATGTTGCTGACCCAGTACTCAGAGGCCCTGCTTCCTGGCCACAGAGCTCTCATTCTTTGCAAGGGCATGGTGAATGTTCCCTGTCCAACTTCTTCTGGTTCCTGGGAATGAGAGTGACTTCTCTCAATCTCTGATAAACCGGATTGATCTGGCTAAGGCAGCTCTTGCTTGGGGGTAGTCTTCCCTAGTCTATGAGACCTAAGATGGGTTTTCTTTAGATCTAGAAAGTTCTTAGTTAGTGCTGTCTTCACGTAGTCTCTTCCTCTCTTCTCTTTATTTTCCTCATTTGCAGTTCTTATAAAGAGAGCGTTGATACGTCTGAGTCTACCCTCTGTGTCTTAGGTTTGTCCTTCTCTGTCTTTTGGCTAACACATCCCAGGAGGCGTTCTTACACTGGCCGTTCAGCTAGCAATTAACTCTCCAAGAGTAGTTGCTATGTGACTTATCTCAGCTAGCAACGTTTTTCATTTTGAGAAAAAAAAATATATATATATTATCTCTACAATTCATTCATGAAGATGAGCAAGTGGAGAATTCTGTTTTAAACTCATTGGAAGGAAAATATAAAAATGTTTTGTCTCTGGCCGTGGAGACGTGCATTTTTCAAAACTAAGATCTAAGGTCTGTGAACAGTAACGGAAAAGAACGCCAAATTGAAAACTTAAAAAAAAAAAAAAAAGTACAAGAAGCCAGGTTTTAATGTAATTCACATATTAGAAAATATGCACTATGTTTGTCTCTATATGAACGCAGGTGACAGGCAGGGAAGAACTTAGGCAAATTGTTTAAGAAAGAGGAGTACTGGTGAAGGCTGAGCTGGAAATCATGACATAGGAGCTCTGCCTGCCTGCTAAGTCTGTGTGAAGACATTCGGCATTGTTAGGCTCCATGTTGGGACACAGTGTACTCCAGCCAGGCCAATACCTCTATGTCAGCATCACCATGGTGGGGAGGGGGTGGATTTCAACTCAAATTGGAACACTATACTCAAGTTTAAAGATTTTTTTTTAATTATTTTAGGTTTCTTTGTGTGTATTGAATGTATGGGGTGTGTGCTATGTGCATGTAGGGCCCGTGGATGTCAGAAGACAGCGTCTAATTCCCTGGAACTGGAGTTATGTACAGATGGTTATGATCCATACAGGTCTGGGAACCGAATCTGGGTCTTCTGTATGAACAAGTACTTTTAACTACTGAGCCACATCTACAGCCTACTTTATATATATAAAATACATACATAATATAATACATTAATATGTAATAATATAAATAAATATATACTAAGTGTACACATATGTATAGATATTAAGGTTTGGAGCTGGAACTTTTTTCCTTTCACTACAAACCTATAGGCCTGTTTCTCACAACCTCCCCTCCTCCCTTTTCTTTTAACCTTGTCCTTTAAGATATGGTTTTGGTAAGTTGTCCAGATTGGCCTTGAACTCTCTCTGTAACCAAGGCAGGCTTTGAATTTTAATCCTTTTGCCTCAGTCTCCCAAATAGCTGAGATTATGGATTCTTCTGCTAGAACCAACCCAGTTTATCTCCTCTGACCCAAGATTGTTCTTCAAAATCTTATAGATGTCTAATGAAGCAGCACATTAGTAAGATGTGACATATGCACGCAGCGTGGTACCCAGCAGTGTGATACCCAGCACAGCTAACCACATCTACATGGTAGTGTCAGTCTGGGCAAGCTCAGAATCAGTTCTAGTGAGAGAAAGCCAGAGGCAGAGAGAGTGTCTGCAGCATGAGAAAGAAGCATTGTGTATTTGAAACTGGAATCATGTAGTTATGTCAGCGGCCAAAGCTGCCCCGAATATTTCTCTTGAGTTCTTGCCTTAGTTTCTCTCAGCAGAATGGAATGAATGCATGATATATGAGTGTGGATCTGTGTAGGAGGACAGGGGGAGCATCAAGTGAAATCACGAGGAATCCAATCCCTGCCGAAACCACACATGGAAGTGGGAAGCAAATCCCCGTGTTACTGATGATGTAAGTAAGCACTGTGAGAACTGGTGCCTAGACCCCAAGAACTGGGTGAGAAAATTAACATTTGTAGTTTGAGCAACAGAGTTTTGGGGAGATTTCTATTTGTGTGGTGTACACGCATGTAAATATGTGTACATAGATATTCTTGCTCGCTTTGTTCACATGTGCCAACAGTATTGTTTTGGGGAGCTCAGAGTGGATGTGCTCACAGCATCTGTCCATTGCTATTTAGTTCAAAGATGCTTAGTGTTAAAGTTAAAAGACTGTTAAGTGTTATTTAAAGATGTATGGGATGGCTACAAGAAAGGGATAGTCACTGGTTTGAAAGGCAGGAGTGGCCCTGTGACTTGGAGTGTCCCTCCAATGAGCATCCTCAACAACCGGAAAAGCCATCAACGATTGGAACCACAGTTTCTTCATCTGTAGGTTGGAAAAAAGTTGACCTTCAGAGAGCCCGTGCAAACGAAAAATGACGGTTGCTGTAAAAAAGCTAGATTAAAAAAAAAAAAAAAAGAGTCCCAGCTGCATTTGAATATGCTATGAATAATCATTGTATTATAATTTAAGTCTAGCCATAGACAAGCTGGTCCTGGACCTCCTCCACTCCAGATGCCTGCAGATGACAAGGATAATTATGCAAGCCGACATCGGACTTCCTGTCCCCAGGTGAGAGTCCCCTGTTAATCAGCACACAAGCTGGGGGCCTCGGTGCCCAGAGTGACTCACTGATAGGACGAAGCCGGTCTTTGTCCGTTGTTCAGCTTATTCATTTAATTCCCCTCGTTGCTTTGTGCTCTGTCTGGAGATGAAACAGCAGTTTCATCTGAGGACAAGATGCCAGCTCACAGTGGGTTGATAAATACCTGGTGCTGAAGGTGTTTGATTCTGCAAGCTTGCTCCCTCCCACTGAAAACTTGGAGCTGCATTATGGTGAGTTGCAGGAATCCCATTGAAGAAGAGGTAGAGAAAAGGTGAACTCCAAATTTCTCTTGCCAAATCCACTGCTGGTTGGGAGTTTTTGCCAACTCTTTCTCTTGCATCCTTTAGGTAACCTGTGAATGGTCTAAAGTGGATGGTTTGTTTTGCCCACAATCTCTTTGTTGTGGATAGCCCCAGGCTTGTATTTTGATCCTAGTTCCACCCTTCTGGGAGGGGCTGCAGAGGATGATTGAATCTGTACACAGAGGACATCTTATAAACCTTCTGTCCAATTAAAACCTGTAAAATAAAGACTAGAGCCAGAGATTGGGCAGTAGAAGGGGAGGCAGAGAAAAAGGCTTAGGGGAGGAGAGAGTGAGAGGAATTCGATATAAAAGGCAGAGCAGAAGTAGAAGAGAAGGAAGTCCCAGGGGGAGTAGAAGAAGGAGAAGCAGAGGAGAAGCAGGAAGAGGCAGAAGCAGAAGGAAAACTGGATGTAGAAGTAAGCCGATGACGAAGGAGCCGGAGCTGGACAACCACGAGGCCTGGATGAACTGCAAGTTATAAGGGATCTCATAGCCAGGGATTAGAGTAGTGTAGTGGTAAATCTGCCCAATCCAGGCATGCAATTTATACCATAATTATTGAGTTGTGTCTTCCTTTACTGGTCTCCTTCAGGTAGGAGATTTACCGCGGCAAATTTGGGGTTTAAATAATAACTTCTACTACATCTCTTCCCATCGTTAGACTGTCTTTATCACTCCCGACACCACGGTGAGATCTTTGAAATTGTGAATCTGGCAGGTCACTGCCCTTAGGATAAATCACAAGCTCCTTAGTGGGTTATAGAAGACTAAAGGAGACCTGGCTTCATAAGGAACTGGACAGGGAAAGTGGTGATGGCTACTGTCTACTAAGAGCAGGAAGATGGTGGGCCATACAGGACGGGGATGGCTGAGATGAGGGAAAATCTAGTAAGGACGTAGAGTCAGCAGAAAGTAAAGAACTGACAGGAAGTCAAGTCTGTGGGAAGAAACATGTCTGCCTGGGTGGGCGGAAGATGGTTGAAGAAAGGAAGAGTAGAGTCTCTGTCCTGGCTTCCTCCTAGAAACTGTGTAGATGAGGTTGCCATGTCCTGTAATGAGGATGCAATAGGAAGAACTGCTTCCCTTGCCCGCCTCCATACCCCGCCAAGTAATGGAACCTTAGAGGAAGACGATAGTAGGGTTTTAATTTTATAAATACAATGTCAAAAGCCAAGAACGAGAGCCTATGGGGATAAAATGAATAGATAATGTACTGCAAGGAGACATTATCAAATGGGCTGGGTATCAGGTCTGTTAGAGCTCAGCCTCTCACATAAGGGGTTCTCAACCTGTGGGTTGTGAACCCCTCGGAAACAAGTGACTCTTTCCTAGTGGTCACATGTGATATACCCTGTATATTAGATATTTACATTATGATTCATTACCGTAGCAAAATTACAGTTATGAAGTAGCCATGAAAATAACAATGGTTGGGGCTTGTCACAACATGAGGAGCTGTATTAGAGCGTCACAGTATTAGGAAGGTTGAGAACTACTGTCCCACAGTTAGCGGTGAGGCTGAGTCATCTCTTCTATTAGCAAAGAGCTGCTGCTAGGATGTGAGTTCCCCACACTTCTGCTTTTGCAGATCTCAGTGCCAGAGAGTGTGAGACACTGAGGTCCAGGGATAGGGTGCTGGCCACATGGCCGGACCTTGGGCAGAACCCCGTGCAGTGGCACGTGTGTGAAGTCACAGCATGAGTGTGGTCGTTTGAATGGGAATGTCCCCCATAGACTCAGATGCTGCTTGGTCCTCAGTGGAACTGTTTGGAGAGGGTTAAGAGGTGGCCTTGCTGGTGGAAGTGTGTCATTGGAGGTAGGCTTTAGAGTTCCAGAAGTCCTGAGCCATCCCCAGTGCCTTCCCTGTTCTCCTGCAGAGCTATGAGCTCATGGCTCTCGGCTTTCAGCTCCAGTTGCCATGCCTGCCTGCTGCCACACCTCCTCAGCATGATGGTGATGGAGCCTTCCCCCTCTGGAACTGTAAGCCCCAAAGAAACTATCTTCTATGAATTATTTTGGTCATGGGGTTTATCACAGCAATAGAAAATGACTAATCAATAACTGGACCAGGTGAAGTGAGGCTGAGAACACTGGGTGACATCTCAGAAAAGTGAACAAGATGAGTACAGTTCACACTGCCCAGAATGACCATGTTAAGACAGAAAAGAAGTGGTACTGCCCTTGGGGAGCACTTGACGTCACAGAAAAAGAGCCAGGATCTAGCACTGTGATTGCTGAGAACTTACTTATTCTGTGCCAGGTTTTGATATAAATTTGTTTTTAAGTCCTACAAAAACCCTGTGAGAAGATTATCTTCATTCACACATGAAGAAATGATGACTTGTTCTGGAAGGCTAAAAGCTCTTCTGCTGCACAGCTAAGATGCAAAGAGACTTTACCTTTTTGTTGTTGTTTTGCTTCTTTGCTTTTTGGGACAGGGTTTCCCAGTATAGCCCTGGCTGTCCTGGAACTTGCTCTGTAGACCAGGCTGACCTCAAACTCAGAGATTCTTCTGCCTCTGTCTCCTGAGTGCTGGGATTAAAGGCATGAGCCACCATGTCCTGCCCAATTCTAACATTCTCAAGTATTTGGAGTTATTAAAGGACATAGGCCCACAAAGTTTAAAACTATAACTAAGAAATTATAAAGTTTTATATAGATAAACCCAGGCAATATTTTATCTTCTGTCCTAGCACCTATAATAAATTGTTAGTTCCCTTTTAGTGACCTTTGGTTAATTGTTTTACAACCTCTTGGAATGTGCTCTGAGTAGGAGAAAGTCTGGTTACTATCTAAGAGCAATTAACTGATGACACTTGGAAGAGTTCTCATTGTAGTTTTGACTGTCAGAAAGGGACCTAATAGCAGTCCCACTATAAAAGAGCTTAATAATCATTGACATAATTTTAGGAATTCTTATAGGATCATCATTAAGACTTAAGAAGTCATCTATTTGTCTATATAGCATCACTACAAGACAGTACATCTTCGTGGGTCTGCAGAGATCTGCTCAAGGGGGGTGTGCTATTGCTTAGTGATTGTTTCATATGTTATAATAATAATAATAATAGGAAAAGCATATTAATAGCAGAAATCTTTCCTAAAATAAGTCCCCCACAGCCTTGCTTGCAGATTATATAATAATCCAAGGCAAGCCATTTCAGGATGATCACCTGCTAATTATTAGCTTATCCCATTATGGCTCCTGACAACTGGCCAGATCCTCATGGAAGTCTGGCTTTCTGGGGCATTGACTACTCTGAAAATACCTCAGCTGTAAGAAACAGTGCAGCCGAAGCCCCCAGTTCAGCTTCAGGAGCCCTTGGCTGAGTTACAGCTGCAGACAACCCTTGGAAGGCTGTGTCCCAGGCAAGGCAGCTTTGTGTACCTTAGGTAAACCTGGAGCTTTTCTTACTCCAGACGGAGTGGGAACACTTTCTCAGCAAGAGGCCAGGGATGGTGTGAATACAACCCTTCATTTGAATACCCGTTCTCTTCCTGGCTGATACAACCAGGATGGACAGCTCAGGTTTTGAGTTAGCCAAACAGCACAAGGCCAAATCATTGGCTCCATTTCTTTGAACGCTTACAATTTTTCTGTGTAGAGAAAGCCGTACCTGTCACATGAAGAGAAGCAGCAGTGGTATCCCATGATGCAACAGGGCAACAATGAAAGACACAGAGACAAGGCAGACCATAAAAGGCAAAGGGTAGTGGATGAGATATTGCAAGCCCTCTCACTGGAAGGCTGAAGACTCGAAGCTCTGTCTCATGTCGACTGCTGCTGCCTCAGTGGATGCTCGAATGAGCAACTTGTGTGTCGCTAGCTGTCTAGTGCTAGGTAGGCTGTTGACAGTGAGAACCCAGAGCAGTAAGGCTTCCACTGGAGCATCTAGGGCTTTTAGTCCTTGGCTTTTGAGGCCAAGAGTCAGAAGCCTCTAGCTTTTGTGTTTGAGCTCCAAGTCTCTGACTCCATCATCCCAATCCATAAACCTTCAGTATTCCAGGGCCCAGGGCTGTCTGAAGAGCTGCTTCATGCCTACTGTGAGTCCAACCAAGTAGAGCACAAGGACTCACTGGTAACAGTCCTTACTGGTCCATTTTGCTGAAAAGGAAATGAACATATGTTGGTGAAGTATCTTCTCTCAGGCCACTAGGGGTTGGCATCGGGGGGCCCTGTGGTCTGCTGGGCCCCTACCCATGACAGGGCATTGGGCTGGACACTTCCCTTGCTGTATCTCATCCAGTGGAGTTTAGTTGTACTGATGCTTTACCTTCACACCCAGCAGCCCTGAGTTATTTCACCACCAACATGAATGCACAGAGCATTAGAATTATTGATTTGATCCCGAAGGGGTAGCATTGACTTTCCCACCCTTGGCAATAGAAGACACATCTGACTGCTCTTCCATGACCAGTACCCCCCAATCCCCCAGTGAACAAGTGGAAGCCTTTCTTCCCAGCACCTTGGTTCATTAATCTTCAAATGTGGCATCCGGGCTTCAGACTTCTGGTATTGGTGCCCTGCCATGGAGGTGCCGGATGAACTACTGTGTTTGTGTGGATCTTGGGTTAGGGAGGTACTGAGGAATACCCAGGTATGTTCCCTGGTCTCCCAGGGAGGCACCTGAGGGCAGAGCCTTTAGAGGGGTAGCTCCTGATCCTGGCTGGAAACCTTGGATAATTCAAATTGTCCAGGCTTTACTAATTGTCCCTAACTTGAGGTTGCTCCTAGGGCCTTCTGTTTGTTGTTTTAATTTTCTTTTGTGTGTATGGGAGTTATACTTACATGTCTGTCCGTGCATCCACTGCACACAATGCTGGTAGAAGCCAGAAGAGGGTGTTAGATCCTCTGAGCCTGAAGCAGCAGCTGGTTGTGAGCTATGAGGTGGAGCTGAGAATCCCAGCTCTGGAAGAGTAACCAGTGCTCTTAACCTCTGAGCCCTTTGTTGCTGGTTTTTGTTGTTTCTGAGTGTAAGGATTGTCTCGCCTCATAATCCTGGCTAGCCTGGAAACTCAGTAGAGATGTCACCTTTCTCTGACTCCCAGAGCCAAGGTCAAAGCCATTCTCACACGGGGCTAGGTCCTTCCTGTCATTTCACAGATGCCTCCTGTTGTCTCTTGGATCTTTAAGGTTGTCTGTCCTCTGCTTTGTATTTAGAAGCAGACAGCATGCTAGCTAGGTGGGACTTTGTTTGCAAAGACCCAGGGTAATATTTTGCTGTGCTAAACAAAACAGCATCCAGCTTGAGGCTTTTTTTTTTTTTTTTTTTAGAGAGCATGAAAAAGGATAAGCACCCTGATAAGATGTTGACTTTGCTTTTCTAATTAAGTCTAGGGGAGAATCCTTGCTGAAAAGAAGCCAACAGAATGTATCTTCAGAATTAATTATGGAAGCTGAATCAGCTTCGGGTGAGCAATCTCTCTCCCCTTGTGTTTCTCTGCCTTGGATAATTTTTAATGAATTATTCATTCTATCAACAAAGTCTCTGCTTTGAGACACTGTGCTAAATGCTGAGTGTTTGGAAACGATAATGGCCAACGTGAAGCACCAGGACCTGGGACCAACGTTCTTCATGCAGAAACGTGTGAAGAAAGTACCTTCGTGCCAGAAGCAGGTTGTGCAGATGAGGTAATGACAGTGGAATACTGGGGTGACTTTGAGAGCAATGGAGCCTTTCCTACCTCTTGGAAAGCCTGGCTCAGGTCCCCAGGTCCCCAGAAACTCAATGACTACCAAAGTCAGGCCAAGCTACTGTCTTTTCAGGTCCTTGTCCCTAAATATGAAGAATGTAATTCTCAGATCACAAAGACTGAGACATGGAAGGAAGAATTTTATTATAGGGAGCTGAGGATAAAGTAAGCAGAGGTTCTATGGAGCAGGAGGAGAGCCTAGGAGTAGGATACACAGAAGGCATTTAGTTGCCAAGGCTTTATCCAGAGAGAATGGGACGGGAGAGGGATGGGAGGATGGAGGAGGGCGGGTGTGATGGGATGAGTCAGTCTAGTTTCTATCTCAGGTGCTGAGTTGACTTGATGTTTCAGTGGCATCCCTAGTATGGTTTCCAGAAAGGGGGGGCTTCATTAGGGAAAAAGAGGTAAGGATAAAACACCCCCTCTTCTGGTACCCCCAAACTTTCTGGCCAGGGTTGAGCTAGGGACATTTTGGCTTAAACACTTCAGGAATCTCCTGACTCTGGCAAGGACAACACTGCCCCTTAGGCCCAAGGATATTTCTGGCTTTTAGCCAAGAAAAAGAAAACCTGTTTTTGGGGGAGGGGAGTCTTTTTAACCCTGTAATTTCCAAACAGGTTTCTACTTCCTTATTCTCACCATAATAACACCATCCAAATCTCAGAGCCTGGAGTCAAACCCAGTGTGTGGTGGTTTAAATGTGATACTTGCCCCACCCTCCCACCCTCCCACCCTCCCACCCCTGCTAGTAGAACGGTTTAGGAAGGATGAGGAGGTGTGGCCTTGTTGGGGAGGTGTGTCACTGGGGACAGCTTTGGGGTTTCAAAAGTCCATGGCATTCTCAGTCACGCCCCCCCCCTCGTGCTTATTGATCATAGCAATAGAAAAGTCACTAAGATACCCAGTTATTATACAGTGGCTTGGGAGGGGCAGGTCTCATAGCATCTTTGAAATGGAGCCATGGGTATTTTTTTTTAGCCCTTCATTCCATGTGTTGTTGTAAGTGTCTGTAGAAGCCCTCTACAGGTAGGTTGGGAATGATTCTCTACTTCTGCAAGGTGTTTAAGGAGACAAGTCTCCTAGCTCGCCTTCCAGGAAGATTGCATCCTAAAGCCCTGCTTTCTAGAGAGTCTGGAGCAACCACAGCAAAGATTCAGAAAGATGTGCACCGAGTGCGGTGAACCTCCCTGTGCAGGGACGTCTGTCTCCACGAGAGAACCAGCTTTACTGGGAATGATGGCTAGAGCCAAGTCTCATTGCAGCTAATGTTACAGTGGCCACTGTAACAAGGAAAGCCCCATAAGTTAGTAGCTTAACACTGTGCAGCCTGATCTCTCACTCCAGTGTGGCATGGTGAATGTCATATATCTACTTGACTGGACTAAGGGATTCTTAGCTATTTGGTGAAATACTGTTTCTCGGCACATTTGAGTATTTCTAGGGACTGGTACGTGACTCGGGAGACTGAGCTAAAGATCGCCTTCTCCACTGTGGCAAGAGCCCAACTTGAGAGGCAAGGTGACATTTTTGAGTGGACCTTCCATCTCCTGGCCCTGGAATCCACACTCTGGGTGCCAGGCCTTTGGATCAAACTTGTGCTGTTAGAGTTCTCTGGTCTGAACCTTCTGACTTGAACTGAATCACATGCTTGTCTCTGCCTTGACATCAGATTATGGGACTTCTCAGCCTCCCCAACCATCTTGTCCATCCCATCTCCCTTAGACCTCACTAATACGACATGTATTTGTGTTGAGGAGTCATTGTCCCCCGGGGGCCATTCAGGTATTAGTGTCTCATTCACAGTGCAGCTGTGAACCCCACAGGATCTCAGGTTCCCAGCATCTGGATAGAAAATAGGGACAGAACAGAGGCAAGCACAGGAGGCTATTTTTGGGTAAGACAAATGATGCTCACATCTCCGGCTCACAGCTCAGTGTTCAGAGGACCTGGAAACAGAATGTTGCTTTCCTGTCTCTCTGTCTCCTCTGTCTTCTGCTGTCTGTCTCTCTTCTCTGTCTCTCTCTCTCTCCTCTGTGTTGTGTGTGTGTGTAGGACACAGGAACAGGTTTGGGGGACAGCTAGCCAGCCTCCGACACGGCATCTGCATCAACTCAACCCCAGTCCACACAGATGCTGTCCTGCAGGGCTCTGCTGCCATCTGCATGTCCCCTTGGAGCTCATTTGGAATTCCAGGACACAGTCCCGTGTCTTGGGCATAAACAATACTCAGCATGTTTCTCTTGACAGATTGATGCTTACACAAACGATGGATCTCACTCATTCAACATACTCTCGAGCTGGCTTTGTGATTTGCAAGGGTGGTACTTGGTTATATACATGAAGAAGACTTCTTTTGGAAGCGAAGGAATGTCTGGTTGAAACAAATCTTGGCAACATCCTGCAGTGGATATCGAAACAGAATTGAACAAGCCTGTGTGTTATTCAGCGTGAATCCCATAAACCCCTCGCTCACAGCTGTATTTAGAGACCCTTTCTTTGATGATGACACCCCCATACTAGGCATACTAGGCTCATAGTGGCCACTGTGGTTGTCAGGAGCCCCCTCAAAGGCCATCTGCCATTAAAGAAAGAGAAGTAAAGGCTAGTGGGTTGTGCCACCTGGGAAGTCCTTTTGGAATCCCTGAACTACCATCTAGCCAGGCTCCTCCCTCAGCGCCACTGACGTTTTGAACCAGATCTTGTCGATTAGCGGCACCCCTGACTTTTAGAAGCCATATGCCAGGAGCACTGCCAGTTGAGAGAACCAATTTCTCTAGACATTGCTAAATGCCCCTGAGGAGCACTCCCTCCACCTGAAGTGAGTTCCCTTCTGGAAATCCCCTGATGAAGACGGTCAGCAGGCCATATCGCCTGTTCCTCTCACCCGTGTGCAAGCACGGATCACTGGCTGCTATCATTTCTGACAAGGTGTCGGCCTGCCCTCAGTTATGGTTAAAGGAAACACTGCTGTGAATTCTATCGGAGCTGTCTCCAGCCCCGCCCCCACCCTCAGGCAGAAGGTCAGGTTGAAGGGATGGGGGTGAACTGTTGAGGTTGCTCAAAGTCACAGCAAAGTTGATCCATCCTGTCACACCTGACGGTAACCAGAGTGCCCTCCTTTGCAGAGGTCTGTCTCTAGAGGGTCGTGAGAGACAGCAGTCACAGAAACCTTGCTAGTGTCCCGCCTGATCCCTACAGCGATCAGGGCCGTTGCTGGGTTTTTTTCTGTGCATCCTTCCGACTTACACCTGCATTTCGCAGGGTAGCTTTCATGTTTTAGAAATCGACGCTTGTGGAGGGAATCTCTGTCATCTCTGTTCTCTTTAGGTGGCAGAGCAGCAGGTAACTTCACAGGTTGTTAGAACGGAGAGCATTGGTCCCATTTTACAGATGAGGTAATCGAGCCCAAGGCTCAGTGACTTTCCTAAGGACGTGGCTGTGATTTGTCTCATAGACCCACTGAGTGAATGGGTTGTTTCTGCTCTTGAAAGATGAGATTTAAAATGGGGACTGAGTCAGACAGAGGTTCAGTGTTGTCGACCCACAGCCATTTGCCATGTGAGCTCTGACTTTCCTAGGGGACTTTTATTCTACTTGTGGGCAGGAAGACACAGTGTCACCATGGCGGTGTCTGGCGATCGTTTGTGCAGGCCACACTTGAGCTACGACGGTCCCTGCAGGTTTTGTTTTCTCTGCAGCTCAACACAGCTGGCTCTGTTCACCGTAAACTAGAGACGAGCCTTTCATGGGGGAATAAGTCTTGTTTTTGTTTTGGGGAAATGCGATTAAAATCTATAAAGAGTTCCCTGATTCCAGAGGAAGAGATGGCCTCCACCGAGCTGCCTGCCTGTAACTGTGACCTCAGATGCCTTCGAATGTTCCCTGCTCGGAGAGTGGCTCTTTTTTCTTTTTCTTTTTCAGAAGAATTATTACTTATTAGTTTGGCTATTTTAAATGAGAGAAGCAATAGTAGCCCCACGAACTGGCAAGAGGATAAAATAGAGGACGGGGATCCAGCTTAGAGAGGCAGAGGGTCGCCTGCATCCTCCGATAGTCCCAGAGGTAATGGGACAGGACAGTGGATTGGGGCTGGGCTAGAGCTCTTATCCATGAACTGGGCAGCGAGCATTGTACAGATGTTTGCCTTCCACATGGTCCCCTTGCAACCCTGTGAGGAGGATTCACCTTCCGAGAGGCCTGGCAACTCCAGCTAGCCTGATGTGAACTTCTGTGGTACAGAAGTTTCTTTCACATACATTCCTTGGATTTGTGCCTTACACATTATCATCCCCATCTAGCAGATAGATAAATTGAGGCACAGATGGACAACTTAAAGGTCTTAAGCATAATGAAAGCCTTAAGCATAAACGAAGCTGACCTTTGGTGGCGAGTAGTATAGAAGGCCTGCTTGTTAACAGTCTCAATGGAGCCAGGGCTGGATGCAGGACAGACATTGGCCTTGCGCTGAGAGACAGGCTGCTGACCCACTGGCTGAAGAAACAAGTTCGTAACACTCTGAGTCTGGCCACGGAGGATCCGAGTTGAAGAAGATGGTGTCTAATCAGAAAGGGAGAGCCACAAGGAATGACACAGGCAGGAAGGGAGGGGCCCAACAATGAAGGCAAGGTGCAGTCGTCAAGAAGTAGATGGCCAGGTGGAGTGATTATGGGTCACCTCTGGGAGCACTGTTGTGTTGGCCTCTGGGGAGATGTGAACAAATGACCTGCTCGCCCCAGCCGGGCATGGGCATCAGACTAAAGTAACAACTCCAGCAAAGCCCATCTTGGTGAGCCATTGAGCAGGCTGGTTAGTTACCTGCAGGAGCATGGGTGACTCAGAAGCCACTGCATCATCCCAGCCTGGGTGTCGCCATCCTGGGACCTCCAGCAGGAAGTCTCCTCTTAGCCCAGCCATCACACTGCTTATTTATAGCCTTGGGGGAGGGGGCTGGTGAATCTTGTAAATTTCAAGGACTGAGACTTGTGGGTTTACTTTCTGAGTCTTAGGGAACCTCTGTTTGTGACCAAACTGTTTCAGTCAGAGGAATCTGCAACACAGCATCACGTGGAGAAGGGGAAATGGAGGCTGGGTGTTGGTCCAAGGCACCTTCCACCTAGAATAGCCGAAAGTTCTTAGGGGAAACAGGGAAGAGGAGTACCAGGAAGTTGGCCAACTTCAACGAGGACAAAACTCATTGAGAAACTTCTGGAATCACATCCTTTAAAGCCAGGAACAGAAGTCATTTTGGTCTTCACCTTCTATCTCTAGACTTTGATCTCTCCCCTCAAAGCCACAAGCAGAATCTCGGGAGGCATCAGGACTGCCGTTGGACTGGTAGGGTCACGGCCTCTGTTTAGCCCCTTTGATGGATTGCAATGGCCGGTTTCCATGATATGGTTAATCTGAGAAATGTTTCATATAAGGAAAATCCTTTTTCTCTTGATTACCCATCTCAATCCACAGATACAAACTTCGGACTTTTGGAAACATTGGATACTTTTTGGCTTGTGGTGAAGGATTACATCATGGTGGGGTGCTCACAGAGGAACAGAGCTTCTGCCTTATAGATGGGGAGCAAACTCGAATGGTATGCAGTTGTAAGCAGGGTGTGCTCACCCTCAAGGGCATCCTCTCCATGACCTAAAGACCTGCACCTGGGCCAATGGTTTTCAACCTTTGGGTCACAACCCCTTTGAGGGTCAAACAACCCTTTCACAGGGATCGGCTAAGGCCATTGGAAAATACAGATATTTACGACTCATAACAAATTTATAAAAGTACAGCTATGAAGTAGCAACAGAAATGGTTTTATGGATGGGGGTCACCACAATATGAGAAACTGTATTAAAGGTTGAGAACTAATAATCTAACCACCCCCCAGTAGCACCTCCCTGGGGACCAAGCTTTACCACACAAGCGTTTGGCAGACAATAAACACTCAAACTCCAGCAGCAGCGTGGGGGCTTTAGAGCTCTTGGCTGGAGCTAGGATTCTAGCCTGTAGACTAATGAGTTCTGAAATGTGTCTTAGAAGATCAGTCCACGAAAAGCCAGTCCTGAACACTTCCTTGGCAACTACCACGCACGGGCAGTGGAGTCTGTGAGAGATTTATAGAGGATAGCAATTCTGTGGGATATAAATTCCACCGGGAGGAGGATGGGATGGAGACGAGGCTAAGTACAGGATGCAACTGGACAGGGATGACAGGAATCCAGGAGAAAGTGTGAAGGCCATCTCAAACACCAGGGAATTTTGGGTACAGATGAAGTAAATGACATCAGAGATTTTAGGTCAAATAGTTGGAATCCGGGGATCCAGTGGATGTATGGATAGAAGGGGAATTAAGGTTTCCAAGTGTCATCAGGCAGGTGGTAATGCCAAGTAAGAGACATGCTGAGCTTGGGGAGTTAGTAGGTTGTTCAGGTGGAGGGGTCTCCAGGTAGAAGGATGCCCACATGGAGGGGTGTCCATGTGGACAGGTGCCCAGGTGGAGGATCAGACAGGCAGATAGCTTTGAATCTGGCTCACAGAAGGTGTTCTAGTTACTGATTTTGTCTTTAGTGACTTGGTGATTTCAGTGGTGGTACCACGGAAGAGCGCCTACACAAGGGCATGCATAAAGATGAAAGAGTCACGATCTGAGGACAGAATGCCAAGGAATGACATACAAGGGACTGATAAAGGAGACAGAGCCCATGAAGAATCTTGGGCAGAACGAACATGTTTTCAGATAACCCAGAAGCTTCAGTGTAATAAAAGTCCACGAAAGGAAGGCATTTGAGGAAAATCAATCATCAGAGAAATCTAAATGGGCAAGGAGGGGAGAGGAGGAGAGAGAGAGAGAGAGAGAGGAGGTACAGGGGAAGCATGACCTCACTGGTCCCTAGGATGTCCCCCATGACTTTCCTACAAGCAGTTCTAGAAAGGTCATGGAGATAATACCAACTTTTAAGGAGCTGAAGAGATGTGAGCCAGTGAATGACAGTGAAGAGTGCTTTTCATAAACGGAGAGAGACAGGAGAGAGTCAACAGGAGTTGACATGGGGAGATCTAAGCATGGAGCCTGCCATGATGGGGAGTGGGGAAGACAGTCAAAACCAGAAACTGTGTGGGAAGACTAGTGAAGACAGGATTGTAAAGGACTCTGCAAATGAATAAAGAAGTCTTGCTAATCACGTGGGGCACCCAGATGAGGCGAGACCATGGTATTTTTTGTGTACTATGTCGGATACAGCTGTGGGATTTCTTTTTCCTGCTTGCAATCGTATTAGCTACCTCTCTCATTGTAGGCGGAATTCACCATGCCTGGTCATGTGCAATGAATACCCAGGATGGGCTTGAATTTGTAAACTCAGTTCATTTGGTCCTCATAACAAACAGGTTTATTGAAACAAAGCAGGTTTTGGTATCAGCTTCACTTATTAATGTCTTTACTTTTGCAACTGAATAGAGGTGAAGTAATGTTCTCAGACCCCTGGGTATCGGGTGCTTGATCCAGAAGTTAATTCTGATTGGTGCTAGTGCACATATGGGGTCAAGTTACCTCACTACATTTGTGTGAAGTCCAGCAAAGCCACGCCTTCACCTGCTAGGGGTCTCAGAGCTTACCCTAGAGCCTTTGGGAAGTGCCAAGTGGACAGATGCTGTGTGGACAGCTTGAATCTGAGCATATGTGCTTGCTGCCCTTGTGTGATTAAGGCCTTGTCACAAGATCATTTGTCCAGAGCCCATTGCAGGTGTCCAAGCTCTTCCCATCAGTGGCCTCACTGGATGCTCACTCCTGCCCCTGACGCTGGTGTTCGGATCCCCCATGTTACAAACGGGGAGTGACTCAACCTCACTCTGGTTAAGTGGCAGGACTCGGGAGTCGGTGAATGGCAAATTCCTCATCATGCAAACCCTGTGAGTTATAGCTTAATTATAGGAGCCCCTTCCCTGTCCAGAAGAGGTAGACAGAACACCAGAACTTTAGGGAACCCCTTTCCTGTTTAGAAGGGTGTGGACAGGACACTGAGATGCTACAAACTAGATTCTGGACAGACTGCCTTATGTCCTCTGGAAACTGGATTTGTTGAAATTAAACCCCAGAATCAGCAGGCTGGCGACCAGCCTCAGGATCTGTAACGTGACAGGAGCTTCCACAAGTGCCCTCCCCATCAGTCTTCATCATCGGGTCGAGCGGGGATCCAGTTTGCAGGACACCCCACTGGGAAGACTGGAGGAAATTTTCTGACTTCGTCATTTGCTTTTCTGTATTTGTCACAAAGAAGTCCCTTCAGTCCCGGGAGACTTCAAGTAAAGGAGAGCAGAAGGAGGCCCTTCACAACATTCCTTCCATAGAGAAGGAACTAGGAGGTATCGGGAGTTGTACTAATTGTGCTTCTTCCTTAATGATGGTAGCAGAGAAGGAATAGAGAAAGGGATCCCCGAGTCTACCTGTGGGGCTGGATCTTTAGGCTTATATAGAGGGAGACTTGGGGCAAGGGAAAGCATGTAATTAAGCAGTCCTGGTCAAGGTGTGATCTCGTCGGTCAGTGTCTCATCTCAGTTCTGTAGGGTGGCCCACAGGTGTCCCTGCCCTGATGTCATTGCTTGAGAGGCCAAGCAGTTCTTAGGATACTCCTGTTCCTGGGTGCAACCTCACCGTCACAGACAACTGTCCCATCTCAGGCTATGTGTTCTGTGGGGTTCTATTCCTGGACTCCAAGGTGATGGCAGGTTTAGGTAATGGCTTACCTTGAGCCTTCCTGCTTGAGGTGGGTGAGCTAGGTTGGAGAGACACTCCCTGAATGACTAAGATGCCCATTCAGAGTCACGAGGCTTTCAGAATGAAGGCTCATGCCAGGTTTGTTAAGTATGGATTCTAGCCGTGTGTCCCTGTGTATGTGTACAAACGCACACACATGGGGGCAGGTACCTACAGAGTCCAGAAGAGGGCAGCAGATCTCCTGGACCATGAGTTACAGGCTGTTGTGAGCCACCCTACATGGAGGATGGTATTTTACTCCGGTCTGTATAGGAGCATTCAAACTGTCTGGCTCCCACTGGCCAGAATGACCAGCCTACAGTCATGAATTCATTGCCCATGGGGGGCTGCTCCCCCCCCTTCTCTCTCAACTCACCACAGCCTGGCAGCATCCTCTCCTAGTTCCCGTTCTCCTCTCTGCCATGGTTACATAACACTTTACGGTTTAGAAAGTGCTTCCTCAACCACTTTACACTTTAGAAAATGCTGTCACACTCATTTGCTTATTTAATCACTTCCTGCTTGCCCGAAGCAATTCAGACCCTCAGATGACTTTCCGCGCGGAGTTGGGTCATAAAAACACTCTGCTAACTTCTTCCGGGCCAAGAATGGGGCTGTCCAGATGATGAGGCGATGGAGCGCTCCGTCGGCACCAGCTGGAACCTGCTTGGTGCCGATCCATCAAGCTGTGGTTTCCACACTCCCTGAACTCACACACCAGATGAGGGAGAGAGGGAGTGGATCCAACAGTCATTTAGAACCCTGGCTTCTGCAAGCCAAGCCCCTGCTGCTTGGCCGGGGACTTGGATGCAGCCTGTGGAAAGGCAGTGAGGAATACTGATCCAGAATGTGTCCCAAGAAAAAGTCATTGCTCTCTTTAAGCCTAGCTGTGAGAGTTAAGGAAAGTTTCAAACAGGATTTTTAAAAAGGAAGGTAATCCTCCCGCAGGACGAGGCAGAGATGGGATGGGGGAGGGTCTGTGAAATCTTCCGGCTTGTGAATTCCCTTGTAAATCCAGATTGCGATGGTTAGATCAAGGTCACGAGGTGATGACTTAGGAACTGGAACTTGGGTCCTGGTGCAGACTGTGCTGCCAAGTGCTGTTTGCTCTTGAAGAGGTGCTCTGCCTTCTCTGGTCCTCAAATTGTCATTTGTAAAAGGTAACTGCTCCCGGGAGTTGACCACTAGGGACCGTCTTAGGGATATAGTTCGTTATCATCATTGGGGGAAACGTGGTGGCATGTAGGCACACAATCAGACATGGTAGCTGAAAGTTCTACATCCGGATCCAAAGGCAGAAGGAAAAAAGGGACATGGGGTTTGGCATGGACATCTGATGCCCAAAGCCCGCCCCCAGTGACACACTTCCTGTGACAAGGGCACATCTCCTAATCCCTGTCGCCCCCTCATGACCAAGCATTCAAATATATGAGCCTATGGGAGCCCTTCTATTCAAACCACCATAGACTCCATGGGATGTGAGCAGGGACATGTATGAGGTTAGCTAGTTACTTTTCTCACTGCCGTGACAGAGTTTATTTTGGCCCACAGAGGGTGCCGTCCATCATGGTGGGGAAGCATTGGCCACATTGTATCCAGAGCCAGGAGGTAGCCACATTCCTCTGCTGCCAAGCCTCTCACCACCTGTTTCCTCTTTTATTCAGCCCAGGACCCTAGTCCACGAGATCCTGCTGCCCCCATTCAGGGTAGGTCTTTCTGCCCCAGACCTTTCTGGAAATACCCTCATAGAGTCACCAGATGCTGGGTTTCCATGGTAAATCTAAATTTAGTCAGATCCATGATGCTGCTTAATTGTCAGTTGCTTTTTAGCAGCCAGAGACTCTGAGACACTGGCACTGTCTCCCCCTGCTCCCTGGTAATACTTCACAGGGGCTTCCAGGGACAGCACCAGAAATGGAAGCTTTCAGTATCCCTGTAAAGGCGAGGCCACCAGGAGGAAGAAGACTCTGCCTCCAGCTAGGGGGAGCGAAACCCCGGGGGCAGTTCTGTGCCTGTGTGTTTCCTTGCTCACACAGTAGGGGCTTGCTGAGAGCCTAGTGTGTACTGTTGTACCCAAGGTTATATGAAAGGACTGTGACCCCTGCTCTCCCTGCCTCAGAGATGACATGTAGCACAGGGGAGAGATCAGGGAGGCAGCTGGCCAGATTTCAGAGGCTTTTACAACACCAGCTATTGCTGCTATTTACAAAGCCGTTACTATGGTGATGCCAAGGCTGGGAATATTAAACAGTAAATGAGGCAGGAAAGGCCAGAGAGACACCCTTGGGACAGACTTGGGAAGGAATATGAGACCCTGACAGGATTATCAGGCAGCCAGGCCATCCCCCTGAGGGATAGCACCAGGTCCAGAGAGCGTGTGTCACATCCTGGGAGGGCATAGGTGCTTCCCAAGAAGGATGACAGGAATGGATACAACACCTTTACTACTGTAGGGGACAGCATTAGGGGACAGTGCAGCCCCTACACCCTGGAGGAGTGTAGATGTCACAAGTTCCTAAGGCATCTTATTGCTTAAAGTGACAGAAGCCTCAATATTCCACAGCTCTGACAGAGGCCTTTCCTCTGCTAATGCGTGACAAACACGCTGATGTGTGACGAGGCTGCCACGTGCAGTTCTTGTTTGATGTTCAGGGCCTTATGCCACGGAACTCGGGCAGTGAAACAACAGAGCTAACAAGGTTGCTCGTCCCAAACACTTCTGAGAAACTACTAATGACCAATGTCATTTATAACCACTTCGTGAACTTCAGGCTTACAGAACACTAGTAATTGATGTGTTTATAGAAAGAGAAAGAGATAGAGAATATGTTCTATGGGTGTTGGTGAGGTATGGGGGAAAGGGATGTCTCAGTGGGCCCATGCCGAGGCATCTCTTCCCCCTGAGGGACCAACCACACAATGGTATAGTATCGAATAGAGTTTATTCAGGGCATGGGGAGGGGAGTCAAGAGGGCAGTAGAGGAAGAGAGAGAGAGAGAAAGAGAGAGAGAGAGAAGAGAAGCAGAGGCTGACATGGGCAGGTAGAGGAGGAAGGAAATGGGGAAGGGGAGAGGGGACAGAGGGAGTAAGAAGGCAAGAGATCAAGAGAGCAAGAGAGGAGGGGGCAAGCAGCACCTTTTATAGTGGGCAGGCCTACCTGGCTATTGCCAGGTAACTGTGGGGAGGAGCATACCTGGCTATTGCCAGGTAACTGTGGGGTGGAGTTTAGACAGAATGCTAACAGTCATGTGTCACCCTCCTATGACACGCACACAAAGAAACTGTGGTGCAAAGATGGAATGGCCCACAATCACATGGACGAGTAACGAGTGTCATGTTAAAGTGACAAGTTCCATACTGCCCCACCCCCACCCCAAACACTGATTGCAGGCAGGCTTCTGGATGCGTGCTGATTCCAGACCTGGGAAAGGAGCTCACAGGAGGGGTTGGGTGGTGTAAGAGTTCAGAGGGCAACCCCAGAGGGCTTCGGGGTTCTTGTGTTGTAATATAGCAGAGGTAGGTGAAAGATCCCCTGGATGTCTGGAGTTGTCAGGCCACTTAAGCCCAGGACTGCGCCAGTCACCAAGGATCTTAGGCACAAGCAGAGCCAGAGTTCACAAGCTGGGAGCTGGAGGTGGCCTTCATGTCCCCACTGGTGCAGAAGTGATGCAGATACTGATAGATGAATTCCCACAGTGAAATGCAGGGTCTGGGCTGGGAGGCAGGCCTGCACCAGAATCAACTGGTGACCTTGGACAAGTGAGCTTCCTCGTCATCCATGAAGCAATACAAAAGGAGGAAAGTAAATATGAAGGGCTGGGAGATGGCTCAGCGGAGAAGGTGCTTGCGGTACACGCAAGGATGGGAATCTGAGTCTAGAATCCCAGTATCCATGCAAAAGCCATGTGTAGCAGGGAGCCTATGATCCTGGTTCTGAGAGGCAGAGACAGAAAGATACCTGAGGATGGCTGAGCTGTCAGTGTGGCTGAATTGGTGGTGGGCACTAGATTCAGGGAGTGTCGGGGCAGCCCTGCTTATACACTGAAGGTCTAAAATCAGCCATAGGCCTAAAATTAGCAATAGGCCTGACATACATATATGCTAACACACAGTCTTGGATCTCTGTGGAAATACACTGAAACAGATGACTATAAGCTATTGTAAACAAGCAGCTTTGGTGGAAAGTTGCCAGGCTGAATAGTCATAGACCTTGTAGATAGGTAACCTTGGTGGATAGTACCAACTTAGATAAGGACAAGTAAATCATAGGTGGAGTCATAGTGACATGTCCCCTGAACCTTCACCCAGCTGACACTCTGTTCTGGAAGATATCTGTACTCCCCCTGGACACCTACGCTCCTTCGTCATCTCCTTCCCTCTATCCTGCCTTTTTGTGTATATAACCCCTGTGTGAAAAAAGTAAAAATTACGGTTTGATCAGCCTATAGACAAGCCGCTCGTTTTTTGTGTCCCCTGTCCTCCAGTTCTCTCTTCCAGGTCTCTCTGATCCCAGTTCAATGCCCCATGGGACTGGGGCAAGGGAGAAACCCTGGAAGAAAAAAAATAAGTGAAACTCTGGCCTCCACATGTACACACATCATACATGTGCACCCACACATACACACAAATAATACCCATAAAATAAAAAGAGCAATTGCTAAGAGTATTGAGTCTCAGCATAGCACAGCTGGTGTAGCGCCGTGGCCCAGCTGTTCAGCTGCTCCCCGGGCCCAGGAAGCTGGTCTTCTGTACACACCTGGCCACTCCATCATCTTCAGGGGTGGACACTGTTCCCTTCTTCCCAGCTGCTTAAGGTTTGCGAGGATTCCAGTGTAGTCCTACTAAGGGCCTGCGTGAAAATAACAACAAAATGAATAACAAGCTGTTAACTGTACAGATAGGAACTACACAAATCGCATCGCCTCCGTCTGAATACTTTTCCTTGTGACTTATTTTGACATGCAGGAAATGAATTGGCATCTACTCCGAAAACCAGCTGCTTCTAGTCAGTGCCTGTGGATCACGATTGACTGGAGATATCCATCTGTTCTTGTTTTTGGTTAAACAAAAACAAAAAACAAATTAAGCAATATATGAATCAGACAAAATCAGCCATCAGATCCTTAGAATTCTCTAACTGCTAAAGGAAAAGTGGAGCCATGGCCTCGTGGAGCTGTGCCTTGTCGAATGGTCCACCTCTAGGCACAGGTGTGAATGCAGCTGAAGCCCAGCCATCACCTCCAAATGGAGGCCCAAAAGGACCCGGCAGATTCTAGAGTGTTAGGTGGAGGGCTGTTTTGAGAGGAGCCCTGGTACCCCCAGTGACAGACGCTCTTCCACTGGCCATCATGAGGTAGCTCCTGAAGGCATTTACATGCAGTGCATGTTGGCTCCTACCAGTTGCCCCTGTGGACAGCCCAATGGCTAGACCAAGCCAAGAGTTCAGGGTCCCAGACCTCCCAGGGCTGCAGTGTAAACCCCTCTTATCAGGTGAATATCTGCAAGGATTGTGTTTATCCCTAAGTGCAGAGAGACTCCAATCCGGTCACCACTGGCTTTGTAAGATCAACGTCTCTGTCTCTTTCGGGATCCCCTGCAAAGCTGGATATTCTTCATAGAACATTTTTCTTCTTTTAATGTGGTGTCTCTGTGTGGTGTACGCACATAGGCTGTCCTGTGCATGCTCATACAAAGGTCAGAGATTGACACTGAATGTCTTCTCTCACTGAACATGGAACGCACAGTTTCCGTTTGACGGACTGGCCAGCAAGCATCCTAGGATTCTCCTGCATGGCCTGTCCCTCAGTGCTGGGATCAAAGACACATAGCACCCTGCCCGGCTTTTGCACGAGTTCTGGGGATCTGAACACAGGTCTTCATTCCTGTTGTACCTGCTGAGCCGTTTCCCCAAAGTGCCCATGTAAAACTTTCTAACGGGAACACAGGACTGGGACAACTGTGCTCCCCTTTCTGCATCAACAGAGCCTGTGTCACACCTTACACGTCACAGACACTCAATCAATGACTGTGGGATGTGAAAATTCATGGATCACCTCAGAGGGACCCTGCTTCCTTCATAATACACACCCTCTGAGCTTTGCTCGCCATCAAAGCCCTCAGTATAGATGTGCTAATCCAAAGTGGTGGCCATGTGTGACAGCCCTACTAAGGGTGAAGGTTGGCTCCACTGTTCTAGACCACTTTTAGGAAAAATTTTTGCACATATGTCTCCCAGCCGTGCCTCTTTTTTTCTTTTAGAAATTGTGTCTTTTGTGTATTTAGCTCTGACAGTTCAATGGTTTTGCTTTTATTAATCTGCGTGAGTTCACTGTGTGTGCGAGTGCATGTGTGTGTGTCTGCATGTGTGGGTGCATGCATGTGCAGGTGCATGTGTGTGCGGGTGCATGTGTGCACCCTCCTGTGGAGTCATAGGTCAGTCTTGAGTATCCTTCCTCACGGGCTCTCCACCTTGTTTGTTGAGACAAGGTTTCTCCTTGAACATAAAGGACATTGACTCAGCTAGCCTGACTGGCCACTGAGGCCCAGAGATCTACTCATCTTGGCTTCCCAGGACTCGGATTACACACACCATGCCTCACTTTTTACGTGGGTGCTGGGATCACACCCAGCTCCTAGCTCTTCTGTGAGAGTCACTTCACCAACTGAACTTCTCAGCCCCTTCTATGAATCACTTATAGAATAACGATATTGCCTTTCTGTTTGAGGGCTTTTTGTTTTTTATTATGAGGTCTCACTGCATTGCCTGGGTGGCCTTGAACTCCGTGTGGTGGCTGGAATAAGAATTGTCCCATGAGCTCATCTATTTGAAGGTTTAGTCTCCAGGGAGTGGAGCTATTTGAGAAGATTGTGAGGATTAGCGGTGTGGCGTTGCTGGAAGAAGTGTGTCACTGGGTTCTGTCTTGCAGGTTTCAGAAGCTCACACCAGACCCAGTGGTTTCCTCTTCCTGATGCCTGCAGAGCAGGATGTGAAACTCTCAGCTATTTCCCAGCACCTGTCTGCCTGCACATTGCCATAAAGATAATGCACTAAACCCCTGAAACTAAGCAAGCCCCCAACTAAATGCTTTCTTTTATAAGAGTTGCCTTGGTCTCAGTGTCTCTTCACAGCAACACAACAGTGACTAAGACATTCCTGGACTCAAGCAATCCTCCTGCACGAGCCTCCTATAAGCTGGATTTGTAGGTGTGTGTCGCAGTGCCTGACTGCAAATATCTTCCTATTTGCTTTCCCTCCCTACTTCACCCTAGAGCAAAAGATTGACATCTTACTGGGGTCCACCTGCTGTTCTCTGCTGGGCCTTTTCTTTTCTATTACTATTACACATAGAGAGTCTTTTCTGTTCAGATCTTTGATAAATATCCATCCCAGTCCTTCAAGTGTGACTCAAATTTTTCTCACATTTCTGTGCCTCCAGTGTATCCGGGATGCTTTCTGGCTGGCACAGGGAACAGTTTTTCTTGCGCTCCTAGCCTTCATTCTCAAGATGATCCATAAAAGCAGTTTGACACTGACACACCTAGACATTCTTGTGAACCTTGGGGGTTCATTATTAATGGCAAAGGTCCAGCATCAGGAAAGGGAGACATAGCCACCTCTCACCAGTGGAAGGAGAAAGAAGACAAAGACCTAACACACACCTCACTGCCATCAGCCCCCATCCTCTTTGTACTCAGTGCTAATCCAGAGCCACTGTTTCTGGGAGACCCTGCCTGTCACCCAGCTTGTCTTGAAAGCAAGAAAGAAGGTACTCATAGTTGGTATAACCTAAGTTATATTTTAGTATGCTGAGGGCCATTACACATAAGGTTCACACTCCAAGATCCTAACTACGATCCTAAGCCTGTCTCCCCAAGGCTGCTCACCTGTTGACATATCGTAGCCAAAGGTTGAGTCCCGTCTCTAACAGTAGTCTCCGATTGAGGGTCTGGATCCATGGGGGAGACTCCCTGGCTGCAGGGAAGGTCAAGATGGTGCCTCTCCAATGTCTACAGCAGTCCTAAAGAGCCAAGGAGGGATACATTCATCGCTCTTGGTCTTGGCATATGTATTGTCAAGTGGGTGTCATGGAGTTCTCTGCTTTCATGGTCTTGTGACTGACTGTCTTGAGTGTGTGATGTCACTGGGTTTCGGTTATTGGTGCAGCCTTGGGCAGAGTGGGATTCCTGACTAAGCTATTTGTTCTCTGTCTGAAAGGCATTTAAAAAAAAATTATGTCCATCACACAGCTTCAGTCTTCAGTTGGCACTCTTCCTCTGGGCTCCATGGCACCTGTCCTACCTGCCATTTAAGCATCCCTATGGCTGGCCTTGCCTTGTTTGCCTCAGGAGGAGACACCTTGATTTTTACTTTCCTTGTTGCTATTTCTCCAGCTTTCCCTGTTGATAGAATCCCCCAGATAATTCACACCTAGCGTGTCAATGAGCTTTTGAGTAAAGCAGCACCTGGAGAGTTCGCAGGTACCAGTTGCGGGCACCGACCATCTTTGGGTACCCGTTGTGGGCACCGACCATCTCCTGATGCTCTTTCGTAAGTGTTTACAACTCTCTGGCCTCAATGCCTAGCAACCTTGTTTCCCAGTAGGAACCCAAGGTTCAGGGACTTGGGGTACTTGCCTGTAGTTTCTGGGAACAGAGGTCAGTTTGCAAGCATTCTGGTCATCCTTACCTTATTTGGGACCCTTGGTTCAAATGAGATGGTGAGGTCCAGGAAGAGGCAAAGCCACGCTGTCCATGTGCTCTCTGGGAGATTCATTGTGCACATATAACTGGGATTCTTTGGGGCCCATTCTTCAGCTGGCATTCCATTGGGCTGGGTTTATCATCTTGCTGATTGTAGTTTTTCCAAATCATTGTTGGTTCAAGCCAACTAGGAACTATCTGTATGGAATTTCTGCTTCTAAAACAGTCTCCCTTCGACACCTTGGCTCCCTGTTCCTCTTGTCCTTGAACATAGATGAAGTCAAAGATTATTGACAACCCAATATCTACCCCATGGCTCTGCTGAAATGACCAGCATTCTCACCTGCACAAAAAGAGAGGAAAAAAAAAGTCAAGCTTGCAAAAGTTGTATCCTGTGTTGTGGTGAATGTGTGTCCATTTGGTTGTGCCACAGGATTCCCAGACATTTAGCCAAACATATTACCCTTGGTGTTTCTAGATGAGGTAAACATTTGAATTGGTAGATGGAGTTGGGAAGATTGTTGAGGCCACCCCTGGGTGGTGGTTCAAGGCTCTGAGTCCCTTGAAAGGGATGAAGAGCAGAAAAGATGTCTTCATGAATCTTTTTCCTTGGCATTTTTTAGAAGAAGGCAGGTTCCCTACAGGACAGCTCTATTTTCTGGAGGTAGCCCAAACCATACTCTCTCTGGAAACCCAGGGCCAAGTGTTTGTCTCAGGTGCTGTGTCAGAGTTGTCCCAGCAGAATACCCGTCAAGCTGAGTGAGTGGCACTCACAGGATCACCTCCTGCAGTCTCTGAACTGGAGTGTAGATTGACAAAGACACCATGACAGACATCTCAAAGAGGAGAGTGACGGTCTGGCAGCTCTATGTTGGTATTTTTAGATCCCCAGCTTTCTGAGGACTTCCCCCCGCCCCCTGTGCTGGTGGTGTGATTCTAATAACCTCCAGCCATTCTAAAGGACAAAGTCTATCTCTAGTTGCAGAAAATAGGATCTTGTATCCAAAGGGACCCTAGAAGCCACTTTTCCCTCCTTCAGATATGCCAGGTATTGTGAGACTTCTCTAGGGCAGATAGATTTGAGCAAACATCTCCTCACCCCAGACAGGACACTGATCACAGACTGAAGAAACAGTTCCTCCTGAGTCTATCTTAGCAAATAATAAGTTCATAGAGGTTATGTACAGGAGCACAGATAGCTCAGAGGCAGCTGTATTATGGAAAAGCCAACCCAGTATAGGTGGTGACTCAGGAAAGCCCTATCTCTGGGGCTTCCTACAGGACTTGAAGGCAGCTAAGTGGAGAGAAGCCTCTCACAATTGCTACTGTTTGTATCACCTTGGGGAGCGCCTTTGTGGAACTTGAAAGTTTCAGGAACTTCCTGGGTCTTGTAAGTTTTGTGTACTTCCTGAATCAAATACAATGTTTCAATTTAGAGGAAACTGAAAATCAAAGCTACATAGTAATTAAGAAAACCGAATCACAGTAAGATCTAATGAAGCCCTGCTCTCAACTCTACCTGTGTTTTGTGAGGTTGACAAAGTGCTCTTTAAACGTTCAAATGTGGGTTGGGAGATGGAGTGGGAGTGGAGTGGGAGTGGGAGTAAATTGTCTGTTGTGCAAACGCAAGGATCCCCAACATCCACATACATCAGCCAGGTAGGGCAGCATGTATCTGTAACTCTGGTGCTGGGAGTCAGAGATGATCTATCCCAGGGCTGGACTTACTGACCAGTCAGTCTAGCAAAAACAGTGAGCTCCAGGTTCGAGAGAAACTGTCTCAAAGAATAAAACAGTGATTGAGGAAAACACTCAATATTAAGTTCTGGCTTACACACACACACACACACACACACACACACTACACTACTACTACTACTACTACTACACACACATGTACAACACCACACATACCACAAACAGACACACTCACGCACGCACGAACGCACGCACACGCAAACCTGGCTTGACCACACCTCTGTTAAAACAAAATCCTTTATCACCTGCCACCAAGTGGCACATAAAGCCCTGTGGCTGGCCCTGTGTGCTCAACAGTTTTATATCAACTTGACACAAGCTAATGTCATCTGAGAGAGTCTCAATTAAGAAAAAAAAATCCGTAAGATCTGACTGTAGACAAGCCTGTAGGGCATCGTCTTAAGATTGATGGGGTGGGCCCCGGTGGCCCGCCATTGTGGGTGGGGCCATTCCTGGACTGGTGGTTCTGGGTGCTGTAAGAAAGCAGGCTGAGCAAGCCATGAGGAGCAAGCCAGTAAGCAACACCCCTTCTTCCATTGGCCTCTGTATCAGGTCCTACTTCCAGGTTCCTGTTTGAGTTCCTGTCCTGACTTCTTTCAGCGATGAACTTGCTTTTGGCCGTGGTGTTTCATAGCAGCATTAGAAGTCCTAAGACACCTTGCATGAAAGCTTTTCAATGAACCTGTCTATGCAAGTTGCAATTTGCAGGCTATGTGACTCCCTGCTTAATGCCTGATAAAGATTCTGATGAGTCTGCCGTGGAGTTATACCTTTTACTACCTTGGTACACCTGCACTTCCATCTTCAAAATGAAGAAGCCATTTTCCCCCCAGTTTGAGTGGGGGCCTGTCATACGGTCACAGTCGTGCTAGGAGCTCGTTAGCCACCGGGAAGCTTCAAAGTAGAGAGTTAAGTAGGCCACACAATACTTATTATTTATCGATCTCGGGGTAGAGCACCCTCTGTTGTTCATGACCGGTATTGCATGGGGCCATCTGTTCATTTTATCAGTTTATCTTACAGAATCGATGTGTTGTGAGCTCTACAGTCCCAGCACGGTTCCAAGGGAGGGCTAAATGGTGAATAAGAAAGTCACAGCCCTCCGCTAACATGTTGACAGATGGGAGGGAAAACAACCATTCCAGGAGTGGTGGCTGCCCCTCTAGGTGGAAATCCAGGTCACCAAAGAAGGGTGTGTCTGGAGACTTTGGCAGGGCTGTATGGGAAGTGGGGTTGGGGAGGAGGGAAACGGAGTCTGCCCGCTCATCTAGTATCCCCTGAGTGAATATTGAAGCTAAACACTGCTGTAGCTCCAGGAAGTGGAATGAAGCTCTTCGTAGTCTAGTGGGGGAAGGGCAGGGGCTCCCAGAGCACCCGTGATGGTTGCTTAATTCACAACAACCTTATGTTTAGATGGACACCTGCATGCTTCAGATGTAAATGTAGGGGAGTTGAACCTCTGGCAGATGCCCCTACTCTTCCTTCCCTATGATCACCCCGCCCCCATTTAGATTGCTTCAATTTTCTAGCTTTTATGAATAGAGAAACAGTGACCACAGTTGAGCGCTGTATGTGGAATAGGAGATTGAGTCCTTTTGGCGTGTGCCGAGGAGCAGGATTCCTGTCATGTGACAGATGCACCTTGAGCTTGTGGGAACTCTCCATGGTGGCAACAGCAGTTTACGAGACAGTCAGTAGGGAATGAGGATTTCCCTTCCCCACTTGCTTGCCAGCATTTATTGTCAGTTCTTTTCTTGATGTCAGTCATTCTGACAGGGGTAAGGGAAGATGGCAAAGCAGTTTCAATGTGCCCTTCTCTAATTGCTAAAGACCGTGAGCAATTTTTGAGATATTTCTCAGCCATTTTTATTTCTTCTTCTGAGAGCTCTATGTTTGGGGTTATACTCCATTTTTTTTTTTTTAAAGAAAAGCTTGCTCATCTGTTTTCTTGATTGTGTTTTTTCTTAAATATATATTTTAAAAGATTTATTTATTTATTTTATGTATATGAGTGCTCTATCTCCATTCTACATTCCTACATCTTCTATCTCCACCTACATTCAAGAAAAGGGCATCGGATCTCATTACAGATGGTTGTGAGCCACCGTGTGGTTGCTGGGAATTGAACTCTGGACCTCTGGAAGAGCAACCAGTGCTCTCAACCTCTGAGCCATCTCTCCAGCCCTTGATTGGGTTTTTAGTCCTTTATATAGTCTGAATATTAATCCTCTATAAGATGTATAGGTGGCAAAGAGCCTCTTGCAGCCCGTGGGTTTCCTTGGTTGATGGCTTCCTCTGCAGACAGAAGCTTTTACATTTCATAAGGTCCCATTTGTCATGTTGGCCTCAATACCAGGCGAATGGAGGCCTCCTCAGAAACTCCTTCCCTAACACATACCCTGTGGTTTCTTTTACTAGTTTCTTCTACATTTCAGGGTTTTCAGTGAGGTCTTTGATCCATTTGGAGTTGTTTTTTGGGGGTGAGGTGGGGACAGGACGATAGATGTCGGTATCATTTAGTTTCTACCTGTGGACATCCAACTTTGCCAGCACCATTAGCTGAAGGGACACACCCTCCCCACCCAGCTAAGCGCTCCCTGCTGCATGGTCTTCACCCATGCCCTCAGCTCTGGGGCTCCAAATGAGGGGCCCAAGACTCAGAAGGGTCATGGACTTGCACTGGTCTTTTGTCTAGAATGGGAGAGCCAGTCTACAATGAATAGTCAGAAAAGAGAGCTTGGCACAGAAACACAAGGAGTGAGCAAAAAAAATGGTTCCCCTAAGATCTAGTAAGGATGGCTAACATGCACGGAATGGTTAATGTGCTGGCCCTGCCAGGATCATCTTGATTGTACAATGTGATCTCATGATGAAGGTCAAAGGTCACTGTCCTGAGGGACACTTGCCTGGTGGTGGTCATTAAGCCATTTGAATTTACCGATCTTCAGGTGGCAGGGGGGAAGGATGAGGGCTGTGGAAACCTAAGGAAGCCCCCATCCCTGATCAATAGCAAGGAATGGAGACCCCAGTCTTGCAACATCAAAGTAGTAAATTAGGCCAACCAGATAGTGTATAAAAAGTGAATTCTTCCTCCCAGCTCCAGTAAAGGAACATTGCCCTTGTGACTCCTGATCTCAGCTGCATGTCAGACCCCAGCCCAACAGAACCTGCTTAGCAACACAGTCATGACATTGGAAGTCATTAAACTTACGGTAATTGTTTTGACGGTCAAATGGTTACACGAAAGTCAATGTTTACCCGGTCTTATGTTTCTGTCTCTAGTGATGCATAGTAGGCACACAGAATAGGCACACACAGTAGGTACCTGGTAAATGTCTGTCTCCTAACAAAGCTGATGTAGACGAATCTAGCTAACCTGCCCCCAGAGATGATACCTTGACCCTGTCTCACCCTCGTACAAGACTCCAGATGAGCAGAGCTGACAAAGCCCAGTGGATGGACAGCCTTATTTAAATAGCTCTTCTCGAAGCTCAGAGCGTTGTTTCTTGCAGGAGATGACACACTGGGATGCCTGCTCCGTGATTTGTGGAGACTGGCACCGTTTAAGGAGAGAATGGTGTGATTTATCTTCCTAAGGCCTCCTTTTCTTTTCCTGATGATGATGAATGCCCACAGCCACATCAGAAGGTGTTGGATGACACACAGCGCAGAGCTATGGCAGGTAATGCCTGACACCCAGGGGTCCTGCAGCTTAGGAAGGGAAGGTGGCATGTCCACTGTGATCTCTCTGTGTAACACAGAGATGAAGGCCGGGTGAGGAGCAGGGTAGCGGAGCATCATGGACTTGGGGGCAGAAAGCCTATGCTCACCTCCATGTTCCTGTTGTTTGATAAGACAGGGTCTCATGTAGCCCAGGCTGGCTTTGAACTTGCTGCATAGCTGAAGCTGGTTTTGCAAATCTGATCCTCTTACCCCCACCTCCCAGCTGCCCTCTACAGCTCTATTCCTGTTTTGTTACATGACTTCTGAGCCTCTGTTACCTTCTGAACCAATTTCCCCCTGGTCCCTCCAACCTCCGGAATCTTGCAGCGATGCCCACACCGAAGACTCTGATGCTTACATTTGGGTACCCATCACTCCTATCTTTGGCCACCAAAGCACGTCAGCATTCTAGGACTTCATAAAACAGGACAGCCGTTTCTTTCAAAGACTTCAAGAGGCAAGAGTTGCAATGAGTACTTTTCTATCACCTCCCAAAATCATGTAACTAGAGAAGAACATAGAGGAGATGCCAAGAGCTTTCATTATTCGGCACCCCTCAGCACCTCCACAGACCAGAAAGAGGTACCTAGAGCTCTGCCAGCATCTCCTTAAGACCACTGGTCCAAGACATGTGTCTGTGCAGGGCAGGCATGTGTATATGGTCCAGGCATGGTATGGTTGTGTGTGGTGTGTGTGTGTGTGTGTGTGTGTGTGTGTAGACCAGAGTTCATCTCCAGTGTCTTCCTCAGTGGCTCTCCAGCTTACATTTGAAGGCGGTGTCACTCACTAAACTTGGAGCTTGTTACCCATTAGGCTAGCTGGCTGATGAGCTCTGGGGAATCCTGCTGTTTCCAACCCTCAATGCCAGCACTGGGGTTGCAAACGTACCACCGTACTCACTTTGCTTTAAAAACAAAAACCAAGTGTACTGGAGATTCGAACCCAGGTCCTCATACTTGTGAGGCAGCCACTTCACAGGGCCACTGGGCCATCCCCCAAGTCCCTGAAGTTCCTTTGACAAGTAAAGAAACTGAGGCCAGACACAGCCAGTTGTGATATGTGCAAAGCAAACAGCACGGTCAGGGCTTGGGCCCCATGTACTGGACCCCACAGCCCATGCCTAGTGTGGTCCACAACTTCCTGACACAGAGGAAGGACAAGGCTGCAGGGTGGAAAGCCAGCCTCGCCAGCTTTCTCTTCTCATTACTCCTAGGTGGAAGGAGATGGATGAAAATGTGAACTTTGCCCGTTATCCCAGAGCATACGCTGGTGCTAATGACACAGTTCCTCCTAGATTCAATAATTTACTTTAGGAACAAAAGACTGAGTATTCCACACGCTTAATGTGACCTTCTAGACACTCTGAGGACCCCTGCCCCCAATCAAGGTGGTTCTTTAATCTTTCTAAATGGTCTAGAATGGACCCTCTGGGTCTCTAATAGGGAACGCTGTCTGTTCTGACTTACAATGTTTTCTAAAAAGGCTCACTTAAAAATGCCCCAGATGACATAACCAATCCTCAGTCTCTTTATCCCATGATGGAGTTTTGAAATGTACCTTTAAGTCACTCTCCTATTTAAAATTTATCTTTTTAGAAGCAAAGGAAGGATTTGAGGATGAAACAATGGTTCTGGCGTGCGTTTTAGCAACCAGGTTTAAATTATCTATGATGGCTTATAACAAAAATCTCATGTACTGTAAGACTCACGTCGAGCCTTAGGGAGCACATAGCTTTCATCTTCCAGGAGCTGAAAAAAAAAAAAAAAATGAGAGTGTGAGAAGATAAGTTGCTTCTTTCAAAGTTACCCAAAGGTGTGGGAAATAGCAGACAAAACCTCAGCTCTCCTGGTACACAGAACCTGAGCAGAGCTACACTTCAGGACAGACCCGACGTGATTCTGAAGTGTCTGTGATGAGACACTTCATTCTAAGCAGGAAAGGAGAGTCGCTATCTATGGGGGACAGGAAGGGGAGCAAGCAAGGACGTACCCAGTCTTTAAGTGAACCTCTGTAAGCCCACTCAGGTAAGCTTCCTCTTTAAATCTGACCTTACATGTACAATGAACTTGATGACCTTGCCAAGATGCAGAACCATGGTACAGATACAAGGCAGGCAAAGCATAGAGGCCTTGCTATGTACATGCATGGATTGCTATTATCAGTATGTCGGGTTTTGCCCACTCTCTGTATGAATCCTTTCAGAGAAACCTGCTTCTCTCTGCTCCCGTGTCTGGCAAATGTCTGTGTCTTAATTTGCCAGTTGCTTAACTTGTCAGTTGTCAAGTGCTGAATTGTGTGAAACCCAAGCATTATCCCCTGACCACCCAGGCTCAACGCTAGTGAGCTGTCTCTGTCTGAGCCAGGGAGCCACAGGGTAGTTCCACAGGAGACAAGCATTGGCAGGTTTGCTCCTGCAAACATTTGCTGACTCTCACTTAGGTGCCATTACAGCTGTGTGAGATGCAACAGAAAGGAGACAGCCACAGCTCCTGTCACCTCCCCAGGGGTCTTCAGTGGTGGCGAAAGCAAACATCTTTGGTATTGTTTGTGGCAGAAATGTCAGCTAAAGCCCTGGCAGATGGAGAGAGAGCTATTCTGTCTGGGATATAAGGAGAGGCTGTTGAGAATTTGATGCAACTCTTAAAGTGGCTTCTAACATGGTGGCCGTGATGTCCGCCCCTGGAGGTTGGGAGGCCTGTGTGATGACAACTGATGAGACAGTTTTTGTACATCCGGAATGACACCCAGATTCACGTGGCTGGACCATGTATGTGTGTGTGTGTGTGTGGTGTGTGTGTGTAGTGTATAAAGATGAAGCAGGATACCAGGGCAAGTGGGTTATACCATGGAGACTGAATATCCAGCTAAGAACCATAAAGAACCATAAGAACCATACACTGGGGAGGCGACAGGGAACCAGTGAGTGTCTTAAGGCAGGACCTTTATTTAGTGACTCCAGAAGCCATTAAACATGGGACATGGCAGAGGGGAGAAATTTGAGTCAGATTAGAAGAGTCCCAGCAGAGACAGGGAATGCCCATGCTCCGACCTAACAGACAGAGCATCGGAACACACGCACACTGTGATAGAAATCTCATTTAGATTGTACGTTCTCTGAACACACCCACAGCCTGCTAGGCAGTGGTTCTAGTGGCCGTTTGTTTCCCATCCACTCCACAGACATGGACAGGTTTATCCTGTCATAGAAAACAACCACAGATTTGATTTTGTGGGAAAGAGAGGACGTGTACTCAAGATGAGGGAGGAAGGGCGGGTAGACTGTTTCCTCAGCTTTCTGGAGAAGACCCATGTGTGAAGAACCCTCGTCAACAAGCTGCGCCATCTTGGCTTTCTGTCAGTCCCTGTTCCCCTTGTCAAGACCCCAGGTCCTTATGAGTCTCAAAGCAGGACTAAAGCATGTTCAAAGCCACTGTAGTGTACTTACAAAAAATAAAACACACAAATGCAAACATATACAAATGAGAAACCCCAGCATGAGTGCCAGCTACCCTTAAGGCCATCCTCCATGAATAGCCTGCTAACCAGCATGCTGCACAAATCTGCCCTGTTAACGGGCATGGTGCATCTTCCTGATCAGATCAAGATCTAGCCACAGATATGTGTCGGTTTGGGATGGCTAGTCAGAATTCCTGGCTGGGAGTATAAACATTTTTCTTTTCGGTACCCATGGTTAAACCCAGGACCTTGCACATGCTAGGCAAGCGCTCTACCCCTGAGTCACATCCCTAGCTCCTGTTTTGGTTTTGTTTTGAGATGGGTCTGTACTCGTTACTTTTCTATTGTTATAATTAAAACACCATGACCAAGGTAACCTGCAGAGAGAAGAGTTCACTTCAGCTTACAGTTCCAGAGGATGTGAGTCCATATTGGAAGAGAGGCATGGTAGCAGGCAGCGGGCAGCGGGCAGCAGGTAGCAGGTAGCAGGTATAAAGGCAGGAAGAGGAAGTGGAGAGATGGCATCTTTAACTTTAAGCACAAAGCAAGAGCAAACTCCAACTGGAGCCTTTGAACTCTCAAAGCCAGCATCCACAGTGACATACTTCCTTCAGCAGGGCTCCACCTTTTAAACCTACCCAAACAACGCCACCAACTGGAGACTGTTTAAATACCCGAGCCTACAGGGAACATTCTCTCTACTACAGGCTCTCCCTATTTAACACCGGCTAGCCTCAAACTTATGATCCTCCTGTATACCCGTATTTGGATTTCAGTGTACACTTTCCTGAATGGCTTGGAAGTAAGTAAGGACTCTCACTTAACAAAAGTCGGAATGAGTTCATCCTAAGAGAATCAGAAGATGTTTGGTGGTGGTGCCTGTATTCCCTAGTGAGTTCAGTTTCTTTCTACTAACAATAGCCATGCCATTCAGAGATATCATTTGAGATTAAAAGACACAATTTGTGCAAATTCCCTGGCCTTGCACAAACACTACCCATTAACAGCATACCTGGGACATAGGAGCTGTCCGTGGTCCTGAACAGCTAGCTGCCTCCATTTTTTCCCTCTGTACCAGGGGCACTGCCAGGAATATCTTCTTTCCTTCATGGACAGCCTCCCACCTTTGCCCCACTGTAGCTGCTCAGACAGACTTACTTAAATTTTTTCTAATCTTGATGTTGCTGTATTTCCATCTTTTGGCAAGCATGATCTTTTAAAGGCACAGGTCCAGTAAAAACGCTGTTAATAGAGCCACTCCTCCTCTGCTATGGCATAGAAGACTCCCTGTGCCTCTCCCCTCCTTTTCTTTCAATCCCTTCCAGATTGCCATGTTTTGTTATACCTCAACTGTTCACCACTTCTTCCCTGGGTCCTCTGTTTTCTATCTGCACACCTCATCTCATGCCGTACTCAGAATTCTGCCTCCCTTCTTCAGACAAGCAGCCTCCAAAAGCCACCCCAAATTCAACATTTTCTGCAGCTTCTTTCCCTATCTCCATAAAAGACAGATCTCATCTCCCCCCGACCCCCAATATTTGATCGTATTTCTGTATTACCACTTGATTGACCATAGCTCTGCCTCCTGCCAGACTGGGGACTCATTGAAGGCAATAGTGACATCTTACTCACTTTGTGGCCTCACTACAAGATGAATATTCAATGTGAATCAATGCATGGGTGAGCAAACGTACTCTTCCCCCATCCTGCCCTGCATTTGCCCACTGGAACCCGGAACCTTCTCTACATCTGCCTGCACCAACTCATAATGAATGAGTCTCCCATGGAGCACCCACTCTTGTATTTTGGCTCACTTCCTAGACATTTATTTACTGTACATATTTTACCTCCCACGAAATGTTCTTTATATAATGTTCTTTGTAAATATGTGTAAAAAAAGAAAAGAAAAAGAAAAGCCATTTACAACTGATGTGTAATAGAAACCCAGTGATTTAGAGCTGCAATGCCTTCATTTCACAGAGAGGAGATGGAAATCCAGAGACAAGTGAGGTTCTTTCAAGTTGCACAGTGGCGGGTGGCAGAGGCAAGATTAGGACCCTTCTTCATAGTCACATGGCTACGCTGGCTGAGAATTGCAGAGCACAGCAGGGATTCCTCTGCTTCTTTCTTAAAAAATTATTTTCATGCAATCTTACCATTATTAGCACCCTTCTAACATTACTGGTGTCATCATGAGTAATATTTCACCTAAGCAGAAATAATATTATTCACTGCCACAATGTTGTTTATAATAGAAAATACACTGTTACTAGTTATCTTTCTCATCACTAGAGCCAAAAACCTGGTAAGAGACAACTTTGGTGTTTGAATGAGCTGTCCCCATAGTCTCAGGCATTTGAACACTTGGTCTCTAGTTGATGGTACTGTCTGGGAGGTTTAAGAGAGGTGTGGCCTTGGAAGAGGAAATATGTCATTGGAGGTGGGCTTTGAGCTCTCTCTCTCTCTCTCTCTCTCTCTCTCTCTCTCTCTCCTCCCTCCCTCCATTGCTCCTCTCTCTATTTTGTGCTTGTACTTAAGGTTCAAGATGGGAGCCCTCAGTTTGTACTCCCGCCCCCACCTCCCCCCTGTCCTCACGGGCACTAGATTGCAGGTATGGTAACCCCTAACAACTGTTTCCCTCTTTAAGTTGCTGTGGTCATGATGTTCATCATACCGATAGAAAAGTGACTAGTATTAACTTAAGGGAGGAAAGATTTGTTTGTCTTTTTGCATTTCAGTTTTATGAGTACAGGTCCTCTTGGCAGGGACCTGGTGATGGCAGGTTGACATGTCTGGTCACAGAGGAATGGGGTGCTGGTGTCCACCATGGCCTGTTCTCTCCCCCGTTTTACTCGGTCGAACATCCATCCCACATTTAGGGTCGGTCTTCTCTCTTCAATTAATCCTCTCTGGAAATGTTCACACAGACATACCCAACGGTGTGTTTCCTGGGTGACTCAAGTCCATTCGGTTTTAACAGTGAAAATGAACCATTGCTCTGGATGTTTTTTAGTTTTTGGTGTGTGTGTGTGTGTGTGCGCGCGCGTGCGCGCGCACCTGAAAAGTGAGAGTTCAGCTTGAAGGAATCAATTCTCTCCGTCTACCGCATAGGTCCCTGGGACCAGTCTGAGCAGCAGATGCCTTTACCCTCTGAGCCATCTCAATCGCCCAGATCTTTGAATTTCCTTTGTGAAGATTAGGTGATCTTTGCTCCTAATATTTGGTTTTATGCCTGGTCTCTTGAGACCTCACGGGTGATAAAGACATCATTTGTTTTCCTGAAGTTACTCGCAGTGAAATTTTGTAGGAAGTTATTTGCCAGAAAGAGCAGATATGAGGTATCTCCAGAGTGCTCCCCCAAAAGCATTGAGGGGCTGGAGGTAGTGCAAACAGTAATTATGGTTAATGATGCCTCCTCCCGAGCTGCAGGGCTTGGGGAGCTTCTGCATTGCAGAAGGAGCATGCATCCCAAGTGTGGGCGTTCTCTGCTCCTTCCCTAGCCTCAGCCTTTCCCGGGTCTCTCCTCCGCCTCTTGGTTCCCATGTCCAAACCTTTATAATGAGTGGGCAAATATAAGTGAAATGTTTTCTAAGATCTGCGAGTAGGTTGTGAGGGACAAATTATGAGGAGACAGAATTAGTAGGTATGGAGAAAGCCCCACCACACCTCTGTGACCGGAGCTGTTCTGTAGTGAGCATAGAGCACTTTCCTATTGTCTTTAGGGACCAGTCCTTAAATGACCAGCGATTGTTACAAAAGCAGGCATATGGCAGGCAGAGGACAAGTTGCTGGCACTGGTTCTCTCCTTCGACTGTGGGTGCTTAGAATTGGATTCAGGTTGTCAGGCTTCCTGGCAAGTGTCTTTACCCACTGAGTCACTGCACTGGCCCACTGCTAGACTTTACCACCATTAACAAATATGATGCCCCAGAACAATTGAATCAAAGTATCCAGAGGTGCTGCTTTACCTTGGTGGCTTTTTAATAATCTCTGTCTGGATTTAACACTCAGCTGAGGCTAACAGTCCCTAGCTACAAGGTCCTCCCAATATAAAAATATAAACTCCTCATAGAATGGAGCCCACATGAAAAGATCAGTCAGAGACTCATATTTCTGACTGAAGCAGTATATCAAGTGGTCTACCCACAGCCATCTGGTCTATCCATGGTCCTTACCCCAAATCCTCACTAGATTGGCTGGAAGAAAGGCAGTGTAGTAACGTTCAGGACATTTGGAAACACGTTTGCCATTGCTTTGAGCACCCTGTCTGTTTATCTCCTGCCCCCTCTCCACCAGGCCTTTGACGAATTCAGGAGGGGAAACTGTTGAGCATTTCCAACCAATTGTCCTAATACTTGAGCACAGCAGCGGATGGGTTGTGACAGCGCCTTATCTGTCACTGCATCCTGGCTGCTGTCACAGCTCCCCACCTTCAGCCGGGGCCAGGTTTCCTGATTTAAAGAGCAGCAAGCAATGCTTCCACAAGGATATCCAATGTCTCGAAATGTCAGACACACCAGTTGTTGCTGTCAGCTTTTATGGCCTGTGATATTTATCAGAAGGAAATAATTAAGTCCCTCAGAACCTGGAATCTTCCTTTCCACTTTCAGGAGAGTCAAGGGCGGGGGGGGGGGGCAGTGATGATAAAAAATGCACTCTCAAGGTGTCTTGTACACACTGGGCTGGGAGCCGACGCCATAGCCTCTGCCTGTGGAATGCCAGGGGCCCTTATAGACATGGCCTGTTTTAATGCCAAATGTAGCACCTGGAGTACCCACTTTACCCACGATAAAACTGAGGCTCAGAGGTGGTATGTCAGAGTTAACATACCGTGCTGAACCTGTGGTCTTGTGGAAGGGAGGCAGTTTCTGGCCCCACTGTAGTGCTGCCTGCAGAAACACTTGTTTAATGTACAAAGGAACACTTGAGGGGTGGATGGATAAATGTCTTCTCTGTGCTGTTTTGAAAGACATGCTTCATCAGGGATCAGCACCTTGGACAGGTCACCCAACCTCCCAACCGTCTTTTCAATAGCCTGGCCCTGACAGGCCCCTTCTCCAGGGTTTGTGGTTTTATATGAACTGATACTAGCTCTTCTCATTAAGGTGAGGGGAGGTTGCACCTGAAAAAAAAGTTATTGACAGAAAATGACAATGAGGGCTAGACATGGAGATAGTTCAGAGGTTAAACATGCTTACTGCTCCTATAAAGGACCCAGGTTCAGTTCCCAGCACCCACAATCAGATGGCTCACAACTGCCTGTAACTCCAATTCTCAGAGATCTAATGCCCTCTGGCCTCCATGGGCATCTGAATGCATATGGTGGACATAAAGTCACACAGACACATATAAATAAGTAAGTATAAATTAAATAAATAAATAAATCCAAAAGAGAGGAAACCAAAGTTGGCTGAAGGGTCCCTGCGGGTGTCACAGCAGACAGGGAAGTGATCTGTGAGGAGGTGAGGATAAGAACTGGATTCAGCCTGACTTAGCAGGCTGGATCAAACTTCTGATGCCAGGCAGTTTATGGCCAGCATATTTAACACAGTAGAATTTGAGAATAAGTTCCCAGGCAGCAGTACTTTCAACTCCAGGTGCACAATACAACTTAAGGTGTGACTGCATCATACATGCGACCATGAGGGTGGCTTCAAATCTGAAAGCCCAGAATCTAGTGTGGTCTCCATTCAGGACAGCACAAATGTCAGCAGACCATACATACATAGACATCTCTCTTGGGGGATAAAGATAATGGTCTAGGAAGGGAGAGTCTGGAATAAACATTCCAGGAGATTGGGTGAGGTTTGCCTCTACAGATAGAGAAAGGACCCAAACAATATCCGCACTCAGCCTTCTGGGCAGAACACAGACATTTTATCTTCTCCATTGAGGAGACGCCCCTGTGTGTGTTTAACATTCCTGGCTTCTCTAGTGATCTGTAACCACAAAGAACTTTATGTCTCCAACATCTCCTCCCTTCTGAGCTTTTAAAGAAGAAATAGTGCCCACAAATAGGGCCATGTAGAATGCATCTCTCCCATGGCTAGTCTAATTGATATAGGTAGCATAAGAGAGTTACAATAGCCAACAGAGGACCAAAGGGAAAATCATCCTCAGCCGACAAGGGACCAAATTAACAGCCAGATAGAATTAAGCAGCCAAATTTATAAGGAGCCAAGATAAACTGACTAAATCAAGGTGGGTGGAACTGAAGTCAAATCTACAGCTGCAGATTCTGCAGATTTAAGAAATGAAACTCCCCTTTGTCTGATGGCAGAGAGGGAACCTAGGATCTGCGTCCGAGAGAAACCATGTGGCATTTGTCTTTGGAGGTCTGACTTTTTTTGCTTAACATAATAATTTACAGTTCCATCTGTTTTCCTTCAGATGCCGGGACTTCACTTTGTCTGTAGGGCTGCATAAAATCTGGGAGTGTGCCTTACCCCAGAGATGCTTGTGTATCTATGCTTATTGCTGCACTGTTCACGATGTTGGGAAGTGAAGTGAGCCCAGAACCCTGTGAGAAGCTGACTAGATATGGCCCGTGTATGCAATGGCATCTTATTCACCCTGCCCTTTTCAAAGGTGAGACAGTGGACGTTGGACTAAAAGGTAGTGTTTTCATTGTTTTTGTTTGTTTGTTTGTTTGTTTGTTGTTGTTGTTGTTTTTCTTTGGGTGCTGATGGCTAGTTGAAGTGAAATCAGGACCTGTCCACCGGTGCTTCCATTCAAGCGAGTTCCCCTCTCTCCCCCACTGCTCTGGGTCTCTAGGTTCTTCATTCACAGAGCGAGAGAATGAGGTGAGGTAGCTGCTGAACTCTCCGCTTCCAGGCAACCTTAGATGTGGCCATGTGCACCAAGACTCTGGTGGAAAAGCCATGCAGGTTTGCTGCTGCAACCCTGGTCTATCCTCCTGGTAGCATTTCTGCCAAAGGCCTGGAGGCAGGCTGAAGAAGGCAGGGCTGCCTCTGGCTTCTGTCTGTGGCTTCTGCCTGAGCCTGCTCCCTGTTCTGGGGACCTTCCCCTTCCAAAGCAGATCTCCTGTGACAATTCTACACTTGCTGTTTATCCCTCTGTGGATTGGTCTCTCATCCCCCTAATAGCTCTCTTTTTACTGTTTGCTGCAGCCAGACTGGGCAACTGGCTCCCTACCATTGTCCTACCCGCTTCTGCCTCTACCTTTGCCTGCGTTGGAGTGCTGGCTTGGCTCCTGTCTTAGGGTTTTACTGCTGTGAACAGACACCATGACCAAGGCAAGTCTTGTAAGGACAACATTTAATCGGGGCTGGCTTACAGGTTCAGAGGTTCAGTCCATTATCATCAAGGCAGGAACATGGCAGCATCCAGGCAGGCATGGTGCAGGAAGAGCTGAGAGTTCTACATCTTCATCTGAAGGCTGCTAGCAGAAGACTGACTTCCAGGCAGCAAGGATGAGGGTCTTAAAGCCCATGTCCACAGTGACACACCTACTCCAACAAGGCCGCACCTCCAAATAGTGCCATTCCCTGGGCCAAGCATATGCAAACCATCACAGCTCCTTAGCGCCACCTAAGGACCAACCTCTGTACACATCATACCGTGCAGCATAGCTGTTCTCCAGGGCTCACTCACTCATCATGTGTGTTCACTCTTTTGCGTGCTTGCTATGAGGTGGATGTGAGCAAACCGAGACACACAGAGACTGAAGTCACCAGCAGTTCTGTCCACGCTCTGTCAGATCCTAGACTGTTCCGAGATGGGGGCTGTTGCATTGTGTTTCCGAGTCTAACATCCATTCAGCAAGCTTCCCTGGACCCTCCGGTGGATGGCCTTGCATTCTGTGGGTGTTACAACCCCCCCACACACACAACTTTTGCAGGGTGCTTGGCTCAGTCTCAGGGGTTGGCTTACGGATACTTCAGGAGGCCATGCTGAGTGGTGTGTTGGTTAATATTAAGGAGGGACCAAGTCCAATGTGAGGACAGCTGCAGTGGCTGCACTGGAATCAGGCAGCTTGATGATGACAGATGGCCACTCTGAGACTGGATGGTGGGTGTATAGGTGGGGGCTGGGAGGGGCACACTCAATGCCAGTCAGGGAAAGCCAGACCACGGTGCCGGAAGCTAAGCCTCAATATTCTAGATTGTTCCAGGGCTGCCCCCGCGCCCAGATTTCAACACTAGATTCTGCCAACCATAGAAATAGGGCCAAGGTTGCACACATGGGTGGCTTGGGCCAGCCTGCTGTCATCTCCACTTAAGGGCCAGCCTCCTTCACAGAGGAAAGCCCTGGAAGGCAGACAGTTTGGAGAGGAGGACATGGTGCCAAGACGCCTTCCTGCAAGCCTGATTTCATTTGTGCTTCTGAGGGAAGAGCCGTGGTCTGGTTGGTTTCCTTCTGAAGCTCAGGTGTGGGCTCTAGAAATTCCCACTGCTCCCTGCCCTACTTAAGTAGAAACCCTGCAGTTTGGCCTAACGGAATACCGGCTTGCACATTCTATTATTCGCTGGGTGTGGCACTGGACACTGGCACAAGTGAAGGATGAGGAAAAACAGGGTCAGGACCGAGAGAGAGAGAGAGAGAGAATTAGAGCAAGTGCAGCTTGCTCTGCCCAGTTGGGCAAGCCTGTCTACTGACACTGAACCAGTGGGTACGGCGCTGACCCGACAACTGTGACGAATCCTATGGTATTTGAAGAGGCCTCTGCAGAGAGGTCTGAGCAGGGCTGGGAATGAGTGAGGCTTGGACAGGCTAAATAAGGAAGACTAAGGTCATTTTTATGTCTGTGTGTGCATGTATGTGTATACGTGTGTGTGTGTGTGTGTGTGTGTGTGTGTGTGTGTGTATAGATACATAGACACTTGTTTATATGTGTGGAGAACAATCTTAGGTGTCATCAGGAACATCATCCAACTCTTTGAGACAGGATCTCTCATTGGCCTAGAATTTAACAGCTAGGCTCAGTCGACCTATCAGCCAGCCCCAGGGATCCTCTTGTATCTGACTCCCCAGCGAGGGGATTGCAGGCATTCACCACACCAGCTATTTCCATGGCTGCTGGGGGTGGGGGCGGGGAGGATGAAGTCAGGTCCCCATGCTTGCAGGGCAAATGCTTTCCCTGACAGAGCTGTCTCCCAACCCAGGACTGAAGTCATTCCACCAAGAACTCTGGAATTGATTCTAAGTCCATCAAACACAATCAGGTTGGTTGATGGACCTCAAAAGCTGAGGACAAAGCTCTCCCTGCCTCAAGTCTTCTCTCTCGCTGGGTTTCCTTTTCCAGGGACTGCTACCACCCCTTGCCCGCAGATTATTTATGTCCCTTTGATGTCTTTAGTGCAATAAGCTTCCTGGCTGCCTGAGGCTCATCCCAGGGACCTCCAGACTTCTGCATGTCACCACTTACACCAGTGACTGCATCTCTATCCCAGCCAGAGGTCCTCTTTATTTTCTCTGGGTTCTTAGAGTAGTCAAAACTCCTTCCTATCGTCTGTTTAATCATTATGAGTTTAGTCTCTCAGGCTTGTGTGTTTCTTACCCCAGTCTCAAGGTTAATATTAGCCATGTGCTTGATGCTCAGAAGTCTGCTGGACTGTAGGGTTGGTGCTACCTCAGGTGTCTGTTTACATAAGCCCTCTCCACACTAGCTTGCAAGCAGGTTAGGGTTCCATATCCAGAGTGTAGAGGTTTGTCCAGTTGATCTGATGTCCAAGAAGGGCAGTCTCCCATCAGCTAAGACAGCAAGCTTTTTCTGGTTGACCGCTGGGTTTTGAAAGCAACCACTGAGAGGTTACACATTCATGAATCCAATTCTAGGTGTCTTTAGTCCGGCCCCTGTCTGGGTGTGGGTAAGTCACAACAGGCCCTTGTTTAGTTGATAGCTCTGGAGGCTGGAAATCTGAATATCGGGTGTTCTTGTTTCTGACCAACCCCTGTTGACAAGGCTCTGGTGACAAATGAAAGCACAATTTCATTAGACTTCACCTTGGACACCAGTGACTTTCTAGGCTCACTGACAAAGCATGGTGAGGGGGCACCAGCAGGAGTGTGGCTACAAGTCTGTGGGATCTCAGGAGCATTTGTCGCCTGCAGAAGAACAGTGAGCTCCTGAGGAGACAGGGTCCTGACACAGCCAATCTGCTGCCCGGTAATACCAACGGCAGCTCCCATTCACATCCCAGCGAGGGACTAGAGTCTCTGAGGAGGAGCCAGGTTTGCACTGAGTTTGTGACACTCAGCATTTACTTCAGATCATTTGGCAGGAGTTCAGTGGACTCTTGCTTAGGAAGCAGGCTACCTGGATGCCTCGCTAAGAGATCCAAAGAAAGAGTTTGGCACTCTCTGCAAATCTATGCACCTACAAGGATGTCAAGAGAGACAAAGGAACTGTGTGGTCCTTGGGTTTCTAGGGAGCTGACATACTGTCCCTTGGATCTCAGTGAAACAACTTAGGTCTTAGAGCTGAAACCCTTAGATTCTGGTCCCTCAGCTGATTGATGATGAGACCCTGGGGAAGCAGCCCACCCCACTGCCACCAACTTACATAACAGGAATAGGAATCTGCCTGAATTTACCAAGAAAGTTGGTTAAGTTAGCCCAGGGAGTAACTGTAAGCGTTGGTGACTGAAGTCTGGAGCAGAGATGGGGACACAGGGACACATACCATACTGAGGGTAAAGGAGCGAGGGAAAGAACACAGCAGAGGGGTGGGGCTAAGCAAAAACACTGCCCCCTCCCATGTGGTCAGGCTTCTAGTCCACAGGGAGCATAGTGTCACCTCTGGCCCTGCCTTGGTTTAAAGACAAGGCTGTGATACCTGTTAGTTTGTTCTCGGCTGAAGGCTGCCCCTTCCTGGGGACTGGTGCTGGGTACAAACTTAGGCCCAAGGTGGCTTCCCAGAGCTGAGTGGCTTCAGCAGAGAAGTTACTGTGAGGAGTGGCTGAGGCTGAAGAACAGGTATACCAACCACAGAAGATGTCTGTGACAAGACTGGCAGCCTTCTCTGGACCCCAGCACGCTCCCGTTCTAGGTGAAAACTAAGGGTGGAGAAACAACTTGCTTAAAGAAAATGGGGTCAGTCAGATTCCGGGCGCCGCACCCCATTTTCTTTCTTTCATAAAACATTCTTCGTTTTCAACACATCCTACATGTTACCTTACAGATCCCGAATGCAGAGGGTGTCCCTGGCTGGTATTTTTCGTTTGTTTGCCCTCAGTAGAGCAAACAGCTGCTGAACGACAGACCTCTCTTTAAACCAAAGCTACGCTGCCTTCTTTTTGTTTTGTTTTTTCCTGAGAAAGTGATCCAGGCTGCATCTGTCTTATGCACAGAGACAAATTGCTGTCCTTCTGTTTGTGCCTGGGGGTGGCTTTATTGTGAAAGGGATTGTCTTAAAAAGCACACAACAGTGGTATTCACACCACTGTGCTGCTCTAGTGGATGAAGGGCATTTTCTCAGGGACATGAATGTTGAAATTATTGAATTTAGAACAGACAGGGAACATCAGAGGTCTTCAGTGGTCAATAGGGACAGGGGCAACACACTTCTTTCCTCTCCTTTCCCTCCTCCCCTTTCCCTTCTTTCTTTAGTTGTGATTTTTAAAGACAGTGTCTTGTTTCAGCCCAGACTGGCCTGAAACTCTGGGTTCTCCTCCCACTTCCTAAGTGCTGGAACTCAGTGAGCACCCCAAAGCCAACTCAACATACACTTTCCTGTAGGTCCTCCTCTGCAGGTGAACTACGGCCCACAGGTTTAGGTGGTCAGTTCTTTCTAGGACCAGATGTGTGGCTATCAGATTGTGAATGACATCCTGGTGTTTTCTGTGATGTCGCCAAGCCTCAATATGCTTCTGATCAGCCGAGGGAATAAAGGACCACAAAGTGACATCATATCACTCTACACCAAAGAAAAGAAGGTTACCTTTTTAATTAGTGTGTGTGACAAGTTCCCAGGGGATATTTGGAAGATAGAACAACCGTACGTTAAACACTTAGCTTCTTTTAGTTTTCCCTCCTTTTTTTCTTCACCTTCCCCCTTCCTTCTCAACTTCAACCCCTTCTCCCCTCTCTCTTCTCTCTCCTCCCTCTCTACCTTCTCTCCTTTCCACTCCTTCCCTCCCTCCCTCCCTCCTCTCTCTTCCTTCCCTTCCCTCTCTGCCTTCCCTCTCTGCCTTCTTTCCCTCTCTTTTCTTCCTTCTAATCTTCTCCCTTTCCTGTTCTCCCTCCCACTCCTTTTTCTTTCTTATCAGGGTACCACCTGTAGCCCAGGCTGGCCTTAAACTCCTGGTGACAGCAATCCCCTCACTTTAGACTCCCAGTTCTGGGCTCACAGACATGCATCACCATGCCTGGACTTGGATCTTCCTGTCAGCTTTACCACTTCTCTGGATGTCTGAGAATGTGATTGTGTGATGACTGTGTAACTCTGAGCATATGAAAATGATGGTACATGAATACAGACCAGCAAAAATGACAAGAGCATGGACCGTGGGCTCAGTCGTTTCAGGCAGTACACCCAAGGTGCCAGTCTGTGCCAGCTCTGGGCAGGGCTCTCTGTCTCACTCACCCTCAGCTTCTCTCTGTCCACACTTGACCTGTCACCTCTCCTCATGGAGAAGGACTATTTCTCTATCATCTCGGATAACAGCGCCAATCCTGTGGGAAGAGGACCCCAACCTTGTGGCCTCATTTAGCTTGAAATACCTCCCACACCCTCTGTCTCCAAAATCCATCATTTATAGGAAAAAGCATGAGTTGAATGTGCTCTGGGAGAGCAGTCTGACAGAGGAAGCTGAGGGAGGTCTGATGCATGCATGAACTTGTGGCCAACGTTCTTAGTAAAAAACAAACAAGCAAGCAAACAAACAAAACCCCATAATGGGTGAGATCTCATAGGAACTGTGTTCCCCGACTCCCCACATTTTATGACTGGATTTAGAGGTTTTTAAAGATGGGAATGGGATGAAGCCATATTGGGTAGTGGGAGGACCCTGGTCCATTCTCTCTGGTGTTTCACTAGAGAAGAAATTTGGACACTTAGAGCAATGCCAGGGAGTTCTATCTACAAAACAAAGAGCACGTGGGGGCACACGGACAAAATGGACACCTGCAAGTCAAGGCGACCGGAGAACTACATGCCAATGCCTTGACCTTGGACTTCTAGCAATGTGAGGAAATGCACGTGCTACTTTTTCATGGCAACCCTAGGATAAGGGTTGTAAGGGGAAAGGGGTGTTTCATCCGGCTAGAGGGGATAGACATATCCTCTAAACTCTTTCAAAAGCTCAGTTCTCTAAGGACAGAGGACAAAAAAGCAACACAGCCCTGCGACTCAGAAGATTTGCAGTGACTGTGTTTGTCGAGGGTCCCAGGGGCCAGCAGAGCCTTTGCGGTGGAGGCGGGTATGTGTCTGCGCATGAGCACATGCGCACTTCAGGAGCAGAGCTACAGGAACAAGGTATGGAGGAGTGTCAGCATGGGCGGGGCTTGGGGATGACGCTGGGAGATATGCTGGGCCACAGCATGGAAACTATTCCAAGGTACGATTCCACCTTTCAGGGGTATTGACAGTCGGGGAGGTTGTTTGCCCGGAAGCTCCCTGGAGGAGAGGATGTGCCAAGTAGTGGCCATCTTGGAAGTCCTGGGGAACCCAACGCCTGCACCTGAGGTACAGATAAGCAGTCATCTCTGGGACACTTCGGAATAGCCACAAAGAAAGAACCACCCTCAAAGGCCTGTGAGGCACAGAGAATGTTGGATTTATGCAAAGAGCCTAGTTCAGGGTAGGATGTGTACGAACGAGATGGGTGAGGTTCAAGAACGAGCAGATGGAAGCGCTAACCACTGAGCAGTTTCCAGATCTCAAAGGCGCCAACAGCCCTGGCATGTGGGTACCCTCAGTTGCTCTTTCCACAGCATACTTAAGACAGCACCATTAGCCCTACTCTGTAGACATTAAACAGGCCCAGGAAGGAGAAGTCGCATGCCTACAAGCAAATGGCTAGTTACCAGGCTGGGCTTTGGAGTCAAACCTCGTATTTGTTTATGCACCTCACCTCAGCAGCGTTTCTTGAAGGGACAGATTGCCTGTGCAGAAGGCCCATCTGCCCAGTGCTGGATGACCACATTCTATCCACCCCTCTGGCATCAACAGCCGTTGCTCACCCAACCAGAGGAGCTTGGATACCATCCTGGCCTTCCTGTGCTCTGAGGAGCTATAAGGATGACCAGTCACCAAGACTGAGGGAGGCACCTTGCTCTCCGGGGGAGCCTCAGTGGTCTTGGAGAGCCCGGGGAGTGGGTGGGACTAGATAGGTTATTTCTGGTACAGTTGTTGAGTTGGGGGACAAGTCTTTTCAGCTAGGGTTTTTCCAAGTAGAGATGAACTTGACACAACCTTCAACCCAAAGCCTATCACTGGTAGAACATGTAGAAAAAGAAGGCAGCTTCCATTCATTAAAGACCTGTGAAACTCAGGGTCTCTGCACACATTAATGAAGTAGCTTAATGGGAGAATATGGGGGGAGGGATACCTGGTCAGCTGCTGAGGTTGTCTTAGGAAGAGCATGACCCACATGTCCCATTAATGACACCAGAGCAGTTGTCCCTAATCCTATTGAAAGGACAGAGGGGCTCATCTGCCTGGTACAGCCCTAAAGCTACTCACAGCCAGAAAGCTGCAGGCTGACTTTGTGCTTGTCACCGGACAGCATATCTGAGTTCCACGTGCAGTCCCCAGCCCTGTCAGCCCTTTCCCATAGGTTCTTCCATCCCAGCAATTTCTTGCTATTTCTCCTTAGAGTCAGTGGTCCCCTCTTTCCACCCTGAGAGGCTTTTGACTGTAGGGTTCAGCACAGACCCAAACCAACCCCATTTTTTTTATTGTTCTTCTCTCTCTCTTTGGGGGAGTTCTGTTTCATTAGTGCCAGTTTGAGAAAGTTCTCCTCCAGAAGCAGGCTTCTGCATGCACACCAAGCAGGGCCAGCTCTCCTGAGAAGTCAGCACAGCACTGGAGGTTCATAGAAGGCAGCCTCAAGGATACAGATGAGCATCTGACCAAGCACCTGAAGGTCCCTGGCGTTCATTTTAGTTAGCTCCTCCTCCGCTCAGCTCATCCAGATCACGCCTCTCAGGATTCTTGTGGGTGTGGCTTCTACTAGCCTCTCCTCCCTTGCCTGTCATTCACTTGGAAAGGCTCAGGGATCCTGGAGTGATGAGAACCCAAGAGATCACTGCGGAAGTTGAGAATGCATGTGAGTTTCTGAGAAGAAAGAGAAGTCTAGAAAATGAAACTGGGGAGGGAGGCTGAAGGATGACAGAGGACCGTGGTAAGGACCGTGGTGAGGACCATGGTACCCTGTGCCTCTGACCTTTTGACACCACAGGCATGGCCATCTATCTGTGTTGTAACTTTGACCTTATCGTTTCTTTACTTGGAACCCTTCAAGGACACATTGGAAGCTACAAACCAGAGACCCAGACCTTCTTAGGACACTGAAGATCCCCAAGTCCCAGCCCTGTCTGGTTTTGTACTCAGTTTTCTTCCTCACATCCTGTGAAATGCTTGTAGCTCCTCAAAGACATCTCTCTTGTCTCTATGCCTCAACCATGCTGATCCCTTTGGCCACAATGCCCTTCCAATTCTGCAGCTTTCAGATAGCATCTATTTGTTCTTTAAGGGTCTGACCTGGACATGCCCTCCCCTGTCCCCCAGACAGGGACTGAGATCCTTTATTTGGGTTTGCAGACATCATGTCACAACCCTCCATGCTAAACATCTTCTACCATAAATCAGTTAGTTATCTGATCTCCCCTGAAGAGCCATGAACCTCTTCCAGTCTGGATCAGGACTTTTGAGTCCTTAGTACGTGACTAACCCTCTGAAAATGTCTGTCGTGTGGAGCATGTCTAAGTCAATGTGCAGAGAGGCTAATGGGATTCCAAGTTCTTTCCAGAAGCTATGTCCGAAAGCTCCTCGTAGTACCTTTTCTTTTGCCATCCAGGGAGGCAGCTGGAGGACTTCAGGCATTTGAAATGCGTCTTGAGAGGTTTTTAGCAGTTGTAATCATGGAAGGGCTCACATCCCTGGTCCAAAAAACAAAAACAGGCACCAGAAGTTCTGACTTCAGAACGGTTCATGCCTGGATGATCCAGAAGACCCAGCACTGTGAGCTAACCCGGCGGGTATTTATTCTGCCAATTTCAAGCCATCATTAATAATGTAATGGCTTTCATGTGGCTTGGCTTAGTCTTCCTCATCCGTGAAAGCTAGGATGCCTATTCCCAGAGCCTACAGATATGCACATACTTACTACTCATTCATTCATTTGTTCATTTGTTTGTCCATCCATCCATCCATCCATCCATCCATCCATCCATCTTTCCACCCATTCAACACATAATCTGTTAAGTGCCAGGTTTTAGAATTCCTCTGTGCTATCATCTGATAACTCAGAGTTGAAGGAAGTAGGTGTGAGTGTGTCCCCTCTGCTGAGTGTTACGGAGAGCTGCAGAACACTTAGCAGGTACCATCTCCTTAACCCATCACAGGTTCTATAAGAAAGCCTGAACCCGAGAGACAGGAGGAAGGAGAGTAAATGTGTCACATGCTAATAGAAGTGGGGTTTCAGCAGAGGGTGAGCGTACGATCAGAGAACCATACCCTTCACAAGCTGCAGAGACAGATGCGATGGTCTCCACATGTCTTCCCTGTGGGAAGGGCTCCTCCGTGATAGCTCTGTGGTAAAAGCGTGGTTCTACTGGGGAGGAGGGGCCAGAACACTGACTGGTATCCAAACTGCAGCTGTGAACAGTTTCCATTTAACCTCCCTGATTTCAGTGTCCTCTTTCATAAACCACAGAGTTCCATCTCACAAACTCGAGTTTGAAAAACTGATAAATCTATCCACAGATTGGATCTCCCAGCCTTCATCCGAGAAGCTTCTGTGTGCAGTACACGGCAAGTAACAGATCCACAACTGGTTAAGGGGCAGAGAATAAGAGCACAGAAAGCTCAGCCCTAAATGGTAAATGGGACATCTAAATCTCACCCCCAACACCAATAGGTCTCAGAGATCCTCGCAGAAGAGAGGCAAGAAGACAGTCAGAGCCAGAAGTGATGGGTGACTACACAGAAAGTGTCTTCTGGACACAGCAGGGCAGCCACACATACAAATACCATCTAAAGTGTCTTTCTGAGAAGTAGGGAGAGAGATCACGTATGTACATGTGTGAGCAGACACACAGATGTGTGCGTATACATATATGCACATATGATCATTCCTGTTCACAAATATACATGTGCACATACACACATACATATATGCACACAAACATACTTATGCACACAGGCACACATAGGTCCACATACAAACATACTTTTTTTTTTTTTGGTTTTTTTCGAGACAGGGTTTCTCTGTATACAAACATACGTTTGCACACACACACATACACACAAAGGTGCACACAGTCGCATGGAGATAAAGACATGTGGAGCTTTGGAATATCAGTAGGCATCAAAAGTGGGGGGGGTAAGGAATTGTCCCTGAGAGCTCCCGAGAACACTGGCTCTGCTGCCACTTGTATCCTCTGGAATGTGAGAACTAGAGCCTGTAGTTATAAGCCACCCAGTTTTAGTGGTTCATTATGCAGCCCTGGGAAGTCCATATGTGCCTCTGTCCTAAGGGGAAAAATCAAACCAACACTGTGTTTTTTTTCAAGGAGATGGAGTGCTGTGCCCAGCTGTGGCCTTGTGAGCAAAACTCTTGGATTTGGCCACAATACCAGTGGCCTCTTCAAAAGCTAAAGCAGGAAGGCTCTTCCCTCACCTCAGCTCTGCAGCCCCTAGCAGAGCCTTGGCTAGTCCTTCCTGGCCAACTCAGGAAGAGCCCAGCTCTCCAGTTGGAGAAATTTGAGCTTCAAGGCTGCCTGGTCTTGTTAGTTCTTGCTTCAACTTTATACTAAACAGCCAGGCCACTCCACTTTGTCAATGGAGGCAGAAAGCAGCGGTGTGCCAAAGCCACATGCTTCTGAGGAAGTAAGGAGTTCTAGCCTCGGATCTGTGGTGCCTCTTGGTATGGACATTATTACTGTCAACTGCCAGTGAGGCAAGCTGGTGAGGCACTCAGCAGGACTAATAGGTCCCACAGATATCCCCCCAAACATTTGTGAGTCTTGGATCTGAGGCTGGCTCCAGCCCCGGAGTGAGGCGGTGGCTGTGGCAAACTTTACTTCCACATGAAGACACAAGGACACCTGCCACAGGTGCAGGATGTACTGACTGCTAGGACTCTCCTTTCTGTCCCTTCTCCACAGGGTTTGCATGATGGAGCAAGAGCAGAACAAAGCAAGTCCCAGCTTTATCACGTTTGGAAGACACGGATCTCCTGGTAAGCGGTGGTTCGACTCCCGTGCTGAGGAAAGCACATAGAAGGTCCTTCCTCCTGTAGCCTTACTGCTCATGGAAACGATGAACTTGTGGGTAATGGTTGGATCTCCAGTCCCAGGAATTGAAGAGTAGAGGTTCTGGGGTTTTTTTTTTTTAAGGACTTATTTATTTTAATTTCCTGTGCGAATGTGTCTTACCTGCATGTTTGTCTGTGCAGTGTGTTTGTGCAGTTTCTCTAGAAGCCAGAAGAGGGCGCTAGAATCCCCTGGAGCTGAAGTTATAGATGGTTGTGATCTGCCATGTGGGTGCTAAGAACTGAACTGGGGTCCACTGGAAGCGGAACCAGTGGTCTTAACTGCGGAGCCATCTCTCCCACCCCAGAGTAGAGGTTCTAATTCTGGGTACACTGTAAAGTCTCAGGTAAATGACTTAACCTTTCTGAATACTAGCCTTCTCATCTCCAGAGGGAAGTGATGGTATAGCCCTCACTGTGGTTGGGGTGGCAGAAACGAGAGATGTTCTGTGCAGTGCATGGGTGACCCTTCTTCTGTTGTGACCTCCACTCACAGGGCTCCGGATTCTCTCCTTCACTTCCAGCCCAGATGCAATCTGAGCCCAGGGCTATGTGCTTAGTGGAAAACAAGGGGTAGTCTCACCCCTGACTTCCTTCCTGCAGCCTGTTCCCTCTCCTCAGGCCATGCCCTCCTCTGCTCTACAAGCTCCTGCCTCAGCCCTTCATATTATGGGTGCTGCAAGGAGAACCCTAATGTCCCCAGTAGCTCCCCAGAGAGGGAACAGTCACCAAATAAGAAAATGTGCATTTAGGCAGGACTGGGGGTACATCACTCATGTGACTTGTGATATCACCTGCATTCAGCAAATGAACTTAGAGTCTGCTGGTGACCTTCAGTAGAGCCTGGGGTGGAGGTGACACAGGCAGGGGCTGCAGGCAGCTGGGGCTGAGGGAGGGAGCTCATGAGGCCCAGAGACTTGCTGTGTTCGGGATTGTTTCAGTGTTCCCATCTGGAAATGGGACAGTTACTCTCACCTCTGTCTGTTGCATTGAGGTGGGGCTTTGCTCACAGAGGTCAGACATCCTTGATTCTATTTCCTCGGAGACTCAGCATTCAGAAAGATCCTTTGTTCTGGCAGTGAGCTGGATGCTGCCCAGACCTCTGGGGGGCAAAACAGGAATGGGAATCTGAGACTGGGCCCTGCAGCCTGGGGCTGGGGCTACACTGAAGGAACCATAGCTCAGCCCCGTTCTGCCAAGTGCCCCAGCTCTGAGAAGCACCACACCCTGAAAAGTTATGAGGAACCGAAGGGACCAAATAGATGGATACACGGTTATAAAGTGCTGGAAGACTAGAATCTAAGCCCCAACATCCACGTGCTGAAAAGTTAGATACAGTGATGTGTGATTGCACTCCAGTGCTGGGAACAGAGAGATGGGGCAACCTTAGTACCTGAGGGGCAGCCTTGACTACTTGGTCAGTTCTAGGCTATTGAGAGAGCCTATTTCAAAGTGGAGGGCCAGAATCTGGAGAATGAAAACCTAAGGTTGTCTTCTGTCCTACACACACACACACATACACACACACACACACACACACACATATACATGTGTGCACACACCCCCACACATGGAATCTTTCATTAAATTTTATAAAGTCAGGGTCTCATGTAACCCAGGCTGGCTTTGAACTTCCATCTAGCTAAGAGTGACCTTGAACTCTGGAGCCTCTTTCTTCTACCTCCCAGTTGCTGGGATTACAGATGTTTGCTATCACATCCTATTTGTGCACTGCTGGGGACCGGGTCCACAGCCTGGCCCATGCTAAGTGAACCCTCTACCAGCAGATCTCCAGCCTGCAGTAAGATGGTGTTTCTTGTGACTTCTGTGTCTTCCGACATCCATTATATTGTGCATCTGAAGCAAGTGGCTCGCTTGCCTTGTCCTGGTCTAGGCCCTGAGCAGGAAAAGACAATTACACAAACTGCCAGCGGTCAGACCGCGCTGCGCTGGTTTTTAGACACTTTCTATGCATTTCCCCGTTGTCTTAGTCATTGCATTTTCAAGCAGGTACAGTCAGCCCTGTTTTAAGAAACGGAGGTTTGAAGAGCCACCCACCGCACACAAATCATCCAGTTTCAAGTTCAAGTCTTTTTGCGTGAGAGTCGGGGGTACATTATGGAGGAGAAAGTTTTATTGTGAGCGTTTAAGTTGCAGGAGAAGCTGGTATGAAGGCAAAGAATTTGAAATGAACATCAACAACAAAAATAGTCTTGGGAGGAAGGTCGAAATCAGACAGCTATGAGGTCATCCTTCTGAAGACAGCGCTCAGAGGACAGAATCCTAGGAGGAGAGGAGTAGGAAGAGAGGAGGGTAAAAGAGAAAGGTGGCCCAGACCCGACCCTGGAGGGACACAGACAGACGAGACACTAGGATGGGGCCAGATGGGGGGTGGAGGGCTCAGGGAGGGCAGACAGGGAGGGAGGGACCGCCAAGGAGATGAAAGGTGTGCTAGCCTGTAGTCCCTGTAGCTGGAAGGTGGATGCAGGAGGATCAGGACTCAAAGCCATCATCCTTGGTTTCATATCAGGTTCAAGATCAGCATGGGATCCGTGAAACCTTGTCTCATCCACCATGGTAATAATAAACTCAATTCCATTTAACTTCAAAATAAAAATGAGGTATTTAAGATGAGCATGATGGGGCCTGCCTGCAGTTCCCCACTAGGGAGGAAGAAGCAGGAAAATCAGGAGTTCAAGATCACCCTCAGCTAGTAGAGAGTTCAAAGGTAGCCTGGGAGATGTGAGATTCTGTCTTTAAAAAAATGTAATATTATAATGATAACTATAATTTTAAAATAAAATGAAGGGCAATTGAGCGCTGCTGTTACAAAGCAGAGAAAAGGTGCAAGGCCTTCCAGGTCCAATGTCCACAGACTGATGACCTTGGTCACTTGAGAAGAGGCTCATCGCTCTCTAATGATTTGAGTTCATCAGGTGTCTCTCCCTTCTCTGGGTTGGTCCGACAGTCCGACACCGCCCAGCCCCTGCTTTACTAGAGGCAGGAGAGGCTGAAATGCAGGTTTGGAGGGACTTGTAGCAGGGTGTCCTGGGTTCAGAGACGCATCTCAGAATTTGGATCCTGTCTCCCACTACAAATTAAGATACATGACACACTTTTCCACGCTCCTTTCCCACTATGTCTGCAGTGCTGAAAACAAAGGAGCCATTGCAAAGCACCCCGAGTATGAAATGAAAATTAGAGCCCCAGAAGACTTGAGGGTGTTCATCCCAGAGAATCTGTGCTGCCTAGAATGCTACATGGGTAGGTTTGTGTGAGGAGATGGGGGCATGGGGGCCCTGGATTGCCTTGGCCAAAGAAAGATGGCTAGCTTTAATTTCAACTTGACACACTCTATTATCACATGGGAAGAGGATCTCAAGGAGGAATTGTCTAAATCAAGTTGGCCCTGTTGGCATGTCTCTGAGATATTATCTTGTGTACAATTGGGTGTGTACTGTGTATACTGTGGGTGGCATCATTCCCTAGGCAGGGGGTCTTAGACTGTGTAAGAGTGGAGAGAACAAGCTTAGTTGTAAGCATGCGCGCAGCGTGCACTCTGTCTCTGCTCTTGACTATGGATGTGACTAGCTGTTCCAAGTTCCTGCTGCCTTGATTTCCCTACAATGATGAGCTGTAACCTGGAACTGTGAGCAGAATAAGCCCTTCCTCCCTTGTTGCTTTTGCCAGGCTGTTTTTGTCACAGCAACAGGAAAGGAGTATAATACAGAGTGCCCCAGGTAACCTCTAATCCAGAGATTTAAGCAGTTGCCCTGAAGATCCTTCTAGAAAATCGACCCTACCTTCAAATTTATTTTGAGTCAAGATGGGACCCAACAGTAGGTGCCAATAAGATTTCACCCTCTCAACAACTATAGCTACCATAGGATGGTCCTTATAACTTACTAATCATCACAGTGTGTCCTTGTTATTTTAATTTTCTTTTACATTTATTTTTATCTGTCTGTTTATCTATTCATCCATGTATCCATCCATACATCCATGAATCCACCTATCCATCCATCCATCCATCCATCACTTCATCCATGCATCCATGCATATCTATCTATCTATCTATCTATCTATCTATCTATCTATCTATCTATCTATTGTGTGTGAGGGGCTACTATGGAGATCAAAGGACAACTTGTGGGAATTGCTTCTCTCTTTCTACCAAGTGAGATCCAGGCCTTGAATTCAAATGGAACTCACGTTGTCAGGCTTAGTGACAAGTGTCCTTACCTACTGAGCCATCTCGAGAGCCCATCTTCATGATCTTTGTCTCGTATGGTCTTCCAAGGGAAAGTACAACCTCTACCTACCTTCCTTCCACTTTTGAGACATTGAATAGAGCAGAGGTTCATCTCCAATAGCCCTAACCAGAGTACCTTATCCCTGTCTTGCCTCTCTCTGGATATACTCATGCTGTGTGGTATGTCTTACATTTCTTATGTTATAGGGGGCAGTAGAGTAGAGAGGTTCTGAACAGAGCATGGAGATTGGATTCTGGGACCAGCATGGACTTCCTCAGTGACTTCCAGGGGAGTCATGTATTTTTTCGTCTGTGAGAATGAGGTGAGGGCTGACCATATTGTACCCTGACCTGTCACAACCTTGCAATGGCTAGCAGCATAGAATGTAGTTGCCTCACAGCCCTGCTCACTGCAGTCCCACGCTGGCCTGGGTAGGTATTCACTGCTGTTGTAGCAGAGTCTACAGTTGGTTCCCAGACATCCTGTGCACATTCTGTAAGGTCTGATGGGGCAGCATCCCCAGTTTCCCAATAAGTGAGTTCTTCATCTGCTGTGGCTTAGCTCAAAGGATGCTTCCCTTGCGAAGCCTTCCTCTCCCTGAGAAGCTGCTCTAGGAAGGAGTCTGATCCGCCCCACCCTCCCCCAGCCCCACTCCTCTGTGTTTTCTCTCTTCCCTCAACTTCTCTACATTGGTGTCATCTCTGCGTTCAAACTCAGGCACAGCCTTGGCACACAAGGTATTTGCTGGATGGTGACAAAATGAACATCATCTCTCCGTGGCAAAGCTCACCTCTGGCATCCAGAGATGGTACAAATTCCACCCATGCTCCTAGCAGGGCTGAGAGTGCTAAAGCCACAGAGAGCGGTGCCCTCCCATCTATTTCTGTCTCCCCACGTCATTCGCCTCATGCCAGCCCTCCAGCTCCTGAGCAGCTGACGCTCTGACTCCCAGCCTCATTCTTAGTTGGGCGTAGCTGGGATTCCCTCCTGAATTAAGCCACGGTTAGCCTGAGATCAAACACGGAGGGGCTGATGCCTTGGCGATCCCAAGCTCTAAACAGTCACCCTATTGGGAAGCTATGGTGCCCAGAGACACATCCTTGGTACCTTAAGACTAAGGGCTTCTCCGTGCAATGGTTCTGTCATGTGGAAAGAGGTCAAAGCTGTTAAGCATGGCTCAGAAGCTCCGTGACTCAGCCCAGCATCCATATGCTCAAGTCTTTGCTCATCCAGCCGCTCCCTGGAGACACCCTGCTAACAGCACCCCTGAATAAACACCACATTGGTTTGTTGACTCAATATTACTAATTCATACAGGAGCAGCGAGCACCCATGACAGGCTGTCTGTGTTCTGGGATCTGCCTTTGGAATCTTCCTGGATGTGAACGTGTTGGAATCCTTCTGATACCTTCACTGAATGGGCGGGGACCGTTTGCCATCATCCTCAGTTTGCAGATGAGCAGCAGCAGAGGTGGTGAGAGGCAGGTTACTTGTTCAAGACCAGGCAGCTGAAGAACTGGTTAGTCACCATGCATCAACAACCGAGGTTGGGCCTCTAGGCTGAAAGGGGCACTAGGTCTTAGTCACATCCATCCCCAAAGGTCTCTTCCTTTGTCTTTCTTTGACAGTGACTCATGTAGCCCAGGCTAGTCTCAAACTCATGTGTACCTCTGAACCAAGGGCCAGTCCGGCTCCGGCTCCCACATGGTTCTGTCCGGCATTTTGATCGCAGCCATACTACAGGATCTCCCACACGCAGAGGGCCTTGAAAACTCTCTCTACCATTTTCTAAGTTTCCGAAGCTACTCTGGGATCTTGCATTCCATACAATTTCTAATTACACCGTTTTTTTCTAATTGTTTTTTTTTTTTAAAGCTGCTTTTAATACTGGGTAAGATTAGGTGCAGAAAAGTATTAATTTAAAAATGCTTTAAACTTTTCTCTAAGCTTAGAAACTCTGATATTTTTATTCTCACTTTACCTATAAAGGCTTTTTGCCTTCTGTGTGAGGAATCCCTCCACAGGAGGAGGAAGAGAACACTTTCTGACCTTAGGACCGTGGAGCAACAGGGATTCTACACTGAGGGCTGGCCAGGGCAAGGGTGTGGCCCAGCATCACCACATCAAACTGCAGTTAGATTCTGGTTACCACATGTGATGGTTTGTATATGCTCGGCCCAGGGAGTGGCATTATTAGAATGTGTGGCCCTGTTGGAGTCGGTGTGTCACTGTGGGTATGGACTTTAAGACCTTCATCCTTGCTGCCTGGAAGTCAGTATTCTGCTAGCAGCCTTCAGATGAAGATATAGAACTCTCAGCTTCTCCTGCACCATGCCTGCCTGGATGCTGCCATGCTCCTGCCTTGATGATAATGGACTGAACCTCTGAACCTGTAAGCCAGCCCCAATTCAATGCTGTCCTTATAAGAGTTGCCTTGGTCATGGTGTCTGCTCACAGCAGTAAAACCCTAACTAAGTAAGACACTACAGTTATCAGAAAGTCTCACAATCTAGGTTTTGATGGCATAGTTGGATTTGGAGAGAATCTTACATTTTTTGCATTTTTTTTTTCAGGGCCTAGTGGCATAGGCCTATTATCCCAGCCACTTGGAAGGCTGAGTCAGAGGGACTGGAAGTCCAAGGCCTGCCAGGATTTTCAGAGCTGAGTTCAAAACCTTGTCTCAAAATGAGTGTAAAAAGCAGGGTGCTGATCAGAAGCATGTCCCACATGTGTGAGACCCCGGGTTTGAGGCCCAACACCGGGGGAAGATGACCTGACTTATGTGTGGGGTTCAATGTGAGAGGTTCTGTGTGCTGTGTACATGCATGTTTGTGGAGGGCATACACATGTTTACATGCATGGAAGACCAGAAATCAACATCCGGTGTCATTCCTTAGGACCTGTCTACTTGGCTTTTATAGACAAGGTCACTCCTGGGATCTGGGGCGTACTAACTAGGTTAGGCCGGCTGGCCACTGTTCTCAGGGATATCCTGTTCCCACCTCCCAAGCCATGGAGTACACAGCACCTTTCCTGGATTCCCATGGTTCCTGGGAAACAATTTAGGTCTTTATCCTTATGCAACAAGCATTTCAATAACTGAGTCATCTATCTACCCAGCCCCGAATGGATATTTTGAAGTCTGTGTCCACATGGAATAATTAAATCAAACTTACTAACCTAGTCCCTCACTCTTGTATTACCCCTGGTAAGAATATTTGACATTTACTTAGAAAATTTGAAACGTAGTCATCGTTATCAGTGACCGACATTTTTGGACAATACTGGGATTGAACCCAGGGCCTCACGCCTGTCAGAGGAGCGCTCTGTGGCTGAGACACATTCCCAGCACACCTGTGCAGATCTCCAAAGCTTATCCCTACCGTCTGTGAGATGTGTCACTGACATGACCCTTCTCCATCCTTCCCACTCCTGGCCTCTGCTGATCACTCTCGGACTAGCCAACATTCAGTGCTATTTGGGAAGTAAGCAGGATTGGCTTGCACTCCTTCAGACCATCTGGTGTTCCTGGTAGACAGGAATAAAGGGGAATAGGAGAGAAACAGAGGCAGTGATCCACTGTAGTGGCTCAAAACCCCCAGCTCACAAGAGCCACCATAATCAGGAGCCCATAGTCCTCAGCATAGGAACCTGTGGAGATCAGCAAGTGAGGTGAGAGAGAAGTGTCCCCCCGCCAACCCCCAGCTGGGAAGATCTCTACTGGCTGGTTACCCACTTATGGCTCTAGGTCCTCCTATCAGCCCAGGGCTTCGTGAAATTTGGTGAACACATGCCCTCATTTGAGTCTGGCTTATGACCAGGACATCTGAGCCTTGAGTCCTTTGATTGACATCACAGTTCTAGGATACTGGATCAACCACTCTTTCTCAGTGGGTCCCCATCAGAATTAATTTCCCATGACTCAAACCCAAACACTTGAGGTGATGGAAATGTGTTTTTCACAGGGCTGGAGGCCAGATGTCCAGGACTGAGTTGTTGGTAGGGTTGGTTCTTCCTCATGGCCATGGTGGAGCCTGTCTCTGCTTCCCTTCCAGTTGATAGCCATCCCTGGAGTTCCTACCACCCACCTCCGATTCCTATGGCATTCTTTCCCATATTTGACTTTTGGGCTACAGAATTCCCAACTCTAATAAGGGAAACAGATATTGGATTAGTGCTTGCCCTAACCAAGTTTGGTTGCATCCACAAAAACAACTATCTTATGTGATTAGGGTTACTATCACAGTGATGAAACACCATGACCAGAATCAACTTGAGAAGGAAAGGGTTTACGTCACGCACAGTTCCACAGACCAGTTCCTCATCAAAGGTAGTGAGGTCAGGAAGTCAAACAGGGCAGGAACTTGGAGGCAGAAGCTGATGTAGAGGCCATGGAGTGGTGCTGTTTACTGAATTGCTCCTCATGGTTTGCTCAGTCTGCTTCCTTGTAGAACCCAGGACCACCAGCCTAGGGATGGCACCACCCACGGTGGGCGGGGCAGGGGCGGGGCCCTCCCCATCAATCACTAATTAAGAAAAAACAAACCCTATAGCTGGATCTTATGGAGGTATGGAGGCATATTCTCAACTGAGACTCATCTTGGATGACTCTAGCTTGTATCTAGTTGACATAAAACAGTCCAGTACAATCCCTGTTTTGAAATGAGGCCACATTCACAGGGATTGAGAATCGGGACTTTAATGTATCTTTTGGGGGATTCAGTCCATCATTCTTCACCATTCTTAGGCTCACGTGTTGAGAGTTCACTCCCCGAAAGGAATAGTGCTGGGAGTCAGGACATTTAGGAGGTGGTCAGGTCACTGGGCTCTGTTCCCATGACAGACAGAGGATAGGTTCTCAGGACTGGAGGTTAGTTGTCAAGAGGGCAGGCTTGCTTACAAGGGAGTTTGCTCTCCCCCTATGCTTAATCTCTCACCCTTAAACCTTCTTCACTAGGAGTAGCCCAGCACAAAACACCTCACTGATGCCAGCAGCTTTGCATTCTACCCTTTAGCCTCTAGCACACAGCTCAGTCACGGTGTTCAGTCACACAGCTCAGACTCAGGCTAAGACAAGGAGACTGGGAGAGGTGGACTAAGGCAGGTGAGGTCTATCTGGTGGAGCACATGAGCTGTTTTACTCCAATATTTACAGTCCCTTTTATGTCAAATATGAAGCTCTAATGTAAGTTTGGAAGCCATCAGAATCAGAGAACAGGAGGCCATCGAGAACTGGAAGCATGCCAGTGTGTCAGGTCACAGGGAGGTGGGGACGCTGGAAAGGCCAGCGTTGTGGTAATTAGACTCTGACTTGGAGTTTGTTTAGCACGAAATGTCATATCAGTACTTAAGGTGAGAAGTGATATTGTAGCTGGCTAGTTTGAAATTAAAGTAAAGAAAAAGCTCGTTTTGGCTCAAGTGCCCGAGCAGGCCTGATTATATGAAGGACCTCTTAAATTACGTGAGATAAAGGTCAAATACCTCAGAACTCTGAAACTTCTGACAAACAGCGTTGTAGAGCTCTGGGCTCCTGAAGCATGGCAGAGAAAGACCTGTTCTAGCTGCTACTTCTGCCATCCTAGCCTTCTTGAACATTCTACCACAGTAAGAGCACAGCCTCAGTTGGCCTTGCTGGGCAACTCTTCTCTGGGCTTGTTCTTGGTGATATTCCTTGGCTGAACAACTGTCCCTCCCCAAGAGACCCAGCCCCTCCCAGTCTCTCCCTCTTTCAAGTCTGGGCAAGCTCAAATGGGTGGTTAGAGCCCCCCACTATTGTGCATGTGTAGATACCTGTGTGCGGATGCTCAACGTGTGTAGGAGCAGGGACAGGAACTGATTCACTGAGACAGGCTGGCAAATGAGCCCCAGGGATCTGTCCCTGCCTCCCCAGTGCTGGGATTATAGGTGCCAGTCCCCGTCACACTAGCCTGCTACTTCTCAATGTAGATTCTGGGGGATCAAACTCCGTTTCCCATGCAAGTGCCTAAAAACAGAGTCTCTCCCCAGCCTTCCACCTCAACCCCCCATTGTCTATGAATGTTGGTATCACTAATCCAGGAGGTAAGGGGCCATTCAACAGTCAGCCAAGTATTACTTACTGTCACCTGCTGGGAAGAGCAGGACTCACAAACCTTCCCCACCATCTTTGCCTGCTGGAGCTCAGAGCCAGCAGAGCAAGAGGACTCTAAAGACACTCGAAAGTCCCAGGGAGAGGCCCTAAGAGGGTTAGCGATTTGAGTCACGCCTCTATCTAATGTAGAGTTTGGAAAGAATGAAGTTGAGCCAATGGCACCTGACAGTTATTGCACTGTATTTCTCCAGTTATAAGGTCCTGTCTTTCCCAATGTCAACAGCCTACACTGCAGCAGCCAAACATTGATTTTTAAAAGGAATGAGTCTCCTGTGCCAGTGTTGCCTCTGCCTGTCAGGTGCTGTCACCTCCTTTGAGTTATTTGACTTGGCAGTACCACCTAGGGTTGAATTTTATCTTAAATTGAATCCCTAATTGTCACTTGCAATGTCTTCAAAGAGATTCCATTCTGGGGCAATGTTCAAAACAAAAGCCGCTAAAGGCAGTGGGGTGACAGAGCTCTAGGGAGCACGTGGACTGTGGTTTGCAGCATCTGACAGCAGCAGCCTGCAGGGCAAGGAGGCTGACCTGTCAGGTAGGTGGCTGAGTGTCCCGGAACATACATCTGAGGATACACAGGTCAGACATGCACTGGATGCAAACTGCAGGCAAAAGAGATGGATTAGACTGTTAGAACTTGAGAGAACACCAGGGGTTTAGGCAGTGGTTCTCAGCCTATGGGTTTCAGCCCCTTGGGGTGGGGATGGTTAAATGACCCTTTCACAGAGGTTGCCTGAGACCATAGGAAAATACAAGTATTCATAACAGCAGCAAAATTACAGTCATGAAGTAGCAATGAAAATAATTGTATGGTTGGAGGTCACCACAACACCATAAAGAGTCGCAGCATTAGGAAGGATGAGAACACCTGTCTTAAGGAGTTAGGTGGCTGACTGACTGTGTTAATGATGGACACCTGGTTTGGTTTTTGGATATGTACGACAGTCCTTAGGAGCTATGGTCAGACTTCCTATGACTTCCAGGTGGGACAGAGAAACATGAGGAAGAAAAGATTAAAACATTGAACTCAGCCACACGGAAGACCCACCCTGAGGTGTGCCATCCTAAGCTCCGAGGAGTGAAGATCAAAAGCAAGCTTCAGGAGACAGCCCAGTCCACAGAGATCTGCACCAATGCTAGCCCAGGAGGAGGGAGCTTACACATAGCCGCCAAAGAATTCATATCAGGGTTTTCACAAAATTCACACAAACTTATACGAAGTATTATTATAAAAGTATTATTCATAGCATCCAAGTGTGGATATGGCTTCGATGCCCATCACTGGTGAGCAGGTATATGGTATATCTATGCAGTAGAATATTATTTGACCTTCAAAAGAAAGAAAGACAGCCAGCCACCTGTAGACACATGGATGAACCTGAAAGACGTGATGCTGAAGAGATCAACCAGTCACTGTAGGATTGCACTTAAATGATGTACTTGAGTAGTAGGCTCTGCAGAGATAGAAAATAAAGTGACTGCTCCCAGTGGCTGGGGGGATGGAGGAAACGGAGACTGGTCGGTCAGTGGGTAAAAAAAATCACAGTTATACAAGATGACTACATTCTAGAAAGTGCTATCTTGCCTGGAGGTAGCAACGCATGGTGTCTTAGTCAGTGTTCTATCGCTGTGAAGAGATGCCATGACCAGGGCAACTCTCATAAAGGAAAGCATTTAACTGGGGCTAGGTTATGGTTCAGAGGTTTAGTCCATTATCATCATGGTGCGGGAATGGAGGTATGCAGGCAGACATGATGCTGGAGAAGAAACTGGGAGATTTACATCCGGACCCACAGGCAGCAGGAAGAGAGACAGAAACAGAGACAGAGAGAGACTGGACCTGGCTTGAGCATTTGAGACCCCAAAGCCCACCCCCCAGTGACACACTCCCAGCAAGGCCATACCTATTGCAACAAAGACACACATCCTAATTAGCACCATTCCCTGGTGATCAAGCATTCAAATCTATGAGCCTATGAGGGCAATTGCCATTCAAAGCATCCTGTTATATATCTTAGAAAGTAATCAAAGAGGATGGCTCTCAGGTGAGGCACTCTTGTCATAAGGGGCAGGGTTCCCTTTGTAAGTGACTGTTTGGGGCCTTGGCTGAGCTGATGGTTTGGGGTGAGCTTTTGGAAATCCAAACTCAGCAACGATGTTGTTATATATGAGATATATTATATATCTGATATATATATATATACACACATACATATATTAATTATATAGTTTATATATAACAAAAAACAAATGAAGGAGAAGCTTATGTTTGGATATTGAGTATATATATGTGTGTGTGTGTGTGTGTGTGTGTGTGTGGCTTATTATATACTGACAAACAAAACTGCATATCTGGGCAGCTGGGGGTAGATGCAGGGTCTGGGTGAGGGACACTGAGGGCCCTAGGTCCCATCAACACCCTTCTTATTTCTTATGTATTCCATGATCTTTCTCATGGCCCTGTGGTGAGACACAGTCTACATCAGGGGAACTGATAGTTTTGTGAGAACTGCTTATCACATGGTTCTTTGTATTTGTGACATGAGGCGAAACCAACCAAACAAAAAACTAACAAGAAGATCAGGTCTGGGCTCGTGATGAGGTGGTGCCCTGACCCCCAACATGTTTTCAATATGTATGTTGGAACTTCAACCACCACATCTGTATTTCAGACAGGAAATACCGAAGAAGAGAAAAGGCACAGAGGAGAACTTTCTGGAAACCCAAACTACTTCTGCCATCTCACTGGCTGAAACTATTAGAATAGAAGACTGGGAAATGCAGGCTTACTTAAGACTGGATTCCTCTCTGCCTTGGTTAGGGTTTCATTAATGTAAAGAGACACCATGACCATGGAAACTCTTATAAGGAAAAGACCTAATTGGGGGATGTCTTACAGTTTCAGAGGTTTAACTCATTATTGTCATGCAAGAAGGCAGACATGGTGCTAGAGAAGGAACTGAGAGTTCTACATTCTTGATCCACAGGCAGCAGCAGGAGACTGTGTACTGCACTAGGCATGGCTTGAGCATAGGAAACCACAAAACCCACCCCACAGTGACACACTTCTCCAACAAGGCCTTACCTACTCCAATAAGGCTGTACCTGCTAATAGTGCCACTCCCTGTGGGCCAAGCATTCAAACATATGAGTCTATGGGGGCCAAATCTATTCAAACCACCACACTCTCCATCTTCTATAAGTCAGGCTATTTTTAAATAAAGAAGTCGGCGACAGACATCAATGGATACACAGTGGCACTGCAGACCCTTCCTATGGCACCGACAGAAATCTCCTCCTTCCACCTGCACTTGATGGAAGGATACACCCAGTAGGAGCAGAGCCCCTATGCTCTGCAGCTGAGGCTCAGCTAACCTCTTTCCCAGTCTGATAGCACAGATGCACTCAGGGAAGCCAACCTCCTCAGCACCTAACTCCCCGCCTGACTCTATCATGGCAGAAGAAACATTCCTATGTTCCTGATAGAGCTTGACATGTTCAAAGTCAATGACTGACAAACCCTTTCCAGGATGTGTTACCAAAATCCACCCCACCCCCCCACCACACAACGATGCTATTTGAGGTCACAGCCTTTATCCATCCATGTAGACACATTTTACAAGTCTTCACTTTCTGCTTTTCACCATGACTCTTTTAATTGTCTTATTCAGGGTGTGTGGCTGAACTTGACTGGAGGCACAAGCTGTGACCCCTAAATTGAATGACAATGACACCTACAGTCTTTACTCAACCCAGACTATACATAAGATAAGGAACCTTTCCCTCTAGGATACAGGCTGAATGCTTTGATCCCTGGTATCCTATGACCCCTGGGTGACCCTGGTGCTCAGATGGTATTTTCTTTTCCAGGTTGCTAGGTCATAGACTAACCCCCAACCAGGACTTCTTTCTGCCTCCTGTATTTGCACAAGTCCACTCCCACTGAGTGGCACTATTGAGGGACAATGTTCTTGGTGTGGTGGTTTGAATATGTTTGGCCCATGGGAAGTGGCACTATTAGGAGATGTGGGCTTGTTGGAGTAGGTGTGTATGTCTTGTTGGAGAAAGTGCATCACTGTGAGGGTTAGCTTCAAGGTCCTTTGCTTAAGTTCCACCCAGGAAAAAGATACAGTCGTTCCTGTTTGCCTTCTGATCAAGATGTAGAACTCTTGGCTCCTCCAGCACCATGTCTGCCTGCCTGCTACTATGTTTCCTGCCATAATGATAATGGACTGAACCTCTAAAACTGTAAGCCAGTCTCATGTTTTCTTTTATAAGAGTTGCCTTGGTCATGGTGTCTCTTCACAGCAATGGAAACCCTAACTAAGATAAAAGTTGGTACCAGGGTCTGGGGTATGGCTGTGATAGGCTTGACCATGTTTTTGTTTGGAGGAATGTGGATTTTGGAACTTTGGATTTGGGAAGCAGTAATATGTTTTAAGTGGGGCTTAATGGAGCACCCTAGTGGGAATATGAAAGACAGTGGTACTGAGGGTGATGTGAACTTGCAGCCCTTGCTCTAGAGGTTTCAGAGGAGTGGGAATTTAGTATGTTGCCTAGAAATCATTCTTTAGGATGTTTTGGTGACAAATATGTCTACTTTTTGCCCTTGTTTAAAGAGTATTCCTGAGACTAAGGTGAAGAAATTCAGATTAATCGCACTGACAAAGGAAGTCTCAGAAAAGCCCAGCATAGACTTTGTCCTCTGGTTTACTCTCATGACTAGTGTTTTTATCAAGCTTAGCAAGCTTAGAAAGAAAAAAAAAATGAAAAATGAATGGTTCAAGTAATAAAGGGACACCAGGAAATGAAATGGAACTAAATCTTGTGTTCAAGAATATTAAATGGAATTAAGGGAGGGGTGACCTAGAGGCAAGATCCCAGACAGCTAAGATTCTTGTTTATGCTTTTGTGTCAGGAGCCATCTAGGAGAGGCTAAGGCCAGCAGGGGTACTTTCCTGGAGGTGGCCCACCATTTTTGCATGGCTTACAATGGGTAAGTTCTGAGAGTCAAGGTCCCAAGAGACTTCAACTCAGGATAGCACTCTTACAGCTGATATGCCTTTTCCTGTCACTGTTACATGGCCTGATGATTTCTGGGCATCAGCTCACTCAATTGGGCAGATTTCCTGCAGATCAACAAAAAGATGAACTTTCATGAATTAATGCTGTTTAGGTAAATTAATGATTTTATATTTATGATTTAAATTCCTGATTTGATTAAAATAATTTTAGGAAGGAAGTTTTAAGAGATGATGACGTTAGTTGTTTTTTCAGAAAGATAAATAAAGTTAGAATCAAAAATAGAATGTTCTCACTTCTCATAAAATAGTAGTAAAGGCTGCATAGTAAGGAGTATATGACCTTTCACAGGTACACTAAAGAGAGAAATCGCTTGTATCAAATTTTTGATCAAGGAAAACCATTCATTCTAGGTCAGGTTCAAGGATGAAGCCACGGGTGTGCATATGATAAAGCAAGGCCCGGATTTCTGAGTTCGAGGCCAGCCTGGTCTACAGAATGAGTTCCAGGACAGCCAGGGCTACACAGAGAAACCCTGTCTTCGGAAAAAAAAAAAAACAATCCCCCCCCAAAAAAAACCCAAAACAACAACAACAAAAAGCAAGGCCATGTGAAACTGAAACTGTTGCTTTGAACTTATAATAAGTTTATAGGATAAAACACTGTTTGAACTTACTATCAACATCCTTCTGTAACTCCCTTCTTTGTAACATTTTATCTATGAGGTAATTTTTTAAAGAACTTTTGTCTAAGAAGGTATAAGAAAGCCAGAAAAGAAATAAAATGTGGAATTTGGGACTCAGCCCCATCAATTAAGTGTGTGTGTGTGTGTGTGTGTGTGTGTGTGTGTGTGTGTGTGTGTGTGTAGGTGTAGGTATATGTGTATGTATGTAAGTATGCTACATAAAAACTTGTGGAGTTGATGAGACAAGTGTTGGCTCTGTGAGAATGAATGTGTGTGTCTGCCTATGTCTATGTGTATGCTTGAATTTTCCCTTTCTTCCTTTTTTCTCCTCTGGTTCAAAAAGATTTAACAAGTTCCAGGCCTCTTGCCTGGTCAACAAGAGCTCCTTGAACAAGAAACCTAAAACAGAGTAAGAATCAGTGCTTATCAGCACAGAACAGTAATCAAGAGTTAACTTTCCAAAAGCCATCAGCTTTGGCCCCCAGAACAGTAAGGAAGAGTTGCAAGGCCATAGGTCATCAGTCTTTGGCTTTGATTCAACTCTGTGTCCTACCTGAGTACGTGCAATGCCGGGAAGGTCCCCGCACCTTTGCAGCTGAAGAAGGGAGAGTTATAGCTATTTTGATCTTGTTATTGTTCTCACTTGGACTTTTAATCTAGAATGAACTACAATCCAGAAATGGAGGACATAATCTGTGACCTAGATCTTGAGGCTGGAAGACAAGGCTTTTGATTGGGATCTTAAGAAACAGTAGCCATAAAAAGCTTAGGCCCAGGCATGGTAATACACACCTTTAATCCCAGGTGACAGAGGCAAGCAGATCTCTGAGTTCAAGGCCAACCTGAGACAGAGAAAGTTCCAAGTAGAGAAAAGTTTATGTCCAGGAGTGGTGGTACACATCTTTAATCTTTGCATTCAGGAGAGAGAGTCATGTAGATCTCTGAGTTCAAGGTCAGTCAACAGAGCAAGTTTCAGGAAAGCCAAACTTAGGCAGTGAAGGATGTAATAGAACAAGGGGCCATGTTTCAGCCCCAGAAAGCAGCTGAACTCAGAAGCTTTGGACATGTGGCTTTAGAGTCAAGTATAGAAGGAGTTACTGGGACAATTGATGCTAGTTAGCTGGAGCTAAGAAATTAGTTGTGATTAAGAAGAGACCAGCATCACTGAGGTGAAATCTTCTGGAAGTGTTTTCTGAGAGCACAAAGAAGCTGTGTTCCAGAGATAGCCAAGGTTGTACCTCATGCTGCAGCTACACTTGGTAATGTGTAAGAGTCACCCAGGTGGTACTGGCTTTGAAGGCATAGAGGGGTTGTGGAGAGCAACTGAGGCTTGACACTGTGAGGGGCCAGGAAGAGCTATTGGTAAAGGTGCAACTAAGGTTGCAGTTGACAGCCCCAGACTGAAGGGGCCATGCAAAGAAGCTTGAGGCTTGGTATTGTGAAGAGAGCTTGTGAGAGGCCATTGGTGAAGCCTAGTTGCAGTGGAAAACCCCAGTGTATTGGGGAAGCCACTTCCATAGGATGATCACCAAGAACAGCAGCAGCAGTGGAGTGGAGTCAACCAGAGCCTAGAGTGCTACAGAGGGCAGAACTGGAGAAGTGACCAAGTTCCTTTGGAGGAACCTAGAGGATCATGTGTAGATCACAGACATTGGAACAAGAAGTTTTAAAGTTGAAGTTTCCTTGGAGACCCAAAGATGTTAGAGATGCTAAAGCCATGGGATACCTGCTGAGGAAAGCTGCTAGCTGGGAGTAGAACCAGTCAAAGAGAAAGAAGTGTGTTGTAATTATCAAAGCTGAAAGGCTTTGGAGATCTGAAGAGTGCTTTGACCTCAGACATGGAGATGCAAAGTTTGGAGTTTGCCCAGCCAGTTTTTGGTCTTGCTTTGGTCCACTATTTCCCCACTATGATGTTTTAGAATGGAAATGGATATCCTTTGATGTTGGAAGTATGTGATATGCTTTTTTGATTTTAATTTTATAGGGAAAGAAATTATAGTGAAGAGATTGCATGAATCCCAGAAGAAACTTTAAACTTTGGACTTTAAACATTGTTGAGACTGTGATAGACTATGGGGACTTTTCAAGTTGAACTAAATGTAGTTTTGTATTATGTTATGGCTTCTTATGGTCCCCCATACACTTACGTGTTTGAATAAGCCTATGGGGGCCAGGGAGTGGAATGCCACAACATTGAATATGCTTGGCCCATGAGAAGTGGCACTATTAGGACATGTGGCCTTGTTGGTGGAAATGCACCACTGTGGGGGTGAGATTTGAGATCCTTTGCTTGAATTCTGCCCAGGGCAGAAGAGACAGTCTCTCCTTTTGTCTTCAGATCAAGATGTAGAACCCTCAGCTCCTCTAGCACCGTGTCTACCTGCACAGTCTTCCCACCATGATGATAATGGACTGAACCTCAGAACCTGTAAGGCAGCCTCAGTTAAATGTTTTCCTTGTATAGGAGTTGCTTTGGTCACGGTGTTTGTTCACAGCAGTAAAAAACCCTGATAAGACACTGGTCCCATCATCTGGCAGCCTTCCCCTAGCATCTTTGATCCTTACAGATCTCAGTTAAATAAAGCATGTCTTTACCCTAGCACAAGCCAGGTTCTAGGGATCATGAGCTGAACATACTGGAAACACAGATTTCCTATGTACAGTGTCACATCCATCATCAGCTATTCATGAAGCTGAGACAGGAGGATCACATGTTCAAAACTCGCTTAGGTTGGTCAAACATATTTAAAGGCTGGCCTGAGTAATGTAGACTCTGCCTCCACATCAAATTTGGGGGTAAAATGGGGGAGTGGTGACTCAGGATGGAGCTCAGTGACACAGTGCTTACTCTGCATGTGTGAAGACAAGAAAAAACACTCTCATATGGTTCTGGAAGTCAAGTGCAAACTATGGTATTAGGAGGGTAGCCTTTCTTTGGAAAGTTCTGGGGGAAAGTGGTTTCTAGAACCGTGGTCCTTGGCTCCTGGTGCCTTGTTCCACCTTAAAGCCCTACCAGGTTGTCGAAGGTCTGAATCCTGTCACACCCCCTGGTGACATGCCACAGAGTGCCACAGTTCCAGGACTTAGGCCTGGGATTTCCCCCCAGGTGACTCTGGAGCTTCCCTGGGCAGCACTGAGGTAGCTTCTGGAGGCTTCCTGGATTCTCATTCACACTGCACCTGTGTCATGCTGGGCACCAGAATCTCCAGCTTTAGTCAGATAGCATCGTGGTATACAAATGTTCTTAACTCCCAGGAGCCTTCCAGCGAGGCTGGCTTTGGCAGGCTCTCGGTGAGTGAATGAACACAGCCCTTCATCTAAGCAAATGCGATTCGATCTGAAGGCTGGAGGCCCCAAGGGGCCTGGAACTGAGAACAGCTCCCAGACAGTATGGGGTTAATGCCAAGAGCCTGAATCCTGGGGCCCCCATCTGCCAACCCCTTCTGCTGTCTCTGTGCTGGGAGGGTTGGCCAAGCACATCTATTTCCTGAAAACTATTTTTACAATCCCTCAGTACTAGGAGCAGTACTGTGGCTATAAATAGCAGCCATAGATTTTATGATCAGAGAAAATGAGTCCATCATATTAAAACACACACACATGTGCTATTTATAACCCAAGGATTTCCACAGCCCAGCGCACTCACTGAGAAGCCCTGGCTCATTTTCCTCCAGCCACACAGGGCTTGCAGAGATGCAGCCTGGGCTGAGAAAGTATGCCACTGTAAATTGCATTGATTTTGTAAACCCACTTTGTGAAGGAGGTGGGTCATACAAAATGTATAAGGCTCAAGAAGAGACTGTGAGGAGACAACATGGCATCTGTGATAGTGGGAAGTTCTGGATTCAGAGGAACCAGGAATCCCAAGACCTCCCGAAAGAGTCAGCCTTTACCAAGCCACCTACCGCATTCAAAGGGCTTCTATGCAGGCTTTCTTTTCAACATTTTTGCAGACTCACCATTGGCTGACAAGGCTTGGGGAAGACTTGCATTACAGACCAGCCAATGTTCTAAGCACATAGTAGGATGGTCAGTGTCAAGGCTCTCAAGAGCAGAGGCTGCTGGGATAGAACCTGCCTTCACATCTTTATATATCGCCCATCTCATCTTAACCCATCCTTCTCCCTCGTCTCACACCAGCTAAGGCCTACTAGTAAGAGAGGTTTCCACCTTAACAGCTTAGACCCATGGCTGGTGACACCCATAGTCACCATCCACAGCAGGCTGTCACTGAATGGACAGCTGAAATGGTGTCCTGTCTCCTCACATGGTTTTCCTCTTGCTGAAGTGACATGCTTTCATCTTTGCCTGAGCCAGCCCCATCCCCTCTCACCGCTTCCCTGACACTACAGTCTCTGTGTTCCCTAGAGGACCAAGCTATGAAAACTGTCCACAGTCCAAGGCCCCAAACATCCTCAGAGAAAGCAGATGTGGCAGACACCTGCTGTTGACACAGACGTCACAAGTGAAGCCAGAGGACTGGCAGCCCAAGTCCCAGCCATGGTTGATAAAGACGCTGAGGCGAGTTTCTCTGGAAAGCTGGGACAGAGGCCAGATGCTCCTCACCCAACATTTACAGCCTGTAGGATAATTCTCGGCAGGTTTGTGGCCCTGGGCAAGACTTGGCTATCTCTCAACTTTCTCTTTTGAAGAATGGAATGTTTCTTAGTTACTATTCTATGACTATGAAGAGACATCATGACAAAGTCAACCCTTATAAAAGAAGGCATGTAATTGAGGGCTTGCTTACAGTTTCAGAGGGTTGGTCCATAATCATCATGGTGGGAAACTAACAGGCATGGCGCTGGAGCAATAGCTGAGAGCTTTACATCCTGACCCATGGACAGTAGACAGAGACTAGGCTTGGCATGGGCTTTTGAAACCTCAAGGCTCACTCCCAGAGACACACCTCCCCCAACAAGGACACACCCACTCCAACAAGGACACATCTAATCTTTCCCAAATAGTTCCGCTAACAGGGGAACTAAGCACTTACATTTATGAGTCTATAATGGACATTCTCATTCAAACCACCACAGCATTTAAAATAAGATTTACAAACTCCTTGGTCATGACCCTTGCCCAGTTGCTCTTGTCCTTCTAGCAGAAGCAGCAGCCTCCCCATTGATCCTCTTGTGGCCCCTACCTCCTATCCAAGCCCCACACTCTCCACTCACACTTCTCCCAGAACTAGTTTCTAAACACTTGCTGAAAACCATGTCTTCCTGTCCTTCCTTAGAGCTGCCCTCCCCCTTCCCTCTAAGCCCCCACATGCTGTGGCCATTCCTAACTGCTTCAGTTGGCGATGAGTCCCTACCACTTCTCCAGACTTCCTCCTGCTGCTTCTTTACACTGGGACCAGGTAGAAGGCGAATCTTGTTGTCCCCCAAACTGTCTTTCTCTCTTGTGGCCTTGCTGAAGCTCATGTAGCTCCCTGGGAACAGAAGTCCTGTCTTTTTCCTTCTGTAGTCTATGGTCATCATAAATACCTGTTAGCAAGATGGATGGGTAGAAGCATAAATGGATGGATGGGTGGGCGGATCGATGAATGGGTGAATGAGTGGACAGATGAATGGGTTTATGTATATATGTATAGATAAATGAGTAGATGGATGAGTAGGTGGACAAGTAGGTGGATGGATGGATAGATGGACGTAAGGGTGGGTAGAGAAATGGCTAATGGTTGGTTTGATGGATGGATGGATGAACAGGTAAGTGATGGATGAATGGGTGATGAGTTACTGAATAGATGATGGGTGTATATATGTATATATGAATGGACAGATGATGAATGGATGGTACATAGATGGATGGATGGATTGTTAGACGGGTAGAGGATTGATGGTAGGTAGATGGATGGGTAGATTGATAGATGATAGATGGACAGTAGTGGATAGATGAATGGATGGATGGGTGGATGGGTGGATGGATGGATAAATGGATGGATGAGTGGATGGATGAGTGGATGGATGGATAGATGGATGGATGGATGGACAGACTGATGGACAGATGGACAGAGGAGTGAGTACTTTGTGTGAATACCATTTTCTACCTTTGGAATCCATCGATTTCCTTTTACTTTGCACCTTTACAAAAGTCTGCCTTCATCACCCCAACCTGGTGCAGTTTTACTCTATACACCAAACTGCTAACTTCAGTAGCATGTATTATTCTATGCAATTGTACTTTCCTAGAAGACTGCCCACCAAAAGACAGAGGTAAGGCCTATTATTAAATTTACTATATAGCCTTCAACTTTAAGGACTGAATGAGCTGAAGAACCATCCAACCAAATGGATGACTGAAAATTCCAGGCAGCGTGAGGGTTATCTGGAGAATCAGGGGAAGAGCGACAACCAGGTCTCTGTTTTCTTTTCTTTTCTAACATTTTCTAATGTCAGGAGAAAGCTGGCTTTTCACTGGTTTTAGGACTTTTTTGTTTTTTTTATCTTTTCTCAGTCTGTCCTCGAATGCCTGCGCTCAAGTGATCCTCCTGTCCCAGCTTCCTACGTGGCCAGGACTGCGGGGCATGCCATCTCAATAGCTCAGTTCTAGGATATTTTTCTAAGTTTCTGGAATGACACAAAACAAACAAGAATCAAGCCACCAAACAACCAAACCAGAGCTGCATCTCATCTGGTTTATTCTGTAAACGAGCCAGGGCATTGCAGACTTAACCTTGCATCCCAGGTGACTGGGGAGCTGTCCTGGGGCAAATGTGTACACAGCGTGAAAGACCATCTGATTTCAGAGCTGAGAGCAGTCTGGATTTAGGCAGAACCTCGGATTATCTGCTCCGCTCTGTCACAAATTTAATGACTGGAAGAGTTTTAGACCAGTCATTTGGAAAGGACACTGTCCAACCTGTTTAGCTGTCTGCAGGCTGTGCGCTGGGCTGCAGGTTCTCAGCTTTAGTGAGCTGTCACCCACGCTGGGGTGGGTCTTGGTGATGCAGCTGTCTTTGAGTCATTTCTGTTCCTCTAAATAACCTCAATAAAACAGACTGATTTACCAAGTTAGACATTAGTGTCTGTACTCTGGTCTGCTCATCTCCAGAGTGAGCAGACAGGTGTGTTGTATCTCCCCAGGAAAAGTTCTGTCACACAATAGCCTCTCCGGGTTTTGGTTGACATTTCTGAAGGATGAGGAAGCCATAATGCATTTGTTTTAGCGACTTCCCCATTCTTACATCCCAGTGGTTTTCTACCTGTTCCTTTGAAAAGATACTGGTGGCCCTGGGGTGGATGACGAAGCCATAACTTCCTGGCAATCTGCAGAGTAGCTGGTTTGTCGTTTCCCTGTGGCAAGTAATTAACAGCAGATATAATCAAAAATAACAAGAAAAAGTTGTAGATTCCTAGAAACACTAGATTCAATATAGAGATAATTCACTTCCAAGAGCTATCCAATTCATCCCATCACCGACACATCCCTGTCTCTTCTCCTGAAGCACCTTTAGTTTGTTGTTACTGTTAGGGGTAAGTCCCATCCTCTGCCTCAAGGGCCCAGCATCTGTCCCAGATGATGGCAGATGTGCAATAAACACGCAGTGCAGAAACAGAAGAGGCACCCCCATTCCTTACCATCCCTTCTGTCAGTCATGGGATTCAGTTCCAGCTGCTTCCAGATACTTACATGTAAAACTGTAAGACACTGCCCTGGAAATACGACATTGAAGTCAAAGGCTTGTCCTTTTGTGCCTGTAAGCTTTTGTTCGGTTTTCACAAACTTGAATCACCAGGGAAGATGGAACCTCAATTACAGAATTGTGTGGTGGTTTGAATACATTTGGCTCCCATGGACTCCTGTGTTTGAATGCGTGGCTCATGGGGAGCGGCACTGTTAGGAGGTGTGGCCTTGTTAGAGTAGGTGTGGCCTTGGAGGAAGTATGTCACCGTGGGGGTGGGCTTTGAGGTCTCAATGCTCGAGTTCCACCTAGTATGGAATTCAAGAGTCTTCTCCTGGCTGCTTGAGGAAGAAGGTCTCCTACTGGCTGCCTTCTGATCAAGATATAGAAATCTCGGCTCCTCCAACACCACATCTGTCTACAGAGTGCTATGCTTCCCACTATGATGATAATGGACTAAGCCCCTGAAACTTTAAGCCAGCCCCAATTAAATGTTTTCCTTTATAGGAGTTGCCTTGGTCATGATGTCTCTTCACAGCAACAAAAACCCAAATGAAGACAAATTGTTTCTCTGAGACTGGTCAGTGGGACTGTCCATGGAGCATTTTCTTGAATAAAGATGGATGTGAGAGGGCCTAGCCCACTATGGGCGGTGTCATCCCTAGGCAAGTAGTCCTGAGTGCTGTAAGAAAGCAAGTTGAGTGAACCACAAAGAGCAAGCCAGTAAGCAGTGTTCCTCCATGGCCTCTGCTTCAGTTCCTGCCTCTAGGATTCTGTCTTAGTGTCCTACAGCAACTCCAGGATCCTGCCTCAGTCTCCCAGTGCTGGAAACAGGTGTACATCACCATGCCCACTTGATATCCCCTTTGATATCAGGTTCAGTTGTTCCTGGAGTTTTTCAGTTCTATAGTGATTAGTAACAGGGGCACTGCTAGTACTTCTGTGGAATTCTGTTGTAGAGCTGACTATGGATTTTTTAAAAATTATTTTTATTTTATGTTCACTGGTGTTTTGCCTGCATGTATGTCTGTGTGAGGCGTTGGATCCTCTGGAACTAAAGTTACAGACAGTTGTAAGGTGCTGTGTGGGTGCTGGGAATTGAGCTTGTGTCTTTTGGAAGACTAGCCAGTGTTCCTAATGGGTAAGCCGTATCTCCAACCCCAAGCCCTATGGTTTTTGTAAGACTTTCACATCCACAACCTCACACACGATGATGTCTCATTCATCAGTCCCACTGTGCAGGGGAGGGAGCTGACACTGTGTGAAGAGAAGTGATTTCTCCAGAGTGTCACTGCTGGTGGGTTCGAGCCTGTAGCTTGGGGATCTTTCCCCAACACTTCAGGTGAGGCTCCCCTATAGACCTTCTCAGAGTTCTTCCTTCTGTAGTGCTGATGCTGACAGAAGCAAGTCAGGAGGCCCCAAGGGCTTATGGATCCACTCAGGCCTTGCTTCTCTTTACTTAAAACAGGAGACGTTCTACTGAAACACAAAAATAATTGCAAGAAAGGGAAGGAGGAAAAAAAGAAACTGGAAGAAAGGAAGAGTGAAGAAGGGAGGGGGAAGATATGGAATGGAGGAAGGAAAGGAGGAAGGAAGGGAGGAAGGAAGGGAGGAAGGAAGGAAGGAAGTCCTTTATAGAATTACAAAGGGACCTTGGGTGGCTTTGTTGGTTCTTGTAAGAGCCTGGATGAGCCTATTGTGTGTATTATGCAGGGGCGCTGAGACTCTGGCAAATATGTGTCCAAGGCAGATCAAAGATATCTTCTCTTTTCTTGAGATTCTGTCTGCAGAACTGACATGGTTGGGGAGAGAAGGAGCAAAAGCACTACTGGCTTTATGTAGACACTTCCAGGACAATGTAAGGCGATGCCATTCAAGCAGCAGCACTGTGGGTGAGCGATGTCACCTCACTGAGATGGTACGAAGAATGCTACGAAGAACGATAACCATGGCTCTCAGCTTTTGACAGATGAGGTTCCATTCAGAAGCATCCAAGATACATTTATTACATCAATATTCCTGTATTATAATTTTAATTAAGTGCTACATGGCATAAATAATCCCTCCTTTGCTCACTCCCTCACCGTGTTTCCCCTCCGCTGCTGCCATCTTCACAATTTCCCATAAGTTACAATGGTTTCTTAACTGCTGATATTTCCTAAAATCTAAAAGGAAAGGAAGAGAAATCTGCAGCGTAATCTGGTGGAGAAGGCAGGCCCAGGTCCTGTATGAAGCAGAGATACTTCACTGGAGTTACTCCTTACGCAGCACAGAACCTTTATCCAGCATCTGAAGCTTGGCATGGGGACAGGACTGACATTAAGATGAATGGTCAAGTTCCCGACTTTATAGAGTTCGCAGCACATGCTGACTGCCTTGGTTAGCATTCACTGCCAACTTGACGTAACCTACAGTCATTCGGGAAGAGGAAATCTCAACTGATCAGATTACCAGATCAGATTGGCCTGTGTCCATGTTTGTGGGGAATTGTCTTGGTTGTTGATTGATGGAGGAGGGTCTAGAACATGGTGGGCAGTGGTGTTGGCTCTGGAAATGTGATCTTCAGTTGAAAAGAATGCCAGCTGAGCATAGAGCAGAGAGAAGAGGGTGTGAAGCAGGGTTCCCCCTCAAGCCCTTGCTCCCACTCCCCTTGGTGATGGGCGGTGACCTGGAAGTGTCTGTCAGTCATATAAACCCCGCCCTCTCCAAGTTGCTTTTGGTCAGAGTGTTACCAGAGAAGATGGACCAAACCATTTTTAATTCAAGCGTGAACCCTAATGAGGGTGTAACAGTATTCTCCCAGCTTTTGTTCTTGGAAACCATGTTTCATCCTTTTTACACTTGACTTTAATTACGTATCTTGCACAAAGTACTCTCTAATACCTCAAAAACTGCTCTAAAGCAATAACACTGTTACTTCTAGCAGGGACAACTAACCTTTATTGTGAACAGACGACTGTCTCGTTCTGTGCTTTCAAATCCAGAATCAGGGATATTTAAGTGGGTACTCGTTCTGGAGGTACTTATGCCCAATTTTCTGCAAGTAGCAAATTTGAAAGATTTCCTTTTCAGATACAGTAAGAAAGCCCCTTGAGGGCCACTTCCTGCTATGCCAAAATGCCTGCTGACAGCCTTCACGTATTAAAAGAGCAAGCAAAACATCTCAACTATTTGGACTGTGCAAACCCAAACCAATAGGGGAATAGGCACTTGACTCTGCAGGAACAAAGAACATTATTCAGCAAAAAAGAAGAGAGAGAGAGAGAGAGGGAGTGAGAGAGGCATTTTGCACAGACTATAAAATAAATTTCCCACAGCATATTTTTAGATCATTGAGTTGCAAGAATGCTGATTTCTTACTGAAATAAACGATTCTCAAGAATTATTGAATGCCTGTTAAAAAGTCGCAACTAGATGAAATTCCTCTGACAAGTGTCGAAGGAGATGCTATCCCTCAAAGTCACAAGAGGAATACTCTCATATATATATCAAGAGTATAAATCATCTCAAAAGTAGTCTCACCTTTCAAAGTCTTTACTTGGTAGACCAGATGTTTTTGTTTCAATCCTTAATTCATGGATTCAGAAACCATTGGCCAGCTAGGACTGACATGCAGTCCAAACAAGAATGCTGCTGGTGGGTTCTAACCCACCTTTTACCAACCTCACAGGAGATGATGCTTGGTCACCAACCTCCTCCAGCCTCACAGAGGTGTACATAGAGATGCTGTCCATGGTTCTGAGCTAGCCATCGAATCTCTCAGAGGTGGAGATAAGGTGGGCCTCTGTCGGTGATGTTGACCCAACCTCCCAGGCCCTAAAGGTGTAGATGCTGTAAAGCCTCTATCCATGGAGTGAACAACCTTCTGAGTCATGGTCCGAGAAGGCTGCTGTCCATGGTTCTGAATTACCACTCCTAACCTGTCACAGATAAGGACCGTATGGATGGTATGGGGCCTCTGTTCATGGTGCAGTCACCTTCCACCCCCGCTGACCTCTCTAAAGTGGGGTTGCCCTTGTGCGATTGTTCATGGTGCTGATACACCCTTCTAACCTCAGGGTCTGTAGGCATCTGGGCTAGCCAAATACAGTTGGAATTTAAAACTGTATGGTCGTGCTGTCTTGATATTCCTACTGTGACCAAGGACAAAGTACTAAGTCTTTTTCATTCTCGATTTCTTTAGAACATAAAGTGAGCATGTTTAAACATCTAATAATTCGATGACTTCAAACTGCCAGCTCTACGAACATGTACCAACTATTTGAACACTCTTGATTTGATCCAACAGAATAACATGAAAGGCCACCTCTCACATTCCTTGTACTATGATGCACTAAAAATACAGTGGAATTTTGACTTGGGAACTTTGCTTGTGAAAACAACTAAAAAACACATTGATGTATGTAGGAAGGGTAAAGTGATGTGGACCATTAATTGAAATGGTTATCTAAGTTTCTAAGATTCCATCTGTGACTCAGATACACTTGGAGTAACCTCCTGGATCTTCTTTCTTAATTCTTCTTCTTGGTTCCAAAATGACTTCTTCCAGACATGTTTGCAGAAGACAGAGTTTTAGATGACCTGGAGTACCGCAACCTTTACTTACTCTTCATCTTGAGCAATGTCTTCCATTTAATGAGGGTGAGGGCCATCCCATGGCTTGCCTTTGACGGTCACAGTGAGGCAAAGGTGAGGGAACACCATTCTGCAAGCATGTTACATAGACTGTGACATGTTTTGTATATCTCAGAGCGGTGTGCACATCAGTGCTCATTGTAGCATTAGCTATAACAGTTAGATTGTAGAACCAGCTTAGGTATCCAACAACAGAGTAATGAAGTGAATAAAACATGACATATATACATAGGAGAAGATTTTGGAATCCATGAAGCTTAATGAAGGTATGCCATTTACAACTGTATACAATCAAGAGCAAGTGATTAAGGTATCTCAGACAAATATCAGATGCTTTCACACACACACACACACACACACACACACACACATATATATATATATATATATAATATATATATATAGAGAGAGAGAGAGAGAGAGGAGGAGGATTTAGGAACTACAAATATGAGAGAAAACATCTGATATTTGTTTGAGTTGTCTTAATCACTTACTCTTGATGACAGAGGGAGAGTTATATTAAGAGTCTAGGAACCACAAATATGGGAAAATATCAAATTAAGCAAAAGTAAAACTGTCTAAGAGACAAACAGGACTAAGAGGACCGGAGTGCTGTGCTCAGCATACAGTATAAATCTGTAGTAATTCTTTTTTTAAAAGATTATGACATCTTTTCTTTGTTGGCTTTAATGAAACCAGTGGGCACATTACAGGTAGTGGGGAATTCTGGCCAACTGCCAGCTAAGGAACAGAAGGAATCCCATTGCCAACAGCAGCAAACAACACACAAAGGTCATAGAGCGTGGTCATGAGGCAGGACATCTGTCCCCACTTGAGCTTTGAGATGGAGTGGGGACAACAGCTGACTTCTTGATCACAGCTTTCTGAAGATACTTGGGAGAGGGCAGGAAAGGCGTATTATATTCCTGACTCAAAGAAACAATGAGGGCCACTTGATTTAAATAATTCATTTTGTGCTAACTTGTCAATGGCAAGTAAGTGACATCATAGGCATGACTCCCAAAGTTCTTGGCTCACATATTAATTAGACTTAGAGATCTAATGTGAGGCTCTGATGGGCTCAGCTTGTGCCGTACCTCTTCTTCACCAACCAATGGGGATGGCAGGTGAGTAAATAACATAGCAACTCTCACGGGAGTTAATTGATCAGATTAGGGTATTTCCTAGCAAGCTTATACACAGACAAAACATGAGCTGCCCACAGTAAATGGTCAACAAAGCCAATACATTTCTTGCCTACAAAGGAAGATAAGTTAATTGCCAATTAAAATGCAGTCATGCAGGAAGTGCATGTTAGTAGTGGAACTTACAACTTTCAAGACTGGAAACTGAGCAAGAGTATTCCAGACAAACAAGGAAAAGCTATGAGTGTCTAGACACAAGAGACGTGTTGTCGAAAAGCCCAGGAGCTAGAGGAAGGATGAGATATCCGGTGGATTTCAAGTATCTGTAGCACGGTGAGCTCACAGTATAGAATGTGTAGCAAAGTCCAGGAGAGGCTGAAGACATTTGTTAGAGCAGGGACATAACAGCCCTTGTACTAGTCAGGGTTCCTGATGACAGACTGCAGGCTCCACTTCGAGTCAGACACATGCAGTCAGAAACCATGTAGCCATGATCAACACACATCTCACCACACACCAGCACAGTGGCCAGTGGCCAATAATCCTGATTTGCACACCAGAAGCCAACCCAGGGGAAGCAGATATTCTGCCTTGTATGCCTGACTGAAGTGTATCTTCTGACATATGCTGGGGGTATTACCTTCTGATGTGTGCTGGAGGTGTTACCCTCTGATGTATGCTGGAGGTGTTACCTTCTAATATATGCTGGAGGTGTTACGTACTGAGGTATGTTGGGGGTGTTACCCTCTGATGTGTGCTGGGATTTTTTTTTTTAAATCCAACTTCACCATCTGCCTTTTTCTGGAGAGATATTATTAGAAAGATCCAGAGTCACACCTGCTTCCAACCTGTGGGAGGCTGGGAAGTTTTACTAATGCTATTTTTCATTCCTACGGTCTTAGGTTTTTTATTTTCCCTGTGAAGAGATACCATGACCATGGCAACTTCTAGAAAGGAAAGTGTTTAGTTGGGGCTGGTTTACGGTTCAGAGGTTTAGCCCATTATAGACGCCGTGGTGAGAAGCATGATGGCACACAGGCAGACATGGTGCTGTGGAGAAGTAGCTTACAGTCTACATCTGGATCATCAGGAAAGGAAGAAAGACGCTGAGCCTGACTTGAACCTTTGAAGCCTCAAAGCCCACCCCAAGGGCACACTTCCTCCAATGAGGCCACACTTACTTAAACAAGGCCACTCCTCCTAATAGTCTCAATTCCTATGAGCCTATGGGGGCCAAGTTCATTCAAACCACCACAGACACCATGGAATGTAGGAAATGGTCCATAGACACTGTCAGAAATGGAGAGATTGTTTAAAAAATATGAGACATCACTGAATGACTGCCATCTGTAAACGCCTCATGAACCAGCAAAGGTTTTACACTGTTATGGGGACACCACTTGGAGGGATTAGGGCACCATTTTTCTGCCCTAAGGGGGTTACCACCCCTTTGTGGATCAAATGACCCTTTCACAGGGTCAACTAAGTCCATCTTCATATCAGATATTTACAGTATGATTAATAACTAGCAAAATTACAGCTGTGAAGTATCAATGAAAATAATTTCGTGTTTGGGGGTCACCACAACATGAGGGACTATATAAGGGGTGACAACCTTAGGAAGATTGAGAACCTCTGGCTTAGGGGCAAGGAATGATATAGATACTTTTATGGTCTGAAAAATTGTGTAGCAGTTTCCTCCAAATTGAAACATTTCAGCTCCCAGGGAAGCTCACTGAAAAATGAAGTAAACAACTCAAAGTAGCATCAGGAAGTCCCTGAAACTGACCAGATTCACTAAGCCCTGCCCTCCCAAAGAGTATATAAAAATAAACTGTTAAGACTCACTTAAATAAACCAGTTGCAAAGAAGAGCCTCAGTCAGGCCAAGTTGAGACTAGCTGAGCTGTCTAGAGAGGCCCAAACAAAACTGCTGGACCTATGGGAGACATTTTTATTCAAAACACTGCACCTTTGTTCCTGTAAGTAATAAAATACCAATAAAACTCATTGTGTTACTAAGTTAGACTTTGGTGATATCCTTACTTTGGTCTGTCGTGGGCTCCTTATGTGACGTTAGTAGATGCATGTGCCTAGGAGTGTGCGTGCATGCATGTGACATAAGTATGCATGGCGTGTGAGTGTGTGTGTGAGTTGGTGAGTGTGTGAGTGTGTATGATGTGAGTGTGTGTGGTGTTATATCTCCCTAGGAAAACTGTTTGCATAATGGAAGATCACTAGGCCTACACAATGGATAATGGATTGGAGGCTAAGAGGCCAGATGTTGAGGCAGGTGTTAGCCAGATGTGAGCCTGTTGAAGCTTTCAGATAAGGAAGCCCAAGTAGCTGAAATAAAGTTGAGGCAATGGGAATGGAAGGAGGGGTCCATCTGAGTGAAGGCTGAAGCCCAGCGAGGCTTCACAGAAGGCACAAACAGAGCTTCCACAGAAGAAGGCACACAAACAGGAACCTCTACAGAAGAAGGCAGGTGTTTAATCTACTTCCCTCCCTGTCAGTTCCTCATTTTAGCATCTTCTGAGGATTCTCTTTGTTCCATAGGGTCAAATTTAAATTTTTAAATGTATGCCCCCCCACCAATAGTACACTATTGGAAAAGATGGAGGACCCTAATGACAACGTGTGACATTGGTTCTCTGACATAGCTCTTAATCTGCATGTGTGTGGTTGATTAGATTTCAATGGAAAGCTGATAAGAGTGGTGTTCCAGTTGCTATGGTGACCTTGGGCTCATGACTCCACCCTCCTCCACCTAGTATGGGCCCTAAAGAATCCACTCAGAGCCTGGGAATTGCATGTTTTATGGCATGAAGTGTATTCCACAGAGATGTGTCTTGGGAGTCCACAAAGCGTGCTCCCCATGAAAAGGTTAATCCAGCAATGTTGCGTGATTGCCGTGTCTGCTCCTGTCAAGGTTAAGGGCCAAGAGGAGAGGCCAGAAAAAGAAGGTCAGAGGGGCTGAATGCAGTCCTAAGAGGAAGGTGTGGCCAGAGCTGAGTGCCTTTGAGAATAAAAGGGTCGGCTGAGGTGAAAATGGGAAGAGAAAGCTGGAAGGTAGGATGGGGGTAGAGTCACTTACAAAAACCAGACAGTGAGATGCTGGGGAGACCCTGAGATGTCCCCAAGATCCCAGATTCTCTGTCTCCACAGTTTTGAAGAATCTCCTTTTTCTTGATTGCAGGCACGATCCGTGATGTGCTCTTAATCAATAAAACATAGCAAAGGTGATAGAATGCCACGCTGGTGATTAGATTATGTAAGGTGATGCTTTCTTCTCCCCAGCAGACTTTTTATTGCCTTCTCAACTTGCACAGTTTGCAAGCTGACAGAGATGCCCACATGGCAAGGAACTGAGAGTGGCCTCTGGCCAGAAGTCAGCTGCCAAATGCTGAGGCAAGTCCAGCTTCCCTCAAGGAACTCCACTGTGCCAACGATGCCATGAGCAATGGCTGGGGTGGATGTGAGCTCACTGAGCCCTCTGCTGGATCTCAGCCTGGCTATCGAGCTTGAGAGAAGACCCAACAATGATGGGTTCTGTCTCTGACACAGATAACTGTGAGGTAGTAGAATGCATTGTTGAGGCCAGCAGATGGCTCTGGGGTAAAGTGCTTGCCGTGCAGCCCCGGGGAACCTAAATTTAATCCTCAATATCTATAGGAATATCCCTAGTGTCCCATTCCTGGGGAAGTGGAGGCAGGTGGATCCTCCGATTCCTTGGTCAGTCACCCTAGTTGGTGACATCCATGTTCAGTGAGAGATCCTATCTCAAAAAGAGGTGAGAGAGATGGAAGAAGGCACCTGACATCAACTTAGGCTTCCCATGCACACACACACACACACGCACACACACACACATGTACTCACACACATACACACACAGACACACAGACACTCACATTCACACATGTACACGCACGTGAACTCACACACAGACACACATTCACGCACCCGCACACACACATATACACATACACACCACACACACAACACACACACCACACACACATGCACTCCCACATACATAATCCCACACAAATTACATGTTGTTCTAAGTCACCGTGTTGTGGTTACCAGCAATAGCTAACCAAAACAGGTTCCAATGTGTCTTGATCACCTTGAACTGCATACTCTTCTCTGTAGCTAAGTATACAAGCAGCCACCTCTCAGGTTTGGTTAAGGAATATAAATAAACAAGTTGTGGGATGTCAGCATTCTGCAAAGTTTACGGTCACCACAACTAAGTTTATGGTCACCCCAGTAAAGGAAGGACAACTGCAAGAGACTTATTTTCCAAGTTGTGTGTGTTTCTCCACCTATTGGAGGGATCTTTGTACCTCTGTGGACTTCTAGATATGACAGTCCAGGATGGAGGGGGCAACTCTCCATGTTTTAACCCCTCATAGGCTCTGAGAGTGCACATGACAAGGTTGATCCCACCTACCAAAGAATTCCCAGAGTCCTTGCAAGGGGGAGGGGTGTAATTCATCTTTCGTCAGGGAGGAGAAGGGCGGCTTTGAGCTAGTTCTCAGTCAGCATTCCCAAAGGTAAAGCATTGCTCAGACATTTCTCGAAGCACTGAGTTTTCTTTTTCACACCTCCGTCTACTCAGCTTTCAACAACAGACAGCCGTGGATGCTAGTCACTTGGCAGTTGCGAGACAAAATGAAGAGGGTGAGCGTATTCTCTAGTGCATTTCCTGAGAAGCTTGGCTGAGGTAACCAAGCTGCAATCTGTAGACAGATTTTGCCGAGTTTGTGCCGTCTTTTCCTTCTGTTTCTACTCTGTCTGTAAACCTCAGTTATCACCAGCACTGCCTGCGTGCTCACATTAACAGCCCTCATCGATTACTTCTTCAGTCACGTGACTGAGCATGGTTGAGTGTGCATGCACACACCTGGAAGGAATTAGTGACCCTGAATTAGTGACCCTGTGACAGGAAAGTGGAACACCTGGGACATACTTCATTTTCATGCATTTTACTTTTACCTGTCTTTTCTGTTCTCAGGGACTATACGTTTTCATACAGGCTGCTATGGCACATGGTTGGCAAGGGCTTCTGGGAAAGACTTTGAATGGCTGACATGAGAAACAGCTAAGGAAGTTTGTACCATCCTGATTTGCTCCTTCCTTCCTTCTTTTCTTCCTTTGTGTGTGATTAGTTTGTGTGTTGTGTGTGGTGTTGTATGTGTGTTTGTTCATATTGAGGAGGGCAGAAGTTGGCACCAATATCTTATTCCTCAGTTGGCTCTCCCCTTGCGTTCTTAGGCAAGGTGTCTCGCTGAACCTGGAGCTCACTGATTCGGCCAGCCTGGCTGGCTAGTGAGCCCCTGGGAGCCTCCTGTCTCTGGCCTACAGTCCTACACGTCTGGGACTGCAGACATGCCTTATCATTTCTTGTCTTTTTCTGCACATGCTGGAAATCTGAACTCAGGTCTGCATGTTTGTAGGACAAGGAAGCACTTCACCCATGGAGCATTGCTCCAGGGCTCCTTTTCTTTAAAGAAAATTTACAAATAGTTGTTTATTTTATTTGTGTGTATGCACTCAGATACACATACACACAGACATACCACATATATACACAATACATAAATGCACACATAGACATGCACACAAACACATCACACAGATATATACGTATACACAATACATAAATGCACACATAGACATACACAAACAATACACTCACAGATATAACTTACACACATATCCTACACCACATATAAAACATAACACATAAACACATTCACACACAAACACACACATACACACACATACACAAAACACACACTTAAACACAACATGCATACAAACACACCACACACATATACACATACACACATATACACACGTACGCATACATATACATACACATGCACACACACATACACAATACAACCATGTACACACACATATACATACACACATATACAAACACACATACATAAATACATACACACACAAATACACACATGTACACACACATGCACACACACACACCCCAGCGTTGTCACAGTATACATTGAGGTCATAGGACAATTTGCAGGAGTCTGCTCTGTCTGTCTACCGCCCAGGTTCAAGTTGTCCAACTTGGCAGCAGGCACCTTCACCCATCTTGACAGCACCATGATGTGTACTTTCAATGATCGCCGAAAACACAGTGCAGCCCAATAGTGTGCTCCACAAACTTCCTTATGACTAAAACTAATGGTCGAGGCAATAAAGACGGAGAAGAAATGGAAAAAGGTGTTTTCTTCATCCAAAAGTAGGTGTGACAGCGCAGCGTTCCGAGTGGAGGGCTCTGAAGGTGGCAGCCGTTGGACAGGACAGAAGGTTGCCCTTTCAGTCATACTTGCTTCTGTTCCTGTGTTTTGTTTTGTTTTCCCCAGTAAAGGGAGAGATTCTTCTTAAAAACTCTTCACTTACGTTTGTCGGGCGGTAGAAAGTGTTTATTCCTGACTTGCAAGATATAAATGTTTTGCTGTCAGCATTCAGTTAATAGCTGCTTGGCTTATGGCAGTGTCCCCTGGTACGTTAGAATGTGGGAGATGAAGGACTGTGTGGCTCTAGACACCGCTGTGTTTCTGTCCCTCAAACAGGTAATGAAGTGCTATTGCTTGTGAACTGTAGGAGGTAGAAGTAGCTGACACAGACCTGGACTCAATTAACGTGGGAGAGGCGGTGACGGTGATGATGACGGTGACCCAAGAGAGATACACACATCCTGATCTCAGGTTCGGCTTTCTTCCCTCAGTGACATATCTCTGCACAGGTTATTGATCACTCACCTGAGCTGCCCAAAATTCTCCTCGAGTCTCAGGGACACGAGGTATAGACAATCCACATCCCCTCCCTCTGTTATCCCTAAAGGAATCTAACCTTGGAATCTCTAACAGGACAAGCTGGGCTGTGGCCAGTTTGTTAGGGGACTGAATAAAAGCCTTTGTAAAGAATCACGAGCAGAAAGTCAAGATGAAAAAACTCTGCTTCCCTGTACTCAAGACATCTCTTTTGTAAGTGTGAACAAGGTGACAGCTGGAAGCTCCTGTCGGGGCCCCA
>JAJTUV010002619.1:0-150068 GCA_021653895.1 Mastomys natalensis | reverse complement strand
GGGGAGAAGGGAAGGGAGGGGGAGGGGAATGATTGCATAAAGGTAAAAGAAACAATGCCTAACTAACTCAAAATAATGTGCTGTTGCAGTTTTTGCACTATGGGGGTTGGGATTGGAACTTGGTACTACCCGCCTACTAAGGGATTTTTTTTTTTTTTTTTTTTTGGTTTTCAAGACAGGGTTTCTCTGTATAGCCCTGGCTGTCCTGGAACTCACTCTGTAGACCAGGCTGGCCTCGAACTCAGAAATCCGCCTGCCTCTGCCTCCCAAGTGCTGGGATTAAAGGCGTGCACCACCACCGCCCGGCTAAAGGAATTTTTATAACACTCCAGTTAGCAACTGAAACAGCAACTTTTAAAATGGATTCTAAGTTTTAAATATTGTTTTGTAGATAGCATGTGTATACACGTGAGTTATCTGTGTTCGTTCATCTGAAGAAGGTGTCCTGGTTGTTTTACTGTGGTGGTGGGGTTTGTCGTTGTCGTTGTTGTTTGGGTTTTTGGTCGCCTTGGCACAAGCCACAGTCATCTGAAAGGAGGGAATCTCAGCTGAGGATTCCATCTCTGGGCAGCCGGTCAAGCAGGCTGAGCAAGCCTGAGAGACTAACCCAGGAAGCTGCCCTCCTCTACGCTCTCTGCTTCAGTCCTGGGCTCCAAGCTTCCGCCCTGACTTCCCTTCATGAAACTCACAAGCTAAAATAAAAACACTCTCCTCCTAGGAAAGTGCTTTTTAGTCATGGTGTGTTACCACAGCAACAGAAAACCTAATTAAGACAGGAAGCATACTTTCCAATCACGTTCCATCTTATTATTGATTTTTATGGCACGAGTGCTTTGCCTACATGTATGTCTGTGCACAACATGGGAGCCTGATGCCTACAGAGGCCAGAAGAGGGCGTCAGATGCCCTAGGACTAGAGATACAAACAGCTGTGAACTGCCACATAGGTGCAGGGAATTGAACCCAGATCCTCCTCCAGAAGAGCAGACCCCCCCCCCCTTTTTTTTTGAGGCATGGTCTCTCACCAAACCTGGAGTCTACTGGTTGACCAGTAAGCCCCAGGGACTCTCCCTGTCTCTGCTTTGCCAGAACCAGGGTTACTGGTGCATGCTGCTATGCCTGACTTTATATATGGATGATAGGGCTCTATCAAGCTTGCGCGGTGATACACATGAGACAATACATGTTGTGTGTTGCATGTAATCATTCATGCCTGTGTATAGATGCGTGTATATCTGCCAGTGTATGTATGCATGTGTGTATGTGTATATATGCATGTACGAATATGTGCATGAGAGCATATGTGCATGTGTGTGTTTTTGTGTATGTATACATGTATGTGTGTGTGAATGTGTGTGCATGTCTGTGTGTGTGTGTGTGTTGTGTGTGTGTGTATCTGTGTGTGTCTGTGTAGGGCCAAGACTGGTGTGTGGAATCCTCTTGGATTGTCTCCACTTTATTCACTAAGGCAGGGCCTCTCAATTGACCCCAGATCTCACTGATATGGTTAGTCTTGAGATCCAGCTCGCTCTAACCAATCCTCACACCCCTACTTCTGCCTGCCTAATACTGGAACTACAGGTGGGCCACCACCCCCATCCAGAATTTATGTGGATTCTGGGGATCCCTCACGGTTGCATGGCAAGTCTTTAGCCAATGGACCACTTCCTCAGACCTAAATGGCAATTTCAAAAATCAAACACTGTAACATACTACAATCTTATAAAATAGCCATACGATGTTTCCATACTACATACATAAAGCCTTTGTGTATTTAAACCATTGTGTTTCTATAAGAAAGCAGAGAACGTGCTATGTGCAGTTACTATCAATAACTTACAGTAGGTTCAACTCTGAGCTGAGGTGTGTCAGGCTGTGCACAGTGTGACAGCATACTGAACACATACAGACACACTGTGTGTTCAGAGTCAAGTATGTGTCAGGTTTTTGACACAGCAGCATAGCAGAAACACACTGGATTCACTAGAGGTTTTATTCTTAATCATTTGTGTCATTGAACGTTTAAAAATCCTTCAATATTCCAAATTTTTCATGACAGAAGTCCCACTCGACCCGCTACATTCAGATTATTTGATTCTTATTGGTTGTGACTCACAGTCTAAAAAAAAAAAACCCTGAGCCTGGGCCTAAGGAAAAATGGGTGTAAAAGCACAGTTGGGCAGCTCCGCCATGCAGGTCAGTTCCAGCAATGCATATCGTACACTGAGGTCAGTTCCAGAATGCATAGCGTCAACTTGAGGTCAGTTCCAAATTGTCATGAGAATGCCAGATATGCAATCACACACTGTGCCCCTCAGCACCTCCCTTGAGAAAGATGCAAGTGAAGTGGGAACAGGAAAATTCCCCAAAAGCTGCTTGAAGTTTGGAAGGCTAGCAAAGTTAGAGAAATAGAAAGCTTCTCAGCCAGAACAATGAGATACCGCCTTAGCACAAAGATGGCAAGGAACTATGGCCTGTTGCCCGCATGTCAATAATTAAATTTAAAACAATTTTGTATATTTTCATTTGAGTTTGATTGGCTGGTTGGAGTAATTCCATTTACTTTACCCTTTGGCTTCCAGAGAATTGAAATCAACCATCTTTACCCACTGAGCAATTCACCAGTCTTAAATAAATAAAAATTAAAAACTTAAGGTTAACAAAAATCAAATAAGCATTTGAAGCCAGATGGTGGGTGATGGACCTACACTTTTTAATGCCCAGTCACATCTTCGCTGAGCATACGGCAAAGAAAATTGAGGATTTGAGTTCAAGGCTCAGCCTGGGTCTATGGACAAATTTATCAGACAGTCACAGCTAAGAGTAGATCCTGTCTCAAAAAAAGTAAACTGATAATGGTGATAATAATAATAATAATAATAGAAGCTAGCTCAGAGCATCCAAGATCAATGTTGATACAGTTGTTTTTCTCTTCCATCCAAAGGAATTTTGCCTGCTTAATTTTTGTTTTATTATTTTTGTCCAGAAAGAGCTTTAATACATAGACCAAGCCGGCCACGAACTCATGATGCTCCCCACCTCCCAGACATCTACCCTGTGACCTCTGTGATGATGTCTCTGGGCATAGCAAGACCACAGGGCCACTTTGACACCAGCATATGCCGAAGGAGAGCCTGCACAGACATCAGAGCTGAACAGGCCCAAACACAGCATTGCCCCCTACAGGACTCAGAGCAACTTTCTCTACCTTCTTTCCCATCCTTCTTCAAGGAGAGGCTGGTTCTTTAAGATAGAGTCTCACTATGTATCCTTGACTGACCTGAAGCTCGCTCTGTAGACCAGGCTGGCCTTGAACTCACAGAGATCCACCCACCTCTGCCTGGCATTAAAAGTATGCTCCACCATGCTCAGCCTTATGTTTCCATCTTTAAAATAAGGATAATAATATTTTTCTGTATGAGTGTTCTGAGACTTACCTTGAGTGAACATGTGTCAAGTGTGGTCTAAGGACCAGCTTATGAGGACTCCCCTTCGCTCACCTCTTTTCAGATCATTTGCAACAAGTAGAGCTGCCCAATGTGATCCTCATGTCCATATCTGGTTTCAGATATCAGACTCCGATGCAGTGTGCCCTTACTGACTCTCCTGCTGAGTTTTTATTGTCCACTTGATAACTCACAGGCACCTGGGAAGAGGGAAGCTCGACTGAAGAAGTGCCTCCATCAGATTGGACTGCAGTGGTACCTACCTGTGAGGGATTATCTTGATTGATGATTGATGTGAGAGGGTTCAGCCCACTATGGGCGGCACAATTCTTAGGCTTGTGGGCAAGAGCTGAATAAGAATGATAGCAGAGAGCAAGCCAGTAAGCAGTGTTCTTCCATGTCCCCTGCCTTGCACTCCTGTCCTGACTCCCCTCAGTGTCAGACAGATGTAAGATGAAATGCATTACTCAATTATTACTAAATAAAATATATGACTACAACCAAGCTACTTGACCAATATATAACTTCACATGCTTATCATCTGGAGTGAGAACATTAAAAATCTCTTAGCAAATTTTGTTGCCTTTTGTGGTTGTTATGGTGGAGTTCTTGCTAGGTTTCTGAGGTTTTTCCAGCCTTGAACTCACAACAATCCTCCTGTCTCATCCTCCTGAGTGCTGGGATTACGGACACATACTACCAAACCTAGCAATTTTTCTGTGGTATCATATTCCATAGGAATTTTTTATTTCCTGACCTATTTAGGCATGTGTTGCTCTGTTTTTGAGACGGAGTCTTGCTGTGTAGCCAGATGGGCTGGAGGCTGTGGGCTCAAACACAGGATGTAGCCCAGCTGGTCTTGAACTCTTGATCCTCCTGCCTCAGTCTTCAAAATGTTTGGATTACAGGTGTGCACCCTACACTGGTACAACTATTCAAGGATATAATGGCCTGTCAGTATCTTAGATTCTGAAGTTACTTCAGACCCTGGGGTTCTGGGTACCCTGCTCACTGAGTCTGGCTCTGAACTCCAGGCAGTTCTACCATCATGAGTCTGGAGGCCCTGTGAAACACAGCCTGTTGGGGGAAGAGAGTGTAGGCTATCTCTCCTCTGGAGCCTATCTCACCACTGCTCAAGGAAGCCTTCCCAGTACAAATATGAAGATTCTGAGGATGACAGCAAAAGCCTGGTCCTACCCTTGCCCGTGTCTCCTTTTGGGGGGCTGATAAAGAACCCACACTAGAGACATCGCAGGCTGTGCTGAACTGTTCTGCTTGCCTAGAACGCTTATCTCACAAGCCTGACCCTTGGAAGACTCTCCTTGGGGTCCAGCCACACAACGAATCAGACTTAAATTATCAGTTATCGTGTCTGAGCCTTGGTCAGTGGGAGTCTCTGACTCTGAACAAACCTCCAGAGAGAGCTCAGTTCCCTAGTCTGTTTGAGCCCTACAGGAAGAGGCAGCAGGCAATCCTAAAGCCCTGGCCTTAGAGTACTGTGAGGTCATGACCACCCTGCCCGCTTTGAGCCGCCACCCTGTTCACCTTGTTCAGTTACATTTCCATGTCTCTTCTGGAGACCCTGATAAACCACACTGCCAGGCTGAGCCAGTTAAGCCACGAATTGTGTCCTACACCTCTGGAGAACTTCAAGAATGTGCCACCTGGAGTATTATTAATGGTGGGAAACTTTCCCAGCTCTCTTCTAAGCTGAAGCAGGGGCTGAGGGAGGCAAGGCCTCACCTTCAGTTTCGGATCTGGACCTGCGTCTTTGGTTCATCGGAAGCCCACAAGACTGACTACTCTGAGGCCCAGTGACAACCGGAAGGTGACAGAAGAATATCGTGAACGAAGTTCTTCATATGCACATGGATCTAAGGGAGAGTTTGTTACCTCTGACCACAGAATTGGAAGGATTGAAGCAGGCAAGATCTCAAATTCAAAACTAGCCTGGGGTATATAGTGAAACACTGTCTCCAACTATCCTTAGAGAAGGGGCGGGGACTGAGCTCGGAAATAAAGGGATCCTTGATATCAATAAAGAATATATCTTGTTACAGACAGTGGTCAGCGTGTGTGCAGTATCTTGAAGCAGTTCTTCTGTTTAAATGAAAGCAAATGCCCTCTGACTAGCACCTCTCTAACCCTTCCCCCAGACGTCTACTCCTTCTTCAGTATTTCTCGGCTCTATCAGAGCCAACAGCCTTTACTCGCCACCACGTTAAGGACACCAACATAAAACTCAAATGGTACAGTTTGCCTATGCCCATAATTTAAGTACACACAAGTGTGTGTGCAGAGATACATATGTATATGCACATACATGTATGCATTTTATTTCCACCTGTAGTAAAAGTGGAAAATGGGAGACATCGTCATGGAAGACGTCATTCCATAGGCACATGACGGCTATGACTATACCTGAGGATCGGATGAAGCCGTTTGATATTTTCTTTCATACATGGAATCACCATGAATGTAATAGCCGCAGTCACCCATTGTGCATGCTACAAGTAGCTCAGATGCCAGCAGGGAAGCATGGCCTTTCATGACAGGGCTATCTCAATAGTGAACAACTCTGGGTAATATGTCATACAAAACAGAAAAAAAAATGATTTTAGTAATTATTTATAATTCCAGCTAGCCTGTGTAAAAGACACACATCCAGGTATTTTATTTACAAACTGTAAGCCTAGATTGGGCAGGTTTGGAGCTGTTCTAACTTACTTCCCAGCCATATTTTCTCATATTACTTGCTGTTTTTCCTGGCCATGTGCTCAGGGCTCATCATGGTCTCCTCCACCTCCCTGCACCTCTTCCTCTCACTTCCTGCAACCCCCTCTCTCAGTCCTCAAATCCAGCCTTTCTCCCTCCACTGCTTGATCACAGGCTCTAGCCTTTTATTGACCAGTTAAATTGGGGACCAAGGTTTACACAGCATCACTTGGTGTATGACATGAGGATCTGCTCATCTGGGGCAACAAGATTTCAGGAGCCCGTGTTTAGCATTAGAATGCAAGCAGCATCAGGCCAACCCAATACATGACTTTTTTTTTTTTTTTATCAATTCACATGAACACTGCATCATCTCCGGAGATGTCAATGGAGGTTAAAACTCATCAAAGAGTGCTTAGCCACTAAGTGTCTGAAACTCCACAGCAGGATTCTTGGCACAGGTTTTTTTTTTTTTTTCCCCCTGTGTGGCTGTCCAGCACAGCACAACATTCAACATGGAAGGACAGATTTGCTGAGAGTCTGACCATAGATTGCCTGTTATCTAGACACTAACCCTTCTCTTCCACCCTGTCACTCATTGCTGAGAGCACCCCATTTTGTTCAAAATATTCCATCCTACATGTTCTTAACACCCACAGGGAGCAAAGTCACCCCACTGGGGTGATAACTAGGGAGGGCTCACACAGGAGCTGCTCTTCCAGCTGAGTACCAGAGGATCACAAGGAAACAACTTCCCTGTCTAGCATCACACCAGTGGTTCGACAAGCTTGGACACGTCACAGAGCAGAGAGACTGCTGGGCCCAGAGTACATTTAGTGAGGTCTATGGTGAAAGGCTTTGGAATAGCAGACAGATGTCATACCTTGTAGTGTCTTACAGGACAAAGTCAAGATCTGAACTTTCTCATTGGTGTGCAAGGCGCTTGTGAGGAAGGGTTTTGGAGATGAGCATGATACCACAGTCCTGTAATCCCAACTACTTGATCATAAATTCAAGGCCTGCCTGGGTAGCATAGGGCTAAAGATCAGTCTAGGTTGCCGGGCGGTGGTGGCACACGCCTTTAATCCCAGCACTTGGGAGGCAGAGGCAGGCAGATTTCTGAGTTCGAGGCCAGCCTGGTCTACAGAGTGAGTTCCTGAACAGCCAGGGCTACACAGAGAAACCCTGTCTCGAAAAACCAAAAAAAAAAAAAGATCAGTCTAGGTCATTTAGTGAGATACTTTTTTAAGATAAATATACAAATAGGGCTGGGGATGTAGTTTGGTGGTAGAGAATATGTCTACCATTCACAACACCCTGGGTCCATTCTCTAGTCCAAAAGAGAAGAAATGAAGAGTCATTAAGCAAAGAAAAGATAAGTTCATTATTTTAACTTTGGTAGTCATGTAGCTATGAAAAGCAAATGGTAAGAGGAGAGGCAAGGTAATCAACTTCAGGGAAAATATTTCATTTTATCTAAAAATTCCAGATTACAGTTCATTACTGAACAGAAGTCACATCCATAGACTGGTTCTATCACATCTACAGTCAAGAGCAGAGAGAATTTGATTGCTCACTTGATCACTTACACTCCACTTGATTTCTCCACTCTTGTAAGGCTCCGGACCTCCTGTATAGGGAATGGTGCTGCCCACAGTAGGCTAGGTCTTCTCATATTAATTAACTTGATTAAGACAATCCATCAAAGACATGCCTACAAGCCAACCCCAAAGTAGGCAATGCATCACTGAGACTCTTCCCAGGTGATTCCTGGTTGTGATGAGTTGACAAGTAAGGCTGACATAACGTGTACCTTCGAGAATAAATTGACGGGAAGGGATAGTGGAGTCAGCAATGGCCTGGAATGAGTACCAGACAGGAAGTCAACAAGAAAGAATGATAGCAGGCTTAGTTTTGTTTTTATTACTAAGGAACAGAGATTTCTTTCTCACAGTTCTGGAGGTTTGGGAGGCCAAGATCAGGGTACCAGTATCTTCGGTGGCATTCTGGTGACAGTCCTTTATCATCAGTTTTAACATTAACAACTCTGCAAATTCTGGCAAAGGCTCCTATATTGGTATATAGGGGAAATTTTGGAGGTTTTGTTTGTTTGTTTGTTTGTTTGTTTGTTTGTTTCCTTGTTTGCTTTAGCAAACTCTTGTTTGGAATTTACTCCATTTGAGATACCTTGTGGCAAACAAACAAAGGCTATCTGAAATTTCGCCCTGAGAACTTGAGTTGTTTTTTTTAATAACTTTTTTTGAAATTCATTTATTTTATGTGTATGAGTGTCTTGCATGTGCACTCTGTGTGTGTGTGTGTGTGTGAGAGAGAGAGAGAGAGAGAGAGAGAGAGAGAGAGAGACCTATAGAGGCTAGAAAAAGACATCAGATCCCTCTGATTCTGACAACTGAACTCAGGTCCTCTGGAAGAAAAGCAAGAGCTGTAAACTACTGAACAAATTCTGTAGCCTCTGAGTTTGTTTTGAAAGAATACAAAGTAGGGACATGACTGGGAACTAGAGAGGCAGAAAGGGCGACAGGGAAGGTGTTTAATAGTGAGTTCCATTAAGGTTAGTTTGCATTGTGACCCAGATGGGAGAGAAGGAAGAGCTGATTGTGGGAGCCAGGTCTGTGGAGAGCTTTTGGGGCCACTTGGCATTAGCCAAGGACAAGGAAATGGGCTTTAGGCAGGAATCTGACATTGGGCCATGACAAAGAAGTAAGTTCAGGCAGGAATCTAACTTTAGGCTAAAACAGAGAAGTAATTTCAGCCAGGAATCTAAATCTTAGGCTAGAACAAAGAAGTAGGCCTCAGGCATGAATATGATTGTGGGCTAGGACAGGGAAGTAGGCTCAGATATTTTGGTCATCTTGATAAGCCCTTAGCAACAGTGATCTTGGGAGTGACCTCGAGACTTTGCTTATTGCCTTGCTTGATCCTTGACTATTTGCATCTATTGTAGTGCTAGTTCTGAAACCCAGAACTGACCTAAATACTTTCATGTAATTAAAATGGTATAAAACTAAATTAGAAAAAAATAAAGCCGCCTTCAGGCACAGAACTGGCTGGGGTCATGCTACAATGTATATGATCTAATTGTCTTTTTTCTTTTTAATCCTCACTCCTGCGCTGGAGAACCTGTTGACTAACTGGTCTGGCCTGATCACACAAGTCCACAAAATGAAGCAGAAAACAACCCTACACCCCCGAGTAATTGCTGACCATTGGTTAGATAAGACTGAGTTCATTGCTCCCTGTGCCAAGGTGTGTCCTATCTTCACAGTCAGAATCTCAGCAGGGAGGGGAGAGCACAGAGGGCCAGGGTTCCTGAGCTTTTAGAGTCTGGCTTAAGGCATGTCTTTCAGTGAGGGGCAGAATGGGAAGTAGATTAGAAATACACAAAGATTATGAAAGGACAGCTGGGATCTGAGCATGGTAGGAACACAGGAGGAGGGGAGTAGACAGCTGTGGGCACCGTGGCACAGCTGGTCAAAGAAAGGACATTTTCTGAATGATTGTCTCATTTTTCTTCTATTTTTCTGGTTACAAGTAAGGTCACTAAGAGTGAGAAGGGCTATGTGGTTCACAGGAAACCAGAGAGGCTTGCCCGGGAGACGCTGCCATTGTAAAGAGCAAACAAGAGAATACATGTAGAATATGCAATAGGAGCGTGGGTGTCCTCCAACTCAGCAGCTAAATGACGGTCAAGCGCAACTCACTCCCAGAGGAAGTGTTGTAAATCTGCTGGGGCCGGGCGGTGGTGGCGCACGCTTTAATCCCAGCACTTGGGAGGCAGAGGCAGGCGGATTTCTGAGTTCGAGGCCAGCCTGGTCTACAGAGTGAGTTCCAGGACAGCCTGAGCTACACAGAGGAAACCCTGTCTCGAAAAACCAAAAAAAAAAAATAAAAATAAAAAAATAAAAAGTAAATCTGCTGGAGAGCAAAGTAGAGTTTCTCAAAGTATGTCTCTGTGTCAACAGCGGGATTTGGCTCCCATTGGAGGCAAGCCATCGAAAACACTGAGATTAGACACCACAAGGAGCATTTGGGTCCCTGTGGCTTCCAAAATGGAAAGCCACTCAAGACCTTGAAATTGTGTTTTCTGACCTCTAGCCTTCTCAAAACTTCATATTTATTTATTTTTTTTAGCTCAGGATGGAGTGGAACTCTATGTTGCTCAGGCTGACCTTGAATTTGCAATTTTCTTGCCCCTACCTCTCAAGCACAGAGATTGTAGCAGCCACGACATCTGGTCCAAAGACTAAGTTTTAAACAGAAGTCAACAATATTTATCACTTTTTCATGTATGTGGTTGAGTCCAGTTACAGCTGGAGCAAAGTTTGTTGTACTGAAGCCGACTGAGGTGTCTCTAACTGTGGCCAAAGCCAGAGAGACTGTTAATGCCATTATTGTCGTTATGATTGATGTCAGACCTATTATCATTTAATGAAAATGATCTCAAAACTGTCAAGATGAGTTTGAAAAGCTAGATGTGGTGACTCATACTGGTAACTCTAGTACCTGCAAGGATGCAGAACTGAGGCAGGAGAATTGCCTTAAGTTTGAGGCCAGTTTAGGCTTTTATGTCTCTAAAAAGAAAAGGAAAGGAAAGAAGGAAGGAAGAAAGAAAGGAAGGGAGGGAGGGAAGAAGGAAGAAAGGAAGGGGAAGGGAAGGGAGGGAGGGAGGAAGGAAATAAACAAAGAAACAAACAAACAAACCAAAAAAAAAAAAAAAAAAAAAAAAAGCCAGGCAGTGGTGGTGCACGCCTTTAATCCCAGCACTTGGGAGGCAGAGGCAGGCGGATTTCTGAGTTCGAGGCCAGCCTGGTCTACAGAGTGAGTTCCAGGACAGCCAGGGCTACACAGAGAAACCCTGTCTTGAAAAACCAAAAAAAAAAGAAGACACTGTTGCCCTAGTCTTCCGTGACCTTGGCTCCTACAGTCTTTCTGGTCACTCTTCCACAGTATTCCCTGGGCCTTAGGGAAGTGAGTGTAATATTAAGTTGTGGTTGGATAAAAGGGAAGCTCAGAGGGGAATGGGGTCATAACTTGAAGCAGGAAAATCATAGCCGGCCTTGACCAACTATGTGGCGTTGAAGTGTCTATGAATACCCAAGTCTGTGGGTCGGCCGGTGGTGTCAGGAAAAAGGGGCGACTTTGGTGCAGTCTGTTAAAAGGTTGCCACTGTCTGAGATTGTAAGTGGAGAGAGCACAAGGCTCAACAGCTTTTTACTATTATTTAATTATTAAATTATGAACTTTGCCCAGACTTCCAGCTCTGAGCTCTTGAAACCCCGATCTTTTGCATATTCCTGTTTATGCTAATGAAGTGATTTGCATGGGTTCCCTTTGCCGGCCACAGGGTGGGGCTGCTGAGAAAAACCAAGTCAGGGAATTGGAACCGTCATCCCGTTGTCTACTAACTTCTAGGACAGAAAAGAGGGGAGACGCCATGGAACTCTGCTTCCTTTTCTCATCTTTCTCCTTCTCCTCTTTTGTTTTCTCGGCTTCCTCTTCCCTGTCCTTCTCCTCTCCCTCTCCCTCTCCCTCTTTGGGATTGCTGGTGCTCACACTTGCGGAGTAGTAACTTAGGCTCCACCTCAAGCCCTAAGCTCTATAAAGTCTCCTGAGTCCAATTTAATGACCTTTCAGGTCACAGAATACATGAGGGTGTAAGGCTGTAGCACTGTGACTTCCCCCACACCAAGGCCCTTTGTACCCCTTATTGGCTTCATCAGTAGCGTTTTATAACACAAACAATGGGCATGTTTCCCCGAGTCCTGTGTGCCTAACAATTTAGCAACCCAGAGTCAATTTACAGACAGCCCACAGCATGGACCAGAGCCTAGCGTGTGTATCTGCTGTCTCAAGCACCAAACTGAGCCCCTCAGTTGAATTAAACTATAGGACAATCATTTGGTACCTGCTGGAGAATTATTCAATGCCAGGGGAAAGCCCCCTCATATCTGATAATAGAAGTATTCCGTCTTGAGTAGTTGGGAGATACACTTCTGGGTGCATTTGTAAGGGCTTTTCAAGAGAGGTTTAACTGAAAGGGAGATACATTCCGAATATAGGCAGCACATCAATGGTCTGGAGTCCTGAACTAAATTTAAAAAGGGAAAAGAAGAAAGCAAGCAAGGCACCTGTGGTGCCTATTCCTGGTTGTCAACTTGACTATATTGGAATGAACTACAATCCAGAATTGGAGGGATCACCGGTGTTCCAGATCTTGAGGCTGGGAGATATAAGTTTTTGACCTGGATCTTGGCATGGAGATCTTGAGGCCTAGTGGCTATGAAAAGCTTAGGCCAGGCAAGGTAGTACATGCCTTTAATCCCAGGAGACTAAGGCAAGGAGATCTCTAAATTCAGGGTCAGCCTGGGACAAAACAGGTCCCAGGTGTGGTGGTACACACCTTTAATTTGGGCCACACCTTCTGGAGACCTACATAAGGACACTGGAAGAAGGAAGATTTGGTCTTCTTGGCCCCTTGCATTTACTTCCTAGCATATCTATTAGAACCTACTTCTGCAGAAGACCAGCTGAAACAACTAGCCTTGTGGGACTGAGAAAGTACTAGATTCTTGGACTTCCAATTCACAGCTGACCATGGTTGGAGAGTTGGGCTACAGACTGTAAGTCATCACAATAAATTCCCTCGATATAGCAAGACATTCTATAAGTTCTGTGACTCTAGGGACCCTGACTAATACAGCACTAGAATCCCCCAACCCTTACTGCTTTCTGACTGTGGATACGTGTGACCAATCCAGCTCATGCCCACCCCCCCCACCCCCCCCACCCCCACCCCCCCACCCCGGTGATGGGCAGTTCTGTCAAATTATGAGCTCAAATAAACCCTCCCCTCCCAAATTGTTTTTGTTAAGTATTCTGTTGCAGCATAAGAAAAATATCTACTACAGAGAAAAAGGGGGTAAAAAAAAAAATTAAAAAAAAACTTGTGGCTTTTCCTCGTAAGGCCCTAGCTACCAGGCTTTGTGGCGAATGAGAAAGACAAGTCCTTGCTCTTGGGCAACTGCCGGTCTAAAATTAGACAGTGGGAAAAACAGGCCTAAGAGTCCTGTCCCCCTTGCCCACAGTTATGTTTCCCAAAGTTTCAGAGGCCTTTGGCAGCGGTCAACCACACTTTGAAAACACCAAATGGAGGATTCCAGAAATAAGTAATTTATAGGTTTTATTTTACTTGCCTTTCCGAGAAACACGATGAGACCTTGAGCCGTTCCTCACAGTCCCATCCGATACACAATTCACCCCCTTGTCCTCTCCTGTGAGAGTCTTAGTAGCCATCCTGGCAGTCAGATGTGCTGCTATCGTACTTATATTCCAGGGGTGCTTCTGCAGAAGCCTAGTGCCGTGTCACGTGACCACCACGCTCCTTTCCCCTCACTTCCTCTCCCTGCATAGGTGTTCCGTTATCTAACGTCATCACGGAAAGGAAGGTGAATGTGATACCATTCAAAGGGAGAGACAACATACATAACTGCTTATTATAATATCTTCTTACGTTGCATCATTTTATTATTCATTATTCTTGTCGCTCTCTTATTGTGCCTCATATAAACTTTGCCATAGAGGTGTGTGTAGAGAAGTATAACGCCCCGAGATCCACACTAACTATAGCTTCCGGCGCACGGTAGGAGTCTCAGGTAACAGGGGACTTACCATAACTACAAATCATGCGGTGCAGGTTCTAATGGAGGAACATACAGTAACAAAATGCGTGTAGACCTCCGTGTCGCCCTGTCAAGCGGTCATTTATGGGCCCTAGTGGTAGGAATTCGCTGGAGATGGAGGTACAATTTATTGCAACTGTTCATTGTTCTAGCATCTTCTCAGCTGAACCAATGGGGAGTCATTATATCCTCTGCATTCTCCCCCAGACCAATGAAAGAGGTGATCACATGCTGCTCATCCAATCAGGGGACTGGTCACATGGACTTCCTTCAAGATCAAATATGGGCCATGCTCTTAGGTCCTGCAGGGAGCTAACTCTCATCTCAATTCAATGCCTGTACTGCAGAAAGGAAGGGCGGAGACACGGAGTGGGCAAGAGAGCAAGCGGGAGGGAGAGGGGGAGGGAGGGGGAGGAGCTCGAGATCCCCGAGTCAAGCAAATGTGCCTGGGTGTGCCTGGGTGTGAAGTTGGTGCTGTGCTCTGAGATGGGAAAACAAAAACAGAAAACAGATTGGGGGGTGGGGGTGGGGGGCTTGGGTTTTAATATAATGAGTTTTAAACGCAGGAGCCATGAAATTCAAGATGTTCAGTCTTATCACTAGCTATTTCGATCCTCATTTTAGAGATAAAAAAAAAAAAAAAAAAAAAAAAAAACACGACTCCAACTGAAGTAAAGGCTGTGCCTGGTGGTGCTGAGTTAAGTCCTAGGTATTTGCAGAGACTGGGGCAATCGGACTTCAAGTTCTAGGGCAGCCTGGGTGCTTTAGAGAGTTCCTGTCTCAAAGGAACAGTAAGTGGGCTGGAGAGATGGCTTAGTGGGGAAGAGTACCGGGTGCTTTTTTTTTTTTTTTTTTTTTTTTTTTGGTTTTTCGAGACAGGGTTTCTCTGTGTAGCCCGGGCTGTCCTGGAACTCACTCTGTAGACCAGGCTGCCTCGAACTCAGAAATCCGCCTGCCTCTGCCTCCAAGTGCTGGGATTAAAGGCGTGCGCCACCACCGCCCGGCTACCAGGTGCTTTCAAGGGGCCTGAGTTCAATTTCAGCACCACACAGCAGCTCCCTGCAACTCTAGGTTGCCCCTTCTGCCCTCCAAGGCACATACATTGTGTATACATACATATATACATACTATATACATACATATATACATACATACACACATACATACAGGCAAAATGCTCATATAGACAAGTAAAATAAATCTAAAAAATACTTTAAAGGAGATGAAGAAAAGTAAAAAGACGGCAGGGGATATAGCTCTATGAAGGAGTGGCTGTCTGCCATGTGTGTGCCTGGCCCTAGTAACGCATCCCCAAAACCAACCAACCACAACAGTACCAAAGAGGAGGTGACATGGATCGTCCACACCCAGGTCCGTTCATTTGAACCCACCCTGTGCCTTAAAGTGTGTGGGGGGGGGGGGGGGCATGAGCTGGAGATAGGTCTCAGCTGTTAAAAACATTAGCTGGTCTTGCAGAAGATCCAGGTTAAGTCTAGCACCCACAGGATCACTCAACGTTGTGCTGTAACTCAAATCCCAGGTGATTAGATGTTTTCTTCTGGTCTCCGGGGACACCAGGTCCTCATTGGTGCATTTCCATCAGACATGCAAAATATGCCTGCACACCAAAAAAAAAAAAAAAAAAAGTTCTTCTAATTTCCTCAAAACTTTGTTCAGTGTAGCACAGACTTTCCTCGGGGTTTCAGCTGGTACTGAAGACTAGGCCTAGATCACTAGGCAAATGCACTACCAACAAGCTGTAGCACCGGCCTTTTCTGGATTCCAAAAAGCTTATGTGCTTGTAGCAGCAGCAGCAGTCCGGTAGGAGCCAGTACACAACCCTATCCTTCTGCCGCAGCCTGGGGGTGTTTCCTCAGAGGTCTGCTCTCAGGTGAAGCCAGGAATCTAAACTTGGTCTCAGAAAAGAATTTCAGGAGAAGCCAGTAGAAAGCAGAGTTGGAATTTATTAGGAAGAGAGTTATTTAAACACAGGGGTTAATAGAACGTTTTTATACGGAAACATTTTCAGACAAAGAAGACATGGCCAAACATGGGTGTGGGCTTCTCCAAGGAGAGCCATGCAATGGTGTCTTTACCTCCCAAAGGGCTGATAAGGGGCTTTGCTTTACCTTTTGGAAAAATGAGGTCATTGGCTATTTCTTGATGTCCTTAATATGCAACTATACCTTTTAAAATTAACAGCCAGGTCTCTCGGGCTGCAGGGGAGGTTAAGACTTCTCACTGTAAACAAAGTTTATACTTTATGAGATTTCTAGGTTTGCATTTGGGAAAAATACAAGGCCATTGTTAGGTCCAAAGCCTTTCAAAATGGCCATGCTGGTAACATTGTCCAAAACAGAAGGCCTCTGGCCAGGTAAACAGAAGCCTAAATTCATCATTCCTCAGGAATCTTGTAAGCTGGGCAATCAGGAAAATTAACACCTCTCTTATCGTCCCAAAGGTCGGCGACACTGGGCAAGCGCATCTAGTTCCCAGTTAATCTGAACAGCCTATATCAGTTCAATGACCCTCATCTTGCTGACTCTCATATAAAACCTGCTTGCTTTCCTGACAAATGGCTATTCCCCCCCGCCCAGCCCCCTGTGAGACAGTCTTGGCAGGTTGGTCCCCTAATAATCTGCTTTCTCTTCTGATTCCCAGGAGGGGGAAGACCATACGTAGTCTTGGTTTGGTGACACAGTGGGTGGAGGACACAACTCTGTCTGCATCCAATTCTCAGTCTGGTCTATTAGAGTGCTGTGCACAGCCCAGTCGAAAGCAATCGACTCCAGTCCAAAGCAATCGATGCCTGCAATTTTTATTTGGTAAAGGAATACAATTTAAAGAAGGAAAATGTGGGGCCAGAGAGGTAGTCCAATGGTTTAGAGTGCTTGCCATTCTTATAGGGAACCTAGGTTTGATTCCCAGCACCCACGTGGTGGCTCCAATCACCTCTGTCTTCAGTTTCAGGTGATCCGATGCCCTCTTCTGACCTGGGTGGGCACCAGCCATATAGGTAGTGTGCCCATAAATACTTTATAGTCAAAACACTCATATCCGCACGATAAATAAATACCTTAAGATTTTAAAATATTTAAAATTTAAATAAAAATTTTAAATATTTAAGTTTTAAATACAAATTTTCAAGGAGGAAGAGGATCTGTTTTTACTGAGAGATGAAAAACAAGAATTGAAGAAATTCAAACCAGGCTAGGCAGCTCAAATCTGCAGTTCTCCAATCAGAGGGTTGAACGGGATGACTGCTCCAAGTCTGAGGCCAGAATGAGCCACATACTGAGTTCCAGATCAGACTGGGTACAGTTTTAGAAAATGCCCCAACCACAAACAAGATAGTAAACAAGAAAAACCTTGAAGAAGATCATTAAACCTGGCAATGGGAATTTAACAATTTTTAAAAAGCTTTTTTTACATTTATTTAGTGTGTGTGAGTGCATGTGTGTTCCTGTGTGCGAGTGTGCATCTCTCTGTGTGTGTATTCACGCCATGGTGTGCCTATGGGGGTCAGAGAACATCTTTTTTGTTTTGTTTTTCGAGACAGAGTTTCTCTGTGTAGCCCTGGCTGTCCTGGAACTCACTCTGTAGACCAGGCTGGCCTCGAACTCAGAAATCCGCCTGCCTCTGCCTCCAAGTGCTGGGATTAAAGGCGTGCGCCACCACCGCCTGGCAAAGCAGCAATTCTAATGCTAGATACGTGCTAGGCAGATATGCACACACTTGTCCTCTAGAAAAACAGGAGTGATGGATGTCTCCTTAGCTTTCGGTTGCTACTGTGGAAGCAAGTCTTCTGCAGCTTTAGTGGTGCCCTTTGAAAGCCTTTTATCATTCTCTTCAATAACTGATGCTCCCTTTTTTATGAACCCCGTTGCACAGTTCTGAATGGACTATTCTTTGATGCCTCCCTGCCCAAAAAGCTAAAAGCAAGAAAAAAAAAAAAAAAAAAAAAAAAAGCTAAAAGCAGGATGAAAACCAGGTACCTCGGCCTTAATTTTAGGTCTGCCTCCTGCCAGACTCTACACTGGCATGTTAATGTCTCATCTCCCTTAAAGACTGAAGCCAAGACAGATAAAAGTGATTGTCTTAAACATGCAGCTACCTTGGAATCCAGGACAATAAAGCCCATCAGGGCTGATTGGCCATTAGATGAAGAGGCCATTAGACTCAAGAGCCAAGACTTTTTAGTTCAAGACTGTGGTGGTCTGTATAAAAATGGCCCCCATAGGCTCACAGGGAATGGCACTATTGGAAGGTGTGGCCTTGTTGGAGGAAGTGTGTCACTGTGGGGACAGGCTTTGAGGTCTTACATGCTCAAGCTATACCCAGTGTGGATCGTGGTCTCCTGCTGCTGCTTGCGGCTTCAGATGTAGAACTCTCAGCTCCTTCCCCAGCCCCATGTCTGCCTGCACACCATCATGTTTCCTGCCGTGAAGATAAGGGACTAAACCTCTGAACTGTAAGCCAGCCCTAATGAAATGTTTTCCATTAGAAGAGTTGCCTCAGCTGCTAAGAACACCGATTGCTCATCTAGAGGAGCCAGGTTCAATTCCCAGCACCCACATGACAGCTGACCACTGTCTGTAACTCCAGGATCTGACAACCTCACACAGACATTCAAAAGGCAAAACACCCATGCACGTAAAATAAAAATAAATAATTAAAAATCATTAAGAGAGAGAGACAGAGAGAGAGAGGAAAGAAAGAGAGAGAGAGAGATGCCATGGTTTCTCTTCACAGCAATAGAACACTGACTAAGTAAAAGCCATTTTCAGCTATGTAGACTGTCTTAAGATAAACAAGGGCTGAGTACTTGGCATAGCATTTGCAAAGTTCCAAGTTTCATCCCTGCAATGACCCATCTCCGCTCAAAGAATTAGTTCATTGCAAAAAATCCTACCTTTGCTATGATGGTCCATCCCTGTCGCCTCCGCCTGGATTCTCAGGATGGAAGAGCAGCTGTCCCCTGTGCCCGTCTTGTCTAGGTAGGATGCCAGCCAGGAGCTTGGGACACAGAAGGACTGAATTGATTAGTGGTGAATTAAAGAGTTATGATAACTATGGAAAATACTTTGTAAAGAAGCTCTATGTGTGTGTGTGTGTGTGTATGTGTGTTGCATGTATGTGTTCATGTGGGTGCATATACGAGTATCTGCCTGAGCTAAATGTGACATCTGATGTCTTCCTCAGTTGCTATCAACTTTTTTTTTTCTTGAGAGTGAGCTCTGAGCCGGGCGGTGGTGGCGCACGCCTTTAATCCCAGCACTTGGGAGCAGAGGCAGGCGGATTTCTGAGTTCGAGGCCAGCCTGGTCTACAGAGTGAGTTCCAGGACAGCCCGGGCTACACAGAGAAACCCTGTCTCGAAAAACAAAAAAAAAAAAAAAAAGAGAGTGAGCTCTGGGGATCTGCCTGTCACCGTCACTGCATCTGGATTTGTGTGGATGCCCGGGATCTGACTCAGGCCGATCTTTTGCGGCGGGCACTTTACACACTGAGCCACCTCCCCAACCTTTGAAGAGAATTTGATTAAGGCACCTCAGTGTTCCGAAAAGTCTAGAACAAAATGGAAACGAGGGAAGTCTGCTTGATGATACGTATTGGCGATGGTCTCCATTACTGACGGGACTGAGGTAGGAGTATCCCTTGAGCTCAGGAGTTTGACGCCAGCATGGGCAACATAGTAAGACCCCACACACACACTCAAATTAAAAAAAACAACAACAACACAGTACTCAAAACATATGAAAGAGAAGGTGTAGCTTTAAGGGACTTCCCATGTGCGAGACCCAAACTCAAATCAACAGGTGAAATGTTTATTGAAGGGAACCAGGAAATCTACGGTCTGCCACCAGTCATGAGGTCCAAAGACATCTAGGAGTTTTGAGTGACTGTTTCTGCTTCTTTGTTTGAGAAACATTAAGCCAGGTCCAGACGGGGGGTATCAGACCTATCTACCTTTATTTGACGGACTCTCCTAGGTTTCAGTTTACTGAATAAGAATATGAAGTTCTACTTTCATTGGCTTCCCCTCTGCTGAACTTTGCGGAACACAATGCCCAGTTGCTGTTTAACTTGGCTTTGTTCATCCTGGCTCTTGCTGGAGCAAAGGGACCACTTGGCTCAGAGTCCAAGGATCTGCAGCCTGCTGGCTTCCCCGCTGTGCCCCACCCCCTCGCATGCTGGGTCTTGCCCAGTCTGGGTTGTAAATAGTTTCTGGCACATACTCCTGGGGAGAATGCAGTGACTAACAATAGCAACTCTCTTTTTAGCTTGAATCTCATAGTACTCCAGGGCCGTGAACTTGCAAAAACCAAAAATAACCTAAGGAATTGCACCGGGTTACCCGAAACGGACTATGCCCATTATTGCCAGCATCATGTGTTATTCCAACAGATATTTAACCACTGCTTGTGGAAAGAGAAGCAGGCCTATAGCCAGCCAGATCTAAATTTAAGACCTAGCTAGGCTGTTGAATTTTATGACATCAGGTCAGTCATTAAGTTGAGTCTGTTGGGATTGAATGAGTGGCCATAAAAATAATTGCTGGGGAACTATCTTAGTTTTGGTTTCATTGCTACAAAGAGACACCATGACCATGGCAGCTCTTATAAAGGACAACATTTAATAGGGGCTGGCTTATAGTTTCAGAGATTCAGTCCACTATCATCATGCTGGGAAGCATGGCACTGTCCAGGCAGGCATAGCGCTGGAGAAATTGCTGAGTGTTGCCAGGAGAGACTGTGTCCTGCAGGGGGTGGGGCTTGAGCACTAGGAGTCCTCAAAGCCCACCCCCACAGTGATGCACTTCCTCCAACAAAGCCACACCCATTCCACCAAGGCCACACCTCCTAATAGTAGCACTTCCCATGGGCCAAGATTGTACAAACCACCACAGGAACCTACAAAGCACGCAATGTAGTTATGCCATTCATGTCGGGAAAACAAAGACAATAGGAAAGTTTGGAGAAATGTTTCTTCAAGACTTAAGTCTGAAGGGACATGGGAGTGTCTCAGAAAACAATTGGAAGTATAATCTATTTCAGTTTAAAGGCTGCCTTTCTTTTTGCTTGTGGTGAATTTAGAAATGACTGAGCAGATAGTTTTACATGTAGCAGAGTAGGTGAACCTCCTAGCTACTAAGTAGTCATTGATCCTACATCTGTTAGACAAGCTTCTTTTTTTTTTTTTAATGAAGGTAAGTTGTTATTTTTTCCACTTAGAATTTTTATTTTATTTTTTTTAATCTCGCCTGCCTTCTTCTCTTCTTTTTTTCTCTTTTTCCTTCCTTCTTTTCTTTTCTTTCTGACAGGATCTTGTATAGCCCAGGGTGGCCTCTAACTTGCTGTGTAGCCAAAGATGAAGTTGACCACTAGATCCTCTTGCCTCCACCTCCATACTGGTGGGATTTTCTATGTGTGTGCCACCATGCCTGGGTCAAAGGTGCTCTACTGATCATATGTCATGGAGCTACCTAGCTGTAACCCCTGGCACCATCTGCTGTCTCCATGAAGGCCACACTCTCCCACATGGTCTTAGTCACAAGGGTGATCTCTCTCTCTCTCTCCCTTCTAATCTAAGAGGCCCTCACATTTGGTAGCAGGAATCAACTTGTAGTTTCTTCACAAAGAGTCCAGTGTGTTATGTCTTACTTGCAGAAATTAAACCAGGTATAGGACGCCTTCTCAACTTCACAGGCATCCTAAGAACCTTTATGGCAAGACTGTGACTGAAAACTTAGTGGAGTTCTGTCTATTGCCTCGTGAACGACACCACCCTTTTCTGTCTTTTTCTTCTCTCTCATCTATAATAACTTCATGGCTGACTAATGACTGGCAGGACAGTTATTTCCAGATTGTTGTCTCCTATGTCTCACTGTGATCTTCATTTACACATGATGGAGTATTCTTTAGTTGAGAGTCCCATGCTGTATGCTCTTACCTTCTTTTCTATTTTCCATCTGGGTTTTGGCACCGCCCTGGGAAACTCTGTTGCTTTTGCTCTGCAAAGTCAAGGGAGGAGAACTCCTTCTAGCAATTTGGTTGTTTCCATAATGGCTCACTAGTAGTCTTAGTCTACCTTGTGAGAGCATCTAAAAGTTTCTGCCAACTTACTCTCCAAAGACATACTGAAGGCTGTTGGTAACACCCACTACCATTACTCTAAAATCCATCTAGGGCACAATGGTGGCTTCTTCATGGATATGTTGGTGCCTCAGGATAGTGGAGTCTGCTCTTGACTTTGATATGTTCCAGCCTCTGGTCTACAACCTCACTGTAGGTATATTGGACTCCTTCTTCTATACTATCCTCATGGAAGGATTCTGGTACTGACAATATGCCAATCTTTTCCACTAAGCTTCTGCACTGGATCAGGGAGCTACAGTAGAAATAGAAGGCAAGACCAGGAGCATCTTCTCCCAGGAGCAGGAGCCTATTAGTAAACTGACTCTTGGGGTTATCAATGCAAGGTCCCATTTCATGTAGGAACACCCTCTGTAGAGGCCTCGCCAATAGTACCATTAGTGTTGAGTAAGCAATTTTAGAGGTACACAGAACACTATTTCATGTCTAGTGGTCACCCTCCTCTACCTTTATTTTCTACACCTGCTCGTGTTCCTGCAGAGGGTTCCTAGAACAGTGATTATGAGTTAACAGTTGTACATGTCAACAACAGGTTGTATAGATATAGATATAGATATAGATATAGATATAGATATAGATATAGATATAGATATAGATATGTGTGTGTGTGTGTGTGTGTGGTGTGTGTGTGTGTGTAAATATATATGAAAATATATTGTATACACACACAACCAAAATTCATGCATAGGACTCAAAGGAAAAAAAATCCAGTCCAAAGAAGGGAATGGTTTTTTAATAGCTAAGACTGCCTCACAATGAATCAATCTCCTTTGATCTCTGTAGTTTTGAGACTGGACTAACACGATTCTGAGGAAAAGGAATATTGTGTGTGAGATTAGAGTGGCTACCATCTAAAGAATCTCTGAAATTGAGGCTCGGGGCATATTCTGGAAGGCATCAGGAACCCTCGAATGTGGTAAGACCCAAGGGAAGGAAAGACTTAGGTTCTTTATGGGGAACTGAAAGTACCAGAGTCTTTGTGAGACCAGCTCTTTCAAAAACCTCTAGCCCCACGCCACAGATGAGGCCTACTGCTAGGCTCTTCTTGAATTGTTCAATATAGGCATGTCCACTGTGTGCACAGCTGGAATGGTCCAGGGGTTGTTATAACCTTCCAGTTGTGGCCTTAGAAAGAATAAGCATCTTCTGAGGATGATCTGAAGAACAGTCAGTGGCAAGGGTCTGATAGATGGACAGCTCTAAGGTCTTTGCAGACTTACAGTTCTGGCCACTTGCAGCATGATTTTTCGTAGCTTGCGATGGGGCTGGTAGACATGATATCCACAGCCAAGGTTTAGCAAGGCTCTACTCTGACTATATCATAACTACAGATACCCATTTATTTTAACCTCCATTTTACTACGTGGCTGGTTACCTGTGCTCAGGTACTACACATCCATCTTCTCGGCTCTCTTTGGGCTCCTCTCCAGAATTCTTTCTTCTCTCGATGTCCCACCTCTATTTCCTGCCTAAGCCATAGGCTATTGGCTTTTTAATTGACAGGTGAGGCATCCATACAATACACAAGATGATCTCTCTACAACTGGCCATTGTGGATGGAATATTGCAGTGACAGAGATTCACTACTCTTGACCATTATTTATTTTTAAAATACTTTTATTTTAAAATTATTTTATTTAATAAAAATTTAATAATTTTATTAATAATTAAATTATTTTAAATATTTTTTAAAGTTCTGCTTTTCAGTTTTATCATCTTGGGAGATGTCTGAAATCCTATACCTCCAGTCTATGCTACTGTATAGTTTTCTTCTCTGCTGTGATAATACCTTGACCAAAAGTAATATTGAGGGCAGAGTTGATTGGTTCATAATTCCAGGTTGCAGTCCATCACTGAGAGATGAGTCAGGAACTCAAGGCAGGGTCTTGAAGGTAGGTCTGCTTGCTATTCCAAACAGTAATACCTTTGACCAAGGAACTCACTCATGGAGGACACTGTTTGCTACTTGACTCCCAAGCTGAGTATAATAAACTCAGCTAGCTTTCTATACAGTTCAGAATCACCTGCCCAGGAATTGTACCGTCCACCATGACCTGTGCCCTTCTTCATTAACTAACAATCAAAACAATCCCCGTAGACATTCGCTAAAGCCAATCCCATCTAGGAAATTCCTTAATTCGGGCTCTCCACTTAGATGACTGTAGACAGTGTCAGTTAAAGCTAATCAGGACAGTCATAGAACAAACTACCAGACAGAACGGCTTGAAACAACACACACATACTAAATAACAAATATATATATATATATATATATATATATATATATATATATATATGTATATGTATATATAATTCATATTAAGTTACATATGTCATCTCTTCTTCCTCTCCCTCTTCTTAGAGACAGGGTCTCATTTCAGGCTGGCTTCAAACTTGATATGTGGCTGGGATGACCTTGAAGGTCCAATCCTCTTGCCTAATTTGAGAATGAGATCACAGGTGTAAACCACCAGGCCTTTTTATGGAATCATAGGAGTTGAATCCAGGGAGTCCTGCTTCCTGGGGAAGCTCATGGATTCTTCTTCAAAACATTCTTCTAAGCCATCCCCAAGTTCTTCCAACTCAGTGTCCTGAAAGGAAATATCACACACACACACACCACCACCACCACCCCACCACCACACCACCATTCAGTTATTTATAAACGCACAAATCCAAATGCTTTATTATACCACTACACTTGTGGTCATGTATGTTCTAGAACTTGCCTACCTCAGACATCTTTTGACTCTTCTGTGTCTTTTTAGGAAGCTGCAGTCTTTTCTCCCCTCTCCCTGTAGAGACATAGTACATTCCCTTTGCTCTTTCCTCGGCTGGCTCTTTAAGGTTTCATATTAAAAAACCACACCCCAGGTGGCTTTCCTTTAACATCCAACTCTGCAACCCCACTTCCTCCAATATTACAAATTCTTAAAGGCACATGCATGCAGTTCTTTGAGATTTTTCATCACAAAATTTGGTACTGTAAAACCTCCAGGTAAGCCTGGTTTCCTTCACACGATATCTTGGTTGTTCTCTCTCTCCGCTCCTCTTCATTCCCCTTTTCCCATAAACCATATCTACTTGTCAGTGGATGTGGGAACAGAAAGAACTTAGCACAGTGATTTAGTACACAGTGGTTGAAGAACGATTATCTTTGGTGGGTTGTAACCCTTCTTGTTTCTGAATCAGGTTGTGACCCTGGGTCACTTATCTCTGTCCAAACCCCTAGGTAGACTGGAGGTATGGTGACACCTGCTCACATTCTCAACACAAGACTGCTACATGTTCAAGATCTGGGCCACCAACAGACTGTGTCAAAAGGCAAAAAACCGTGGAAACCTCGTGTAAGACGATCTTGTGCAGGGCATTCACTTGGCTCAAATTTGCTTCTTAAAAAAAAGTCAACAGAGATAGAACAGAAACGGAAAATGAGGGGTGGAGGCGAGAAGAGAGGACCTGAGAAAGCCTACGGGAAGAAGGGTCAAGCGTGCAAAGAGACCATAGTAAACAACCAGCTCCTCACGTGACCCAGCCGCAGAGGTCCAGGAGAGAGGGGGGGCTCCTCTCTCCCGAGGGGGCTCCTGTCATTTAGTTGATGCCCCGCCTGGCCCCGCCCACCTCGGCCGCGCCCCCTCCTCGCTCCGGCGCGTGACGTCACGCCGCCGTGCGCGGCGACGCAGGACGGCCCCCGCGGCGCGACGTCGGAGGCGGAAGTGGCGCGGCCGTCGCTCTTGGGCTCTCACTGCCGGCTCCGGATTCTGCGAGGAGCCTCCTCCTGCCAGCCGCCGCGTCTCCCTGCCCTCGCTGCCCCTCCATGTGCCCGGGCGCCGCCGCTCCGCTCGGGCCGCCGCTCACCCCGGGGTCTATGGAAGTGATGGAAGGACCCCTCAACCTTGTGAGTGGTCGCGGGCAGAGTCGGGGACGGGTAGGCTGAGGGGCAACGCGGGCTGAGGGGCAGCCCGGACTGAAGTGGGAACCGCGAGCTCAGGGGGACCTCGACCCCCCGGTGCCCAGGCTCTCCCTCGGGGCCCGTGGCATCTGCCCCGCTGGGACCGCGTCCCAGCGCCACGTAGCCGCCTGCAGGCCGCGGGCAGAGTCGGGGTGTCGGGGCCGCGCCTCGCACACCGCCCCCCCTTCCCTGGTGCCCTCACAGCTGCGCCAACGAAGGTCCCTTGGAAACAGCTGGATCGGAACCACAGTCCAATCCCCGGAGCCCAGTATCTTCGCTTTAAGGCTCTCGAAAGTACCAGACATGTTTGCCTTTCTCAGAAAAAGCACAGGGAGCCGGGTCATTATTGTTGGGGCAAAAAGGAACACCACCACCATCCCCTCCTGCCCCCCTCCCCAAACAACCTCACAAACCCCCAACCCTCCCACAGGTCTTTTCTACAGTGGTCACAGGACATCTTGCTTGGGGTTTCCTGGGAAAGGTTCGTGGGATTCAGATGCAGACGTCTGGTTTCTTAGCGTTGGAGAGTAAAACTTTTCAAGTCCCAAGTTTGTAGGTGGTTTGCTATGCGGTGGGATTTGAGAAACAGGACCGTGGAGGATGATTGCTTCCTTTGGATCTCTGCCCTCCCTGCTTGGAAGAGTCTGATCCGTGCTGTGCAAAGAAGCCAGAGGCTGTGGTTTCAGAGTATGGATTTCTGGAGCCAGACTCCTGGATTGAACTCTGGCTTAGTCACCTAATAACTTCGAGAGACCTTGAGCAAAAATGGTCACTTTATTGTTTTGTTTTTGTTTTACCCATGTTTGTTGTGAGGATTAAAGGACTGAACAGATAAAAGGCAGGTAGACCTGTAGAACATTGGAGGAGTTAGCTGCCCTTGTCACTTAATGAGATTTGGGATTGTTGAGCTTGAACGCCAGAGAGTTGATCACCTAAAGCTGTGGTTTCATCCTTGGTGCCAGGTTAGCAGCTCCAAGGAGCCTCTTCAAGAGTTACTAAGTTTGGCCCCGCGTCCATTTCGAAGTGGATTGCACTTAGGGATAATGAGACTACATTGGTGAGTTTGTGGAAGCTAGGGAAGACCTGTCTTCTCACTTGTTTTAAGAGAACTCGTGTGGTCAACTATCGTTTGCCATGAAGTATGGGCGGCTCACTAGGGAAACTCCACAGGAATATTATTAGTCGTAGGCAGCTGTTTACCGAGTACTTCAGAGTTCAAGTGTCCTTGCAGAATGATCACTGGTTCGCTTCCAGTTAGCTTCCCTTGCTTTGGCAGCAGAGTGTAGCCTCACCCTGGCTAACCGCTCCACAAGCGAGTGCTGGCCAGTGAGAACACTGAACCAGGTCAGTAGAAGTTGGAGCACCAAATCCTCAGTCAAGGAAAAAGGAGGTAACTGGTGGCGATGGTCCTTTTATTTAGCTACTGTGTGTTTGAGCCATGCTAGCTCCAAGCTCACTCTGTCGTCTAGGCTGGTCTTGATGCTGGGATTCCAGTCCCCACGGAGTTGTTCCATCTTAAATAGGTAAATTAGGAGGCTTAACACAATTCCATTATCCAGCCCTAAAATGTATGTGACATTTCAGAAAATGTGGCGGTTTTGAATTTTTAAAGCCATTTGAGGTTTTGAAGATTTCTGATTTCCAGCCTAGCTAAACATTGACAGATAACAGGATGTTTACTTGAATGATTTTTAAGTTGCGTCGCAGAGTAGCAGTGTTAAGCTTTTGTTAAGGAACTGCTAGGGACTAGGGTTTGTGTCTGTGTGCTTCATTTGTGTGTGAAGTCAGACAACTTGGGGGTGTCATTTCCCTTCATGTGTGTCTGGAGAGAACTCACGTAACCAGGGTGGGGGTAAGTGTCTTTATCTGCTGAGCCCTAGACTAAAGCTTTTTGAAGTTTTTTTGTTTTTGTTTTTTGAATACTAATGTAATACACCACAGTATTGTTGTCTCCACCCAACATAAAAGGTAGCCCTAAATTCCCATGACTTAATGAGTATCTTTGAAAATTCTCATAAACCATACAAGTTTGTCAGAGGAGTGCACTCTAAATGCATAGTCTAGGACTGCCCTACTGTACATAGGTTTAGAATCCTGTGTCCTCAGAGCAGCCTTGGGATTTAGTAGAAGTGTGAGACTGCTGGTGAACAAACCTAAGCTGAGGGGAATTAAATAATTCCTTAGGTCAGTCACTGTGCATTTCCAGATCATCAACCACTGCTTCTAACAATGTTTTCCTATTAATGTACTTGTGGCTTTCATGTCTGTGTGCTCTTTATAGTGGACTATATGTTACTACTCTTAGTGTTTGTTAGGGTTATAGCAAGGGTAAATCCCTCACAATGAATTTTCAGGATGTGGAAGAGAGTAGCTGTAGTTCATACTGCGTTTTAATATGTAGCTATTACAAATGTTCTAGCTTTCTAATTTTCAGAGTTAGTCAAGAGAAATTATATTTCCTTTGAGGGAAAAATAGTCTTTCCCCAATTCTAAATAAATATGTTCATTCTGTGCATTTTTTTTCCTTGGTGTTTATTTTGCTTATTTAAGGCAGGGTCTTAAGAACAGGCCTTAGTGTGGAGTTCAGGCTTCAAACTTGTGATCCTCCTGCCTCAGTTTCCTGGGCGAAGTGATGACAAGCCCAGACCACACACCCACTTGTTAATTTTTAATATGGGTGAAAGAATTGTAACTTATAAAATCACTTAGTGTTGTGTTAGGTATTATCTTTCCATGCATTTAATTGTTGGCATTCAGTTGTTAGCCAAATGAATGTCAAAACTTCCGTGAGATAATTTCTAGTGCTGCAGACTTGGGGCATGATGTCAGATTGGTGTGCATGACTGTTGTTCATGCGCCGCTTGCCTGGGCTGCATGCAGGCAATGCCCAGTGACTGCTTATACCACACTTGTTTATTTTGTATGTGTTCCTCCTTCAGTCACACCTGTTTTCTCTGTTGGCACCTTAAGAGTGCTGGGAGTGTGTGTCGAATCCCAGAGCTTCCCTCTGGACGCATTTAGTTCTTATTTTGCCTGGTAATGCTTTTCAAGCGTCCCATCCAAGAAAAAAACAGGTGCATATCATGGGCCAAGGGATGGCCTTCTGTACCTGACGTCTTGGTAAGCATCTCCTGCAGTTATGCATACTGGGATTCAGATCTTTAAAGAAAAGAGAGACTGTTGTTACTACTTCTATTGTGTGCTGGTTTGCTGGTAGTTGTTGGCCTGAAAATAATGAAAGGAGCCGAGCAAGTGGTGGAGCACGCCTTTTAGTCCCAGCACTTGGGAGGCAGAGGCAGGCATGATTTCTGAGTTTGAGGCCAGCCTGGTCTACAAGTGAGTTCCAGGACAACCAGGGCTACACGAGAAAACCCTTTGTCTGGGAAAAAACAAAAAGATAGAAGAAAGAGAGGAAAGGATGTCCTGTGCCTATGCAGGGCTGGGCTTACAAGGAAGCGCTCTGGGGGCAGGGAGCATGGGGTGGGGGCAGCAATGGAGTGATAATTTATAGCCAACAATTGGTAAGTGGTAGGGCTTCATTAGTCTTAATAGCTAGATGAGCTACAGTATAATAGATTATGACATAGAAATGCAGAATAAATTAGATAGTGGAGTTTAAAAGCCAGAATCTAAAATAATCTTTGAGCTTTGTATTAGGGCATTATTTACCCATCTGCTTACCTGTGACCTGCACTGAGAAATCCTTCCAGATGATAACAACTGATTTTGTGTGTGGAGTTGCCAAACTGCTTTAATAAAGGAAGAGCATCTTGGGCTTCTGCGAGAAACATAGGGCCTCTCACATTATACCACACAAAAAAGCCAGACTCATAACTTTTGCTATATATGAGATGCCGTAATACTTAATGTTGGGGTGATTTTTTTAAAAAATATGTATATGAGTGTTTGCCTTCATGTATGTTTGTGCACCACATATGAACCTAGAGCCTTGGGCCAGAAGAGTCATTGGGTCCCCTGGAAGTGGAGTTTGAGATCATCTGGGTGCCTGGAAATCAAACTCAGGTCTCTGGAGAGTTGCCAGTGCTCTTACTGCTTAGCCTTCAGTCCAGTCTGTAGTTTTTAATACCATCAGAATTCACCAGATTGATTTCATAACTCATCCTGTAACTTGAAAGCTCCTATACTCAGATTTTCACCATCTAACAGCAGATAGTGACAGTTTCCAAAAAAAGAAAAAGAAACTAACTAGAAACCAGTGGAAAAAAAGGGTCGGAGGTTATAACAGAGCACACAAGGGACAGTTGTTTCTTTAGGTAGAAATGAGGTCCTCAGATTCACCTCATGTTTAAACCCTATTCGCTTAGTAGACAGGTGCTCAGTGAAATGTGTTTGGGGGTATTTTGCTTGAAAATTTTTTGTGGAGTCTGGCGGACTGATTGGGGATGGGGATAATATGTTTCCTTTGGTCCCAACCCAATCCCAAATACAAGTAGGAGGTTAGTAGCTATTCTTCACTTCTTTCTAATATTTGGAATGGTGTCGTTTCTTTCCTTTTTGATACAGCACTCCGGGGTCATAGAAATTAATAGATTTGAAAGATTAGGATGAATAGTATTATTTAACTTGGAGATTTTGGGCGCCCCCGGTGGAGGGGCAGGGGGGCGGGGTTTGGGTTTCTTCATCCTGAAATGCTGTGTGTAGACCAGTCGGGCCCTTTAGCTGGACAGAGTTCTGCCTGTCTCTGCCTTCTGATATGCTGGTCCCACAAGCTAGGAAAGGTCGGCGTTGAACTTGCATTTTTAAAAGCAGCCCAGAGAAGCAAAAACGTCCATTTGACAGTATTTTTCATCCACTCAGCACCCGGGGGTTGTAGTTGTAGGATTTTTGTTAGTTATAGATGATGGAAGTCCCTGTCTTAGTTTAAACCCGAAAGGTTTTGGGAAAGAACTGAAGAAAGGGCAGGAAGACCCAGTGACTTTTGACTGTCAGCCCTGTGTTTTCTCCCCCTGGCGGCTCTCAAAATGTCCGGTAGTTACAACCACTTGTTGCTATATTATACTTGCTCTCTTGTTCCTTTGTTGAAATTTTTAACCCCAAATTCTGGAGTTTCTATCTTGCCTTTTACCTTTTCATTTCCAGATAAAAGACACGCAACCTTTATATTTACAATAAGCCTTAATCAGCACTAGAGTGGGCAGAATTTACCCTCTATGCTATTAAGAACCCTATTTTCCCTTTATCAATAACCCCGAGTTATTACTTTACTGCGTTTCATCTGTGCCTTCCTTCCCTCCCAAAAATTCAGTAGGGGTGCCCTCGGACCATGTTTTCTTGACTCCTATTCCTCCTCTACCCCCTATTGTCCCTCCTTTCCTGCTGTCCTCGGGGGACCCCTTTGGCACCTCCTGTTTTCAATTCTGCCTAGCTTATAGGTTTGGTGGGGCATCTTTGTTTTTTTACCAATCTTTAAGTTAATTTGGGGGGGGAAAGGGGTCACATTGGGGGGTCCCTGGAAATCTACTTTGTGGACAGTCTCGGGGCACCAGGTCTTTGTTGGGGGGGGCGCCCCAAACACGTGTAGCCATTACATTTAACCAGCAACAGAGCCACACCTGAACAGATTCCGGTTTTAAAAGATCTGGGCATTTAGAATTCTTTTTGGTGTCAGATAAGCCAAGCAGTGTGAAAAATTGGCATCGTGTTGTAGGATCGGGCTGCCAGGAAAGGCCCGTAGTGTATAGAAAGGAGACTGTGTTTTGAATTTTTTTTTTTTTTTTTTTTTTTTTTTTTACTTTGCTTTTTTAAAGAAAAAAACAATTTTGTGGATTTTTTTAATGGACTGTAATTTTATCACAAAAAAATGTTTTAACAGAACTTTTTTAAAAATGGGGGAATTTCCTCAAAAAGATTCTTTAAAAGATAATGGTGCCTATGGGGTTTCTATATGTATCTTATACCCTTTTAGAGATTGTTGTATCTTATCCCCTTTTAGAGTCTTGGGTGCCCTGGGGTGGTCTCAAACTCTGTTTTTTAAAAGGGCTATAAATTTTAAAGAACTTTTTTCTTTCAATGCCCCCCTAGTACAAGGATTTTTGGTGTTGTGCCCTATCCCCTGGAAAAACGGGAAGCTAAAAGACAGTGTCTTCCATTTCAGGTTTGGCCTCAAACTTGTGACCCTGCTGCACCCCTTTTTTGGGGGGATTAGAGGTGTGAGCCCCTCTGTAATACCCTAAGACTGTACTTTGTCCTAGCTCCTCCCTTTGGTTACTTGGTTGGGTTTTTTTTTTTTTTGTTTTTGTTTGTTTGTTTCTAGGGAAAAGCTTTGACTTTTCCTGGAACAGCTTTATAGACCAGGCTGGCCTTTAAACTAATAGATCTCCTTGCCTCTGCATCCCAAGTGCTGAAAATTAAAGGACCTGCCCCTTTCAACATAATTCATCTTTGATTCTTTCTTACACTATGAGCCTGAGTCACAGCCTCACTTCAGTAGCCCTGCAAGCTCTCTGCAAAACCCCCCTGACTGAAATTCTCCCAGTTTAAACACAAAGCCCAAATTTCTCTCTAAAACAAACAAGCCCTAGTTCAAAAGTCAAAATTTTATTATAACAAGTGAGGAAGTAGCCCCTGGCAGTTTGGGAAGAGTTTAGCTGGATTATCTTTAAAGAGTCAGAACTTGACCTAGAGCCCTTGGCTTTTGGTGGGGGTTAGGTCTCTCCGGGCCTATCTTTGTTATGGGTGCAGTGGGGGGTTTTTCAAGGAAGTTTTCTTTTGTGAAGAAAAGCTTTTGGGGCTTTTTTTTTTTTTTTTTTTTTGGGTTTTAAAAACCCCGGTTTAAACCGGGTCCCGGGCAGGGTGGCCCCACGCCTTTAATCCCCACCTTGGGAGGGCATGAGAGCAGCGGGCCCGAGATTTCTGAGTTCGAGGCCAGCTTGGGCCCTCCCGAGTAAATTTTCCAGGACCCCAGGGTACCCCAGAAAAACCCCTGTCTTGAACAAAAACAACAAAACAAAATTAAAAAAATGGTGACGGGCACTTTGCACATGACATTTAATTCATTTTTCTTTTTTCTGCTTACTGTTTAAAGGGAACCTTGATTGAAGACCACCGTTAAATTGCAGATATCTGTCAGTTTTCATTGTTTATACTGTCTTTCGACCATTTTGCCCTTTGGTTGAGTAGGGTTTGGTGCACACTTACACTTCTAGCATGTAAAGGCAGAAAGAGGCAAGACTTGGGGTTCTATCTAAAAAAGTCTGACCCCTGCCCTTTGACCACCCCAAATGTTTTATCTGGTTACTGTTCAGAACATACTTTTTGCTCAGTCCAAGTCTCCATGGTTAAAATTAACTATTATTTTAAGCTCCTATCTTAAACTGAGATTTTGGGGGAAAGTTGGGAATTATTGCTATTTGAAGAATAAAACTCTATGAAACATTAGGGACGTGTTGCCTTTTAAGAACGGTTGTTTTGTTCTTCTTTCCCAAGAATTAAAAGTATGGGAAATACAAGCAGTGTGCTGTTTTCTATTTGTTTTTTGTTTGTGTTGAGTAAAACTCAATAAAACATCCCCAGAATCATCTCAGCACACAAAGTTGTTTTTTATGAACCCATTTATGGTCATTTTTGAAACACACCTTCAATATAAATCATTTTACACCTAACTGAAAAAATTAGTGTTTTCACTTAAAAAAAAACAAAAAATAAACTCAAAACCATAAATTTTTCCATCCTAACCTTTTTTATAAACCATAGTTTAGTAAGGTTAATTATATTCATGTTCTTGCAAAAATTCCCTTTCCCCAAATTTTAAGACTGACTAGATTCCATTGACCCGACACATTATACTTTGATTTGTCTTTTCTTCTGTTATGAACATCTGCATTAGTCTACTTGCTTCTGATTCCTGTTGTTGAAATTATTTAATCCCAAATCTGGAGTTTCTATCTTGCCTTTTACCATTTCATTTCCAGATAAAAGACACGACAACCTTTATATTTACAATAAGCCTTAATCAGCACTAGAGTGGGCAGATATCTACCCTCTATGCTATTAGAATCTACTTTCCTATCAATAACCCCGAGTTATTACTTACTTCGTTTCATCTGTGCTTCCCTTAACTCCAAAAATTCAGTAGGGGTGCCCTCAGGACCATGTTTTCTTGACTCCTATTCCTTTCTCTTCACCTCTTTCTCCCTCCTTTCCTGCTGTCCTCGGGGAACCTAGCACTACCTGTCTCAATTCTGCCTAGCTATAGGCTGTAGGCATCTTTATTTACCAATCATAAGTAACTTGGGGGGCAAGGTCACATAGGGTCACTTGAATCTACGTGTGGACAGTCTCTGGGCAACCAGGTCTTGTTGGGGGGGCGCCCCCACACTTAGCATTACAGTACACAGCAACAGACCACACCTGAACAGATTCCAGGTTTGAAGATCTGGGCTTTAGAATTCTTTTTAGGTGTCCAGAAAGCCAAGCAGTGTGAGAATATGGCATCTGCTGTAGGCATCATGGCTGCCAAGGAAAGGCAGTGTATAGAAAGGGAGACTGTGTTTTGAATTTTTTTTTTTTTTTTTTTTTTTTTTTTTTTTACTTTGCATTTCTAAAGAAACAATTTTGTGGATTTATTTTAATGGCTGTAATTTTATCACAAACAATGTTTTAACAGAACTATTTAAAAATGGGAATCCTCTAAAGATTCTTTAGAAGATAATGGTGACTATAGGTTTCTATTGTATCTTATACCCTTTTAGAGACTTGTTGTATCTTATACCCTTTTAGAGTCTTGTGTGACTCAGGCTGGTCTCAAACTCTGTGTTTTAGGGATGACTTAGAACTTTTCTTCTTCACTGCCCGCCTAGTACTAGGATTATAGGTGTGTGCCCTATGCCTGGAGAACAGGAAGCTGAGACAGTGTCTTCCATTTCAGGCTGGCCTCAAACTTGTGATCCTGCTGCATCCCTTTTAGGGATTAGAGGTGTGAGCCACCATCTGTAATATCTAAGACTGTACTTTGTCCTAGCTTCCCCTACACTTGGTTACTTGGTTGGGTTTTTTTGTTTTTGTTTTGTTTGTTTGTTTCTATGGAAAGCTTTGACTGTCCTGGAACCAGCTTTATAGACCAGGCTGGCCTTAAACTCATAGATCTCCTTGCCTCTGCCTCCCAAGTGCTGAGATTAAAGACCTGCACCATCACACCTAAGTCATCTTTGATTCTTTCTTACACTATGAGCCTGAGTCACAGCCTCACTTCAGTAGACCTGCAAGCTCTACTGCAAAACCACTGACTGAAATTCTGCAGTTTAAACAGATGCCCAAATTCTCTCTACACAAACAATGACCTAGTTCAAAGTCAAAATTTTATTAACAAGTGAGGAAGTAGCCCCTGCAGATTGGAAGAGTTTAGCTGGATTATCGTGAGAGTCAGAACTTGATCCTAGAGCCCTTGGCTTTTGGTAGGGTTAGGTCTCTCCTGTCCTATCTTTGTTATGAGGTGCAGTGGGGATTTCAAGGAAGTTTTCTTTTGTGAAAGAAAAGCTTTGGGCTTTTTTTTTTTTTTTTTTTTTTTTTTTAGTTAAAACCGGTGACAGGGCCGGGCAGTGGTGGCGCACGCCTTTAATCCCAGCACTTGGGAGGCAGAGGCAGGCGGATTTCTGAGTTCGAGGCCAGCCTGGTCTACAGAGTGAGTTCCAGGACAGCCAGGGCTACACAGAGAAACCCTGTCTTGAACAACAACAACAAAAAACAAAATTAAAAAAATGGTGACGGGCACTTGCACATGACACTTTCATTCATTTTTCTGTTTCTGCTTACTGCTTAAGACCTTGATTGAAGACCACCGTTCATTGCAGATATCTGTCAGCTTTCATTGTTTATACTGTCTTCTCAGACCATCTGCCCTTTGGTCTGAGTACGGTGGTGCACACTTACACTTCTAGCATGTAAAAGGCAGAAGAGGCAAGACATGGGGTTCTATCTAAAAAAGTCTGACCCTCCTATGACCACCCCAAATGTTTTATCTGGTTACTGTTCAGAACATACTTTTTGCTCAGTCCAAGTCTCCATGGTTAAAATTAACCTATTATTTTAAGCTCCTATCATAAACTGAGATTTTGGGGAAAGTTTGCATTATTGCTATTTGAAGAATAAAAGCTCTATGAAACAATAGGGACGATGTTGCCTTTTAAGAACGGTTGTTTGTTTCTTCTTTACAAGAATAGAAGTATGGGAAATACAAGCAAGTGTGCTGTTTTCTACTTGTGTTTGCTTGTGTTGAGTAAACTCAATAAACATGCCCAGAATACATCTCAGCTGCAAAAGTGATTTTTATGAAGCATTTATGGTACATTTCTTGAAACACCTTCAAGATAAATCATTTTACACCTAACTGAACAAATTAGTGTTTTCACTTAAACAAACAAACAAATAAACTCCTAAACCATAAAGTTTGCCATCCTAACCATTTTTATGAACATAGTTTAGTAAGGTTAAATATATTCATGTTCTTGCGAAATTACCTTCCCATTTAAGACTGACTAGATTCCATTGAGCAGACACATTATACTTTGATTTGTCTATTCTTCTGTTATGAACATCTGCATTAGTTCTACTTGGTTATTGTAAATAATGCTGTTATGAACAGGTTTTTGTTTTTGTTTTTTTTTTTCCTCTTTCTGGTAAGTTGTCCTGTGCTTCAGAACTTTCCTTCCACCTTCAAGTGCAGGGATTTAGGCTGTGAGCCACTTTGGTCTCCATTGCTATGAAGAACACCATGAATGTTGTAGTTTGGATGAGAATGGCTCCATAGGCTCATATTTGCTCACTCAGTCCACAGTTGATGAACTGTTGGGGAAGGATTTGGAGGTGTGACCTTATTGGAGAAGGTGTCGCTGGGGGTGGGCTTTCATATTTCAAAAGCCCATACCAGGCCCAGTCTCTGGCTGCTGCTTGTGTGTGGATCAGGATATAAAGTTCTCAATTACTTCTCCAGCACCATACCTGTCTGCTTCCTTTGTCCTGTTGTGATGGTCATGGACTAACTCTCTACAATTGTAAGCAAGTCCTCAAATGCTTTCTTTCATAAGAGTTGCCCTGGTTGGTCATGTATCTCTTCAGAGCAGTAAGACAGCGACTAAGACAATAGTAAACAGCAACTTAGGGAAAACAGGGTTTATTTGATTTCACATCTGAGGAAGTCAGGGCAGGAACTCAAGGCAGGAACTGAAGTAGAGGCCACAGAAGAATATTCCTTATTTGGTTGACTCCCCATGGCTTGCTCAGCCCTGCTTTCTTAATCCAAGACCACCTGCCCAGGGGTTGACCCTGTCTAATGTGTGCTGGGCCTTCCCATTATAGGCTTGCCTGCAGGCCAGTCTGATGGGGGCATGTTTTCAATTGATTGAGGTTTCCTCTTCCCAGATAACCCAAGCTTGTGATAAGTTGATTATAAACAAACAAAACCACAACTAACCACCACAGCTACTATGTACATGTTTATGTGCATGTGTGTCCTTTTTTTTGAGAAAAGGTGCCACTCTGGCACTACTTAATCTACTACATACATTTATAATAGAAATATCTAAGTTGCTTCCTTCCTTCCTTTTTTTTTTTTTTTTTTTTTTTTTTGAGACAGGGTTTCTCTGTGTAGCCCTGGCTGTCCTGGAACTCACTCTGTAGACCAGGCTGGCCTCAAACGCAGAAATCCGCCTGCCTCTGCCTCCCAAGTGCACCACCATTGCCCGGCTCTTTCTTTCTTTCTTTCTTTCTTTCTTTCTTTCTTTCTTTCTTTCTTTCTTTCTTTCTTTCTTTCTTTCTTTTCTTTGAATTGCACATCAAAAATAATATTAAATAGAATAGAGGCTACTTAGCAGTTAAATCCCAGTAACCAGAGAGGGCTTATGAATAGTGTCCTATCAGTTACTATGCTTCTTGGCTTGGCTCCTTTTATAGCTTGTTTTTTTGTTTGGTAACAAACATCGTCAGTTATCTTGTTAAAAGATTGATTTAATTGAGAAGTCTTATTGTATAATTTTGGAGTAACTCAGAATGTCTTCTAGGCTCATCAACAGAGCCGACGAGCAGACCGTTTGTTAGCTGCTGGGAAATACGAAGAGGCGATTTCTTGTCACAAAAAGGCTACCGGTAAGTATTTTTCTTAAGAACTACTGAATAGAGCTGTTGACAGACAGGCAAGAGGATTGCCATGAGTTGTAGACCAGCCTGGACTGCCAGGTGTGAAATCCTGTCACAAAACCAAACAAGAATTGTCATGTAGATATGAAGCTGTTGGTTTTCCAGGCTGGAGATGGAGTGTTATTTAAGTACATACTTAGAATGCGTTGGTTTCCTACCAAAATTATGAGTTAGCCTCATAAGTAGATCTGGGGCCCTGATTTGCAAAGCTCTGTCTCAGTTAACTGAGTAACAAACTCAAACGCCTTGTGGGGAATGCTTACTTATATTTCATCTAGAGTGGGTGCCACCTCTGTCCTAGAACATTCTGCTGGAAGGCACTTTTTTTTGTCCCCCTTCTGACTAGAGCAGTATTCTTTTCTGGCAGGGAGAGGAATGTTATTTTACTGTTGAAATACAAACTCATGGTGGGCACTGCTTTGGCTAAATCTCCTGTATGTTTTGCTTATAAGTAATTACCAAGAGAAAAAAAAAAAAAAACTTTTGATTTAGGATCTTGCTAATCTAGCCCTCGATGGCCCAGTACTCATTCTGTAGCCCAGGCTTGCTCCCCAGGCTTGCTCCCCAGGCTTGCTCCCCAGGCTTGCTCCCCAGGCTTGCTCCCCAGGCTTGAGCACGCCTCCTGCCTCAGCTTCCTGACATGCTTGGATTGTGGGTCTGTGTCAGTCACACCAGCTGAACATTGTAAATTAGTTGTAGTTAAGTGAGTGGCTGACACCTATAGTCCTCACACCTGCTGGGGTGAGAGGCAGGAGCATCACAGAATTGGACACCAGCAGGGGTATATATAGCTGTGTATTTTTATGATATTAGATGGCGTTTCCTACAGTCCAGAATCAGTTGTCTTTAACTCTCTCTTCAACCATAGTATTGACTGGAGTGTTAATGTGTAGTGTAACCCTGTGATGGTGCACCATGTTTAGATGGAAAACCATGATATGGATGAGAGCCAGGATCCTTTAGCCATAGTAGATAAGGTTGTGTGTGTGTGTGTGACAGGTGAAAGGGAGTGAGTCAACACACGTGTGTAAGTGCATTTTTTATTCACCTGTTGTATTGTCATCTGTCAGGTAACGTAGGCTTAGTCCTGGAAGCTTCTAGCCTCTTACAATACAGTGTAGGCCTAGAATGTTTTCAGCCTCTGAGACTTACTGCTGAATAAGTTCACCCTTTCTAGTTCTTTCTGATCTCTGGTTGGGTGATTCCATTTATCTGTTCTGGCTCAAATGCCTCTCCAAGCTGACTGATTCAATCTGGCTTCTCTTGGTCGCTCTTGAATTGCTCTATTTGACCTCAAACTAATTCTAGCAATGTGTTCTAATCTTCTAGCTCCTTCTGTTGTTTCTCTGTACCCCTGTCTGTTAAAACAGTCTCCTTTTTCTCAATGCACTGCCCCGTAAGTAGCTCCCCTTCCCTCACTTCTCTCTGGTAATAGTTGGCCATATCCTATGCTGTCAAATTTTTCTCTGATTTTTCACTTTGTCTGCAGCGCAGTTAGACATCACTTTCCAGCCTGGTGTTCCTTCTATAAACTAACTTCCTTGTTTGGGATTAAGGTGTGTGCTCAAGGCTGAGCCACACCACAGCTAGAAACACAGTCTCTGCAGCAGTGTTCTACACTAAGTGCAAGATACTCTAAAGAACATGAAAGGGAGAAAGACACCATCCCTAAACTCATCTTTTGTCTCCGATGACTTAACGATGTCTAGTTTCCCACAGCGGTAGAACATCTGTAGACAGACACTCTGGAGGTTGGGGGGGTGTTTCTCAGTGTTTACTTAATATGTGCTTTAAATACTAGCCTTGTGTTACCATTAAAAGAAGTCATTGCCAGTGTTAAGTTTTTTCTGAACATAACAGGAAAATCCCACTACTGAAAAAGGAAAATGAATAAGAATCAAGAAGCTAGTAGTAGTTGATACCTGCCAGTGGAAAGGAAAATACATTTTCTTGAGTGGAATGTCACGAGGAATGTCAACCACACTCCAGGGCAGGCCCCATGCCTAGGAGTAGCTGGCCAACACCTAACACACTGAGTATTTTCGGGGGGTTTTGTGTGTGTGTGCGTAAACCTTTTTGTTTTGTTTTTGTCATTTTGGTTTTGGTTTTTGTTTTGATTTTTGAGACAGAGAGAGAGAGAGAGAACGGAAACAAACATGAATATGAAGTTGGGTGGGTAGGGAAATGAAAAGGATCTAGAAGGAGTTGGGAAGGAAAAGAATATGATCAAAATAGGTCATCTGAAAGAAATTTTAAGTAATAAAAGAAAAGGTGCCTTTTTTTTTTTTTTTTTTTTTTTTTTGAAATAGTACTTTCTTAAACTTCAGTATTAGATTATCAAATGTGATTTTGTGAAGGAAACCCTGACCATGCATTCAATTTTTTTGTTGTTGTTTTTTTTTTGAGACAGGGTTTCTCTGTATAGCCCTGGCTGTCCTGCAACTCACTCTGTAGACCAGGCTGGCCTCGAACTCAGAAATCCGCCTGCCTCTGCCTTCCAAGTGCTGGGATTAAAGGCGTGCGCCACCACTGCCCGGCCATGCACTCAATTTAAAAAAAAAAAAATTAAAATAATATTTATTTTATATTTATGTGTACATGCATGACTGCCTAAGTTTATGCATAGCACATCTGTGCAGGTGCCGACGAAGGCAAGAGGACATTGCATTCCCTGGAGCTGGAGTAGCAAGCCTACCTGGGTGCTGTAAACCAAATTGAAGAGCCGTAGTTCTCTTAATGGCTGGGCCATCTCTCTAGCCCCTCTTTTAAAATATCATTTTTCTTTTTTTCCCTCCCTCCCTCCCTCCCTCCCTCCCTCCCTCCCTCCCCTACCCTCTCCCTCCCTCCCCTCCCCTCTCCCTCCCCTCCCCTCTCCCTCCCCTCCCCCCCCCTCCTCCTCTACCTCCCTCCCTTCCTCCCTTCCTCCCTTCCTCCCTTCCTGTCTTTCTTTCTTTCTTTCTTTCTTTCTTTCTTTCTTTTCTTTCTTTCTTTCTTCTTCTTTCTCTCTCTCTCTCTCTCTCTCTCTCTCTCTCTTTCTTTCTTTCTTTCTTTCTTTCTTTCTTTCTTCTTTTTAAGGCTTTATTGTGGGTAATCTCTAAAGCAGTGGTATGGACTTGGCTTACTTCTTTGCACTTTTGGATTATCGTAGGTATCCTGCCATGTTAAATTTAGGTTCAGTGCTCTGCTGATGTCAGCAGTTCCAGCTGGTTTAAACTTGGTTTTGTGAAAGCTAGTCTGAGTGTTAAGCAGGTGGTTTAAAGCAAACTGAAGTTCCGGGGACACAAATGCATGTAGACAGGATGAAGAGCTGTCACAAGAAATCCCACAGTGTGTCCTGCTTTCTATTACAGTGTGTCCTGCATTCTTTTGTTTCCCCTTTGCTCATCTGCTGGAAACTTGTTCTGCCCAGTGCTCTGCTACTGTTGGGATATAGGCTTAGCCAGGAAAGATGAGGAGACGCACACAAGCTTGGCAAAGATGATAGTTCTGGAGAAGAAACATTTACTTTGAATCTCAGGCTTGGTAGAACCTGGCAGACAGAAAATTCTGAGTTGTGAAATTAAAAAAAAAAAAAAAAATCATTAAGGTATTTGGATTAAGACCAGACAGCAGAAGTATAAAGATCAGAGGCTCCAAAAAGTTTCTAATGAGCAAGAGCCTGACTCAGTATTAGTAACACTTGTTATTTTACTCTAATTGTTCCAGAAAGACTCTTATATACCTTCCAGAGGAACATGTAGCCGAGTGCAGAAGCTAAGAACAAGTAGATGAGGAAAGCCATGCAAATAGACTGGGAAAGGACTGTGAGTGTGGTTCATAACGAGTCTCACGTTCTCCAGTACTGCAGAGCTTGCTCTTGGGTCTCTATTAGTCAGGGTTTCGTTTTTGTGACAGCATACAGTTTTGTTTGAAACTTCTTGAGGCCAGCCGTTATTCTCTGCATGCTGGTTAGCATTTTGCTCTGCTGTTTTTACCCGAATTGCCCAGTAAGTTTCACATAACAACTTTTAAGTTGTCTTCTCAAGCCTTCCTTCTCCACACTTTCAGACGTTTGTAGACCAGTAGCAATCACTTCTGAACAATCTATTAGCTAGGCTCATATAAGTGGTTCTTAGTCTTGGTTCTAGTTTTCTAGGCTAAGTTTCCACCACTGGCAGAAATAACTGAGGAAACCCAACTTTATTATTTATTTTGTGTCCATTGGGTGAGAGAGATATGCGTGTGTGCAGGTTAGAGGATAATTGTCGGGAGTGGTATCCAAGGATCAAACGCAGGTGTCTTTAGCGGCTGTGCCCTCTTGACAGCTCTAGAAATCAACTTTGACCAAGGAAAGACAGCAAGAGTAAGTAAGGTCTTTACCACCAAGCCTGATCACTTGACTTTAATCCCAGAACACACATGGTGGGAGGAGAGAATTGATTCCCACAAGTTGTCCTCTTGATCTCCACACATGTGCCGTGGAGCTTTCGGGGACACTAAGCTCCATCAGGTTGATCTGTCCCAACCCTGAGGGCTGGCACTCAGGGAGCTGAGTCAGCACTTTTAAGTTTGAAGGCAGCCTGAGTTACATTGTGATACTTTAAAAAAAAGTTTTTATTTATTCATTTTATGGGTGTTTTACTTGCATGTATGTATCTGTGCACAGTGTTTATGCTTGGTGCCCAGAGAGGCCAGAAGAGGGCAAGGGTCCCCTGAGATTGGAGTTAAGGTTGTGAGCCACCATGTGGGTGCTGGGAATTGAACCTGAGTTCTCTGAATGAACAGCCAGTGCTCTTCATTGTTTGAGACCCTACTTTGAACAAAGATCCATCCAAATTATGTTAGCTTAGTCCAAAGAGAAAATGTAAAGATTTCACCAGTGCCTAAATTTAATAGATTATTAAATCACCCAGAATTTGACAAAGATTAAAGAAAAGTTTGTCTGTTTTCTTAAATGGTAATATACTGCACAGTGTATATTTTGTATTCTAAGGGCTTTTTGTTTAGCTAGTCTATAGCGTATGCTGCATTTGAAATTGTGATCCTCCTATGTCAGCCTCTTACATGCTGCTGTTCCGTGTGTGCCACAGTATCTGGCTTAGGGCTCCTAAGCACTAGTAATAGCAGTAGGCTGCTGTAGGTATAGCACAGAAACAGTTGAGAAAAATAGTTCCCATAGGGGAGACCATAGTGATGTGCAGAGATGCAAATGACAGAGTCGTGAGTAGCTATTGATATTTTTGTTGAGCACAGAGCCTCATAAATTTTTACTTAATTTGGTTCTCTATAAGCAGGTTTTTAAAAATTAAGTCTTGGCCGGGCGGTGGTGGCGCACGCCTTTAATCCCAGCACTTGGGAGGCAGAGGCAAGCGGATTTCTGAGTTCGAGGCCAGCCTGGTCTACAGAGTGAGTTCCAGGACAGCTCGGGCTACACAGAGAAACCCTGTCTCGAAAAACCAAAAAAAAAAAAAAAAAAAAAAAAAAATTAAGTCTTTGGTTCCTTCATCCTAAAATCTACAAATCCTTTAGTTTGCATTGTTAGGCCCAGACTGGTGCCAGGTCAGCACTCGGCCGTGGCCACGTCCCCAGCCTCCCTGTCTTTCAGGAGTTGAAAGTTCCCAGTTAAGATGGGTTAGGGCATACTTGTTTACCAGTGACATTCTTTTGGGAGAAGTTAATACTGTTTCCAGATTGACCTGTTTAGTACAACTGCTTAGAAGACCAGTTCTCTGTGTTATGAAGAGTAAACGTTTCCATTATCCATCTATAAAGAATTATGATGCTCATATTAATTTTCTACTTTTTTTTTTTTTAAACTAGCCTATCTCTCTGAAGCCATGAAGCTGACACAGTCTGAGCAGGTGAGACACGCTCATAGTATTTGTAGGAGTGTTTTGGGGGGCTGGAGTGATGGCTCAGCAGTTAAGAGAACCCAGGTTCTATTCCCAGTATGTGTGCCGGGCAGCTTACCAGCAGCTTCAGTGCAGGGCATCAGATGCCATCTCTGTCCTCTGTCCTCCGGCTTCATAGGTGCCACACTCACGCCCCCTCTTCCTTCCGTTATTTATAAAAACAATCATGGCCTCACCATTTAGTCCTTGCTGACCTGGAGTACACTGTGTAGAGCAGGCTAGCCTTGAACTCAGAGATCCACAGACCTCTGCCTCCCAAGTACTGGGATTATAGGTATGTGCTACTAGGCCTGGCTGAAAATAAAACCCTTTTTATCTCCCTCAGAACAATGTTTTCTTATGGAGTTGAATCCTGAGACTGAAAAATATGCAGATGTATTTTAGGAAGGAAATTAAAACTCTAAGAGCTGCCACTGGCATTCCAGACTGCTTTCCTGTTTCCTGTCATTGCTTCCAGGTCTCAGATAGCCAGGGGTTTCCTTTAGAGCCCATCAGGACCTTCCTCGGTGCGCCACTGACTTTTGATACTGGCTCACATTGAGGAAGCAGGAATGGCCCAGGGAACCAAATGGACTACACTTTGCTTAGTGAAAGGCAATTTAAATCGGACCAATCTCCTGTTTGTCTCTTGAATACTTAAAGGATTCCTGGGCTTTGAGATCTGTTTCTGGATGACTTTGTATTGTCTTATGGCTTGAGGCAGGTCTGTGTCTTAAATATCCATTCCCCCGGGGTTGGTCTGAGCAGTTTGAAGGACTGACTGCTCTTCCAAAGGACAGGCTTTGCTTCCCAGCTCCCACCAGGTAGTGTGTAGTTAGCAGAGGAAGCCCAGAGTGAGTGAATGTATCTTATTTACGTGGGTACAGCCTTGACAAAGACCCATGGGAAGTTGTCAAACCTTTCCCAAATGGGTCAGGCTCAGAATTGGCAAAGCCTTTTTTCTCTAGCCCAAGTATGAATGTTGGTGTGTGCAAAAACTAGCTCCTGCAGCTTTGTCCTGGTTGTTTACGGCTTGAGACTGCCCTTCTCCCTCCGGAGACTAGTCGGCCTTTCCCTGCTGCACACAGTAATCATGCTGAGATTCCAGGTTGCAGTGGTGGTAGGTGTGGCTCCATCAGTTTCCTGGACTTGTGTGTGCCCGTTCTTCATCCTTCTGCCACTCCAGGTCAGGGTCCAGGCTCACGTCCTGTGGGTCACGGCAGGGCCCACAGCAGTCTGTCTCCAGTTCCAGGAGACGTGCTGCCTCTCCTAACCTCCACGTACATATACTCATGTACACACAGAAAATAAAATATTTGTAAACAACTGTGTCCAAAGCTAGGATTTCATTTTTTCAGTGCCTGGGGTCAAGCTTAGGTCTTTGTGCATGCTCATAAACGTATCCTACCGCTACATCCCTAGCTGTGGAGATGCTTTTCTTCATCACATGACTGTAAATGAAAAGGGGGTACTGACTGAACTGAGGACATAATTCCTACAGGCTGGAGCATTGGCAGCCTGAACCAGGGGACCTTTGAAGCTACAACTGGTAGTCCAGCACTTGTAATGGCTGCCATACAGGTGTGCATCGGGTTTTCCAGATACAGATGATGGGGATATAGTCCATCTGGGTAGGGCAAGCATCCCACTCGCAGCTCAGCCCACAGTGATAGCTTGTGGTTGGCTTGTTAATCTCTGGGGTCAGGAATCAGAACTGGCTGTGACTCTAAAGACCCACCAGAGGCAAGCCACTTACATAGGCCACACCTCCTAAGGATTCCACTCAAACAAGTGTTCAGACACATGGACCCCTGAGCCTTCTGATGTAACCTCTTCTTCTGTGTCACAGGCTCACTTATCACTGGAACTGCAAAGGGACAGCCACATGAAACAGCTACTCCTCATCCAGGAGAGGTGGAAGAGAGCAAAGCGAGAGGAGCGGTTGAAAGCACAGCAGAGCACAGAGCGGGACGGAGCCCCCCACCTGCAGGCATCTCACAGACCCTCTGAGGATGCAGAAGGCCAGAGCCCTCTTCTTTCTCAGACATTCATCCCTTCCACAGAGAAGCGCCTCCCTGAGGTGCAGGGGGTCTTTGACAGGGATCCAGACACATTGCTATTTTTACTTCAGCAAAAGAATGAGCCATCAGAGCCCTGTATTGGAAGCAAAGCCCCAAAAGATGATAAAACAATTATAGAGGAGCAGGCAACCAAAATAGCAGAGTTGAAGAGGCATGTGGAGTTCCTCGTGGCTGAGAATGAACGATTAAGGAAAGAAAACAAGCAGCTAAAGGCTGACAAGGCCAGACTCCTGAAAGGCACAACGGAGAAGGAGCTGGACGTGGATGCGGACTTTGTGGAGAAGTCGGAGCTGTGGGGCTTACCTCCACACTCAGAAACTGCCACCGCCTCTTCAACTTGGCAGAAGTTTGCAGCTAACACGGGGAAAGCCAAGGACATTCCAATACCCAACCTTCCTCCTCTGGATTTCCCATCTCCAGAGCTGCCTCTTATGGAGCTCTCGGAGGACATTCTGAAAGGATTCATGAATGATTAAAATGGAAGGCCATTGGAGAGGCTGGCGACATAGTTAATCCAGAAAAGAATACAAAGGGAAAGCCACGCCCCAGGGGAATGCCAGAGATGCTCCTTCATCTGGGATGCTGTGGGAGAAGAGGCGGTGCCGGGACCTGGGAAAGTCACTGTGAAACATCCCTCACTTCTTCACGACTCAAGCTCATGATTCCGACTTGGCTGACGCTGAACTCTTGGAGGTTCGCTTTCTTATGATACAAACCAAATGGCTACCTGGAATAATTTTTCAAACAGTTATTTTTCTTATCTTCAGGGTTAAATGTATAAAAGTATGTCATGTGTAATTAATCTATAATGCCATAAATGATAATGCAAAAGCTAAATATGGTGGCCTGAGAGGCTCACTTGTATTGGAACATGCTTTCTATCATGCGTTGACTGTATGCATTTTATGCACATCTTGTTTGTTTGAGATACGGTGTGTAAGATACACGCTTCCAGATGGAACTGTCTGTGCCACAGTTTGCACTACTCATAACATAATGAGAACCTCAAGACTATCAGGAGAAATATTTAAATTTCCATTTTATGAAGAAAGGAACCAAATTATTAGTTACGCTTTTTAAAAAAAAAATTACCAGTTTACATAATTAATCAGGGTGCATTTTAAGTTCTAACTTTGTGTTCTATGATGCATCATTTGAAAATACTGAGGAACTAACTCTCCTTTGTTCTGAATGATGCATGTGTGAAAGTAACGCTAGTTAGCAGTACTCGATTGTAAGAAATCAATAAAATAATTGTGTTTCATACCTTCGTTGAGTATGGCTGGTGGTTGACAGACCACCAATGGCTTCTCTCTGTGTTCCTGCCCTTTGTTCCCACGAGGCCCCGCTATGGACTGAACTGTCCATGCTGGTCTCAGACCTGTGTCAGTGAGCGCCATAGGCTGGGGTGTAGTTGAGTACAGCGCGCTTGCCAAGGAGAAGGGCCACCTTTGTTTTGTATGAGCTGTGAGTACTTTCACCGTCTACTCCCCTCTCTTCCTCCCATCGCTTCGTGGCTTGCTGTTTTTTTAGACCCCTTTCTGTCCATCCGTCGTTGACGTTTTTCTGCACACTGTTCAGTGCTCTCGCGTAGGCTATCCAGTGGGTTTCATTCACCTGACGTGTTCTAGCAGAGTAATCCAAACTGCAGAAGGAACAACCTCCAGCTGGCAAGCAGAAGTCAAACCTGGTCCTTGTGCTTTGGCCCCCAGATGGACACTCACCCATGGGATCCAACACGACACACAGGTAAGTGTCAGACTGAATTGAATTGATGGACACCTGAGCAGTCTCTACCAGAAAATGAGGTGAGTGAGTAGAGAACTCACACACATTTCATATCAGTAGGTACTGAATGGAGAGGAAAACCTGATGGTTGGTTCACTCGGATGTCCGGTGAAAGAAATGGCTGTTCTTAATAGAAAGCATAAAGTTGGTGTGAACATGCCCTGTGCAGATAGAAGCCAACATCAGGTGTCTTCCTCAGGTTCCCGCCACCTTTTGAGATGAGGCCTCTGACTTAAGCTGGGAGCTCACCAGATCAGCTAACCCTGAGATCTAGGGCCCTTCCTATCTGCTTCCCTTAGCGCTGGAACTACAGGCCTGTGCTGCCATGCCTGGCTTTTTGTAGCATGAACAGGCCTTACAGGACTCAGGACCTTACGGACTGATGGTGGCGTTTGTAGAGGGCTACTAACATATATATTTTACTAGTTAAGTTGAATGCCACTAGGTAGGGTGGGCCATCTACACCTTCAGGACTAGGTTATTGAGGCATTCCAAATGACTGGTTCTCACCCACCCTAATGCTGTGACCCTTTAATACGGTTGTGCTGACCCCCCAACTATAAAATTATATTGCTATTTTCATGACGGTAATTTTTGCTGTTATGAATCATAGTCTGATATGTGACCCTGTGGAAGAGCCATTGGACCTCCAAAGGGGTTGAGAACTGCTGTTCCGGATGGTTGGAGGTGAAAGGGGACCTCTATCTTGTGTAATCTGTCATAGTCCCTGTCACCTTCATTGGTGGGAAGTAGGAAGTAGCACTAGTTTGTGTTTCCCTGGCTTCCCTTTAGAAGCCACTGATAACCAATAGTGCCATCTGGTGGGCAGAATCAAAAGTCAATTTTCCATCTTCCAGTATGGAAGGGGTCTTATTGAGTGAGGCCTTGGGACTCATCACTTGTATGCTAGGCAAGCACTCTGCCACTGACTAGCCCCCAAGTCCTGCTTGCCTAATGTAGAACAGATAGGAAAACCCAATTTTAAAAGTTAAAGAAAGTGGGGGCAGATGTGATGGCTTAGCGGGTAAAGGTGGGACAAACACATTGCTCCCCAGGACTCACGTGGTAGAGAGCCAGCCGGTACACATTGTCCTCTGACAACACACACACAAGATTCAGGCAGTAAGTTTTATAAAGAAATGTGTAAGCACTGTGAGGGACTGTAGGCTTGCCCACCCATCAAGTACATGGGTATTTTGTATGCTATGTGTCTCACTTGTGTGCCTGGTGCCCATGGAGTCCAGAAGTGTCCAGTCCCTTGGAACTGGAATTTAAAAAGGTAACTATGTGGGTACAGGAAATTGAACCCTGGGTCTTCTGGAAGAGCAACCAGTACTGTTAAACTACTGCATCATCTCTGGCCACTCACCTGGACTTTGTTTAAAATCTTGCTGCTGCCTCATTTGAATCTCAAGGCGCCTTGGGGATCAGGGGTAGGGGTGTGTGTGTGTGTGTGTATGTATTGTATGTATGTATGTATGTATGTATGTATGTATGTATGTTCTTTCATTTAAATATAAGGTCCTGGGGCAAGAAGATGGTTCCGTGGGTGCATGCCACCAAACGTGATGATCCTATTTGGATCCTTAGCATTCATGGGGGAAGGGGAGAACCAACACTCACAACTTGTCCTCTGACTTCCAGTTAAGTAAGCCTACAGTTCCTGTGTCACACACATGTACACAACATATTAAATGAAGAGAGGACAAGGGAAGTAGTGTTGGACACGTCCTAAGATGCAGCTTTGATCTTCCCCACACAGAGCCTACATTTAATGTATAGCCTTCATTGGTCTCAGGACTGAGCTCTTACTAATACACACACACACACACACACACACACACACACACACACACACACACACACATACACACCTCTAGCCTTAGCTGTATCCAGAGAAGTCCTGTGAATGACCGCTGGTTACCTTTTGGGGTGGAGTCAAACCAAGGCTTTGTGCATGCTAGGCAAGTGTCCTAGCACCGAGTCACACCAGCTGAGGTCACAGCTCAAGTCAGCTGTGAAAACCTCCTTAGCCAAGACTGGAAATTCAAATTTCTTCATACTAGTGACTCAATAGCTGACACTCATTTTGTTTAAGTCACAGTCAGGGCTTGGGGGTCTGTGTTGGTAGGTTGCATGCTCAGTAGGCTCCAGCCCTAGCATCACATAAACTTAGTAAGGCAGGGTAAGCCTGCAACCTGGGCATACACTCTATAGAGCCACAAAGGCAGAAAAATGACAAGTTCAGGGTCAGCCTGGTCAGCGAAGGGAGTTTGAAGCCAGACTGGACTTAATAGTGTATCTCAATAAAGACTACTTGGGTGGCTTCGACGGATACTATCATCTAATTGTGTAATCATCTATGTCCTAAGTTTTGCAATTAGTCCACATCTGGATCTTACACAAGATGAGCAACACACATGACTTTGTATCCTATCTGGCCTGCTAATCCCCCAAGCACAGTGAAGAGTGGATTGAATAACTACGTTGGATCTTTCCTCTTCCTACATAGCTGGCCCGGCATCCAGAAGCATCAATCCCTGCAAACTATATACTTAGCAAGTAAAGTATTTTAGAGTACTTTCCCCTCAGTCACTGATCTTTACTAGATACATTTAGGCCTGTATTTCATGAGCCAAGAGTACTGATGTGAAAGGATGCTGCAACCTCAGAATACAAGGCAGCAAAAAAATGGACACATGGACATTCACTCATTTTAAAAGAACCCATATGGAGCTCTAGGGTTAATGGCTTCCATATGTACTATAGGTGTGCTTTTACAAAGGCTTCCTGTCCTTGATGCTTCTCAAACTGTTCTACATAGTTCATTTATCTTTTACAGGTATGTGCGAGGGTATGTGCACATGTGCATGCATTCAAATGTTTGCAGACAAGAAAAGGGCACTGGATGTACTTTATTGCTCATATTCCTTTGAGGCAGGCCTGATACCTGAACATGGAACATGTTTTTAAGATGTCTTTGTGTACGTATATGGACCTAAGTGCAGGTATGTATACACAGAGTTCAAAAGAGTGGAAGATCCCTTGGAGTTAAGTTACAGATGGTTGGGAGCTATCTATGTGGATCCTGGGAACCCCTCTTGGGTTCTCTGCAAGAGCAGTATGTACTTTTAACCTTTGAGCCCCTGGGAAGAGCAAGCTCAAGTAATCTTGTCTTTACTCACTAGGAAGCACTTATTTGTAGGGATACACCAAATGGTACTGGGGTGATCTGAACCTCCTTTCATAACTACAGAGCAGGTATATTTAACTGCTGAGCCAGGTCTTCAGCTTCTAGATCATTGGTGTATGGTGGTTTCAATAAAAATGGCTCTCATAGACCAATAAGAAATGACACTATTGGGTGTGGCTTTGTTGGAGGCGTGTCTTGGGGCTGAGCTTTGAGGTCTCTGAAAGCTCAAGCCAGTTGGCTTCCTGATCTCTCAGGTCCTTTGGCATCCCTAACACTGCCATCATGCTGTCACACTTCCTACCGTGATGACGGACTGAAGGCAGCCCCCATTAAATTCCTTTATAAGAGTTGGCAGAGTCATGATGTCTCTTCAGAGCAAAGGAAAACCCAAGACACATGGGAAATGGACACAGTCAGGCACTTTCATAGGATGAACGACAGAGCAATGAAAACGATAACACTGAGATATGGTAAGTGCTGCTCCAGGGGCTGGGGAAATAGTTCCGTTGGTCAGGTTGCTGGGCAATCGCTACGTTAGTCTCTCACATAAGAAATCGAGTGGTGGTGCATGTCTATAATCTCAGTGCTGGGGAGATGGAAATAAGAGAGGCTTACTGGTCAGTCAGTAAAAAGCAATACCCAAGAATATGTCTCAAAATTTAAAAAAAAAAAAAAAAAAAAAAGTTGAGGACACTTGAGAACTCCGGCTTGTGCTGACGACCACCCACATGCACGTAACACCCCCACACAAAATCCTTGCTCCAGCAGCCAGAAGGGAACCCAAAATGCTGACTCCCCAGCCTTCCCAAGTCTACAAATGTCTGTGATGATGCAGACGTGGTGCTCTCTCTGCCCAGGGTTAAGAAGCATCAGGTCACTAGCATGGACTGTCTGTCTCTTGAATTATGGCTAGAAGCAGCAGTTTGCTCAGAAAGCAACTGTAGCCTAGCTTAATGTACAGCCTGGCTTCTGCCATACTCAACCCTTCTCTGTGGGACAGTTAAAAGTAGGCTGGAGGACAGCCAGAAGCAAAACCTTTTTTGGGAGAAAATACCACAAGGATTGTATTCCTCTGAGACATGAGGAGATCAGAAAGTAGAAATATCCAGAACACACACCATGGGTTTAAACTAATTTCCAATCCAAGCTTAATCAGAACAGGTCTGGTGGCACAGGTCTTTAATCTAAGGAGGCAGAGGCAGGTGCATCTGTGAGTTTGAGACCAGCTTGATATAGTTCACAACAAGCTCCAGGAGAGCCAGGACAACATGGAGAGAACTACATACTCCAGTGACAAAGGCTAGCCAGGTGGGACAGCGATTCACTACCGAAACTGAACAAACTTGGCAGGGCCACACAATGAGGCAGGGCTCCTAGTCACAGCCTGTGGCTACAAGCTCCACTTTATCCCAGCAGTGTCAAACCAGAGAGGGAGAACTGGAACATCCAACTTCTTGATAAAGTCTTTTAATGGAAAATGTAAAACCCCTTTCAACTGTAATGTACAAAGCCATATGTAACACTTGCACTTTAACAAAAGCAAGCCAATGTCTTAAAAAAATACATCCTTAAATGTATATATGTATATATTTACATAGCATATTAAGTTTAATATTTAGCTTTAAAACTTCACATAAATTTTACCAAAATGAGACAATTTTAAATAAATTACACCTTTTGAAAATGTTTAATTGTACAGTCAATAGCTTCAACAAAATATTGAAGTGTCTGAGTTTAGTATCTACTTTATATACTTTGTATTTTACACATTTTACAGTTATTTGGCAGTAATTTTCTGATTATGACATGACTGCTGTGCAATCCAGCAACTTTCCCAACGCAGGCAACAGCTGGTGTTTGTGTCCTAGTCTCACAGTAACTGTCTCAGTGTAGTGAAAAATATCAGTTATTTATTAAACTGTACAACAGCACATTTACACTTGATCAACAATATAGCATAGATTTTTTTTGTTTTGTTTTTTACCAAAAATAAATACATCATTTTAAATCTGGCATCTTCACAAACATCATATACACTATGATACAGGAACAGCTATATAGTGCTGCTTTTAAATTTAGCTTGGTTCATAGCTAGCATTGAATCACAGGGGCCGTGACATAATGCTATACTGGTATGGTGTCAGTAGCAAGTAATTACTACAAAGAGAATTTCTTGGCACTGATGGTTTAATGGAGCTTAAGTCAGACCTAGTGTCACTCAAGGGGCATCCCAGTTCCAAGCACACTTAGGTGTCTTCCATATCTTCTATTTCATCTGCATGCATCTTCAAAGCTCTCACCATTTCCTTGACTGCATGATACAAGATATTTTTAACCTAAAAGAGACAGTATTTGCAATCATTGAGCTGCTGCTAGATTAAAAACAAAATTTTATATAAAACGCACCCCCCAACACACACACACCCCTATACACACTCCCACACAGGACTTCACTGTAGCTCAAACGAGCCTCAAATTCAACAGCAATCCTCTGGCTGCAGCCTCTTGAGTGTGGGGACTATAGGGCAAGCACTATGCACTACATGGCTGTTTAAAAAGCAAAGTGATAGCTTTGATTTTAAGGGAACTGAGAAGCAAACTTAAGACAAGAAACATAAAAAAGCTCAAATCACCAAAACCCAGGATATCAGCACCCATCAGTGAATTCAGTAACCTATGCTGTGTTGACTGTAGCTATCCTAGTGTGCCAAGACACAAACAGCTGCCTAAGCTGTAGTTCATAGATCCTATTTTCTGAGGATAAAAATCAAACAAACACTGGGTTGTGGTGGCGCACTCCTTTAATCCCAGCACTTGGGAGGCAGAGGCAGGCAGATTTCTGAGTTCGAGGCCAGCCTGGTCTACAGAGTGAGTTCCAGGACAGCCAGGGCTACACAGAGAAACTCTGTCTGGAAAAACAAAACCAACCAACCAAACGAAACCAAACAACCAAACAAAACCAAACAACCAAACAAAAAGAAAAACAAACAAACAACCCAACAACCGCCCCCTAAAACAATAACAAAGCCAAAACCCCAAAAGAATCTTGGATCTCCTGTGAACACTCCTTACCTGAAGTTTATCATCATAATTGATTTCTTCCTTCAAAAGCCTCAGCTCCTGTGTTAAGTGAAACGACTGTACAAGATGTTCTGGAGAGACAAAGTCTTCAGTCACCTGAATACAGCTGTGAAAATTCTGTACCTATTCAAAAAGGAAAAAAGGTGAAATTCAAATTTTAGAACAGATGGTCACAGTGGAAGCAAAGAAAAGCCAAGCGGTCTAAAATGAATAAATACAAAGGACAATTCTGCCAGAGAATTTTCTCAGAACATCAAATGGATTTCAGAGCTTAAGACCACACTTTAATGAGAAAGTTATGTCACCAAAAAGCTTCATGTGAAGTGACTTTGTAAATGAAGTACTTTTAAATGATAAAAACAAATGACTTTTCCAGGAATCCTTTGGAGAGGCTAATAAGATCCTAATTTATTATCCAATATTGTGTAGATGGACTGTTAAAATGTGTTTCTTGAAAACACTAAGGGGAGGCTGCAAGGAGCACTGGCTCTGCTGCTGCCATTTCCTTGTTGGTCATGGCAGGATTTACTCTCCGATCAAGAGAAGAAAGGAAAGGAAACTTAGTTCACCTGCTCGGCACTGGGGGCAGAACGGTAGTTCCACATAATCTACTGGCCGTACAGGAGTTTCAGAACAGCTCTACAGTTTGTATTTGTGCCTGTGTTTCAAACTGGCCAATTAAAGAGATCTTCTGATCTCAGGTGACTTTAGCCTAAGTTTTTCAAAGTCATGTTGTTGACTAAAAGGTTTTCTTCAGGAGCCAGTCAGCATTATGCCATTTGTTTAGCAGTTACACCTTCTGTACATCCTTGTTCCTAATAACTGCTTTCTCTTAATTCTTTTTTATAGCAGAGGAAGGCCAAAGTGGATCTAATATGAGATTTTTTAAATTAATTGTCTTTAGGTTGTCCTCCAATGATGTTTTAAAATGCCATAAAAATTCCTGGGAAAGAAGAACAACTGAAAAACTAAGCACTCCCATTTAGTCTAGTTTTGAAGTTTGCAAAACAAATGTAATTGGGAAGAGTGAGATGAGGCAGATAGGAAGTGGGAAATGGAGACTGTGGTAGTCTAACTGATGACAGGGGATGGGACTCCAGAGGGGCTACAGTTCCTCCTCTGGACATATGACCACCTGAACAGCTGCTGAAGTCTGCAGAGTTGTTTAACTCAAGCACTGGGCCTCTAGTGACAAGTGGCATCATAAAGTAAGCGTTCTGTTTCTGGGCTCATTGGGATGCTGGTTCCTCTGGAGAGTAACAGTGGGAGCCTCACATGTCTCCCTGGGTCTTCCTTATGTCTGTAGAACAGATGCTCTATTCAACAGTAGACTATGGATGAGATGCTCAGCTCCTGTCCCAAGACAAATCAGCCAATAAATGGCAAGTCAACAGGAGGCCAACTCCTGTGATGTCTTGTCTAACAGATGCTTTACAGTGCTACATTAACTCTCATACCAGCTAGTCTCCAGTGCCCTGTGTCTCCTGTCTTACATGGGCATGCTATGGGGAGAGTGAGTCCTTCAGGAGTCTTAGCATGTTACCTTTGCTATGTTTAGTTAGTTCTAGCATGACCTAAAATCAGTTGTAGCTCTCACTGTGATCTTTTTATTCAATGTCTTGTTCTTTTCATTCTCTTCATCCACCGTCCTTGTGGTTTCCTCTTTGAGTTGTCTAGTAAGTCCGAGGTCTGGAATGTTCTGTCAATACATTCTTTCCTGGGAATGGCCGTCCTTTTCTGTTTCTGTGCCCATGTGTACCACTCTAGGCTGAAGGCTGGGCATTTGTATATTATTAAATGAGCTCTGGTAAGCATCTTCCCTTGCCTCAAGCATTGGGTCCTGGTCACCAAAGGTCCTCGCCACTTTGCAGTGTCTGAGAAGGCTGTATTTCTTGCTGGGTGTAGTCAGGAAGGAACTGTCCATTTTTTTCCCCCCAGTGGTTAGCTGTGTGCTGACAGAGATTTCCTTAAAGAGACTTTCTTTTAAAAGTGCCTTCTGGCTCTTCTGAGCTTTGTGTGTCACCGCCCAGAGCTCAGAGACGCTGTGTCAGCACTGACAGTTATGACTGCTTTAAAATGTTTTTCAGACTGCCAATTTCTATTCCTGCTTACAGGACAGTATACGTTTCTGAACAACCCTTGTCAGATGTATCTCGCTGAAAGCTTGAGAGGTAAAGGCTCCAGCCTTAAAACAGACCAGTGAGCTTCCTGCTCCATTTACACCCTCTCTTAAGCCATCCACGTCATTAGTCATCCTGGCTGTGACTAGAAGGAGGGCGGTGGGAAAACCAAGCTTGGCATATTTACAGTCTGAATGTTATCTCTAAAAAGGGCTCTTCATTATCTTGATACAGTACTTGGTTGTCTGTGAAAATATTATGTGAGAAGGTTTTGCCATGCATTTCTTCTGGACAATTTCTTCTGCAGACAATTCGCAACTCTTAAAAATATCAAGTCACAATGCTAAACCAGTCTAGAAACTTAGGGCAAACTTATTAAGAAGGATTTTCTCTTCATGTTCTTTTCCTTTCTGTTTCGTTCCCTGGTGTGGACTGGGGTGGGGGAAGTGGAGGCCTGAGCCTCACAGTCTAGGTCAGTGCTCGGCTACTGTGCTCTAGCCCCAGCTCTGGTCTCAGATTTAAAAGCCATTCAGAACACTATAGCAGAGGGTAAGTAAACACGAAAGATCAAGGCCCAGGGACTGTGGAGGAATACACGTAATTTCACATGCTCTGTCACAAGCTGCAATTTTAGACTGGGATGAGACGGTGGCCATCATACTTGTACCGGTAAGACCATATGCAAACTGCCCTCACAGTTTAATGCCACTGTCTCTCTCCCCAGTCACTGCTCAGCCAGAATGGCATGCTGCTGTTGTCATAGCAGGGCTGATCCCAGTGAAGCAGTGTCACATGCTTCAGTCTGCGCACCTATCAAAGTGTAGTCCCCAGGTAGTAGCAGCAGGATTGACTATGGGAAACGTGAAAGCTCCTGTTCCTCCCCAAGCAGACTTGCAAAGATCAGAAATCCAGAAAGGAAGAGCCGTCATCAGATACTGCACATCTGAAGCCAGCCCCATCTAAATAACAAAACACCACCTTGAACCTTTTCCTTCTCTTCACACCACAACCACAGTCTAAACAATAAATCTGAAAGTAGCAAGGGCTAGCGAGGAAGCAGAAAATCAAACACACCCGTGGGTAAGGTACAACCACTTTAGAGGACAGAGGGAGCTTCTGACAAGCTAGTTGTGCATTTATCATCTGGGCAAATCCCACTAGCCAATATTTACCCAATGAAAGACCATTTTGGTACAGAAGCTTACATGTAAATATTTATATTAATGTCTGAGCTAAAACCAACCCAAACGTATTGTAGCTGGAGCCTCAACTCCCTCCCCCAACTTCCCAGCAACAAAACAGACCACTATTCTAAACACTATTGATGACGCTGAAATTCATTGTCAAAAAAAAAAAAAAAAAAGGCAGAGTTAATGAGTATTGTGGGTAAGAAAGGTCCTACTGTGAGTTAAGTTCCCAGCACCCATGTCCAAGAGGCTGCTTTATTGTAAGCCAGTGCTTATAACCACAGCTCCAAGAGGTCAGGGATGCAGGCACCTGCACTCACACAGCTATGATTAAAACAAAACAAAACAAAGAAACAAAAACAACAACAACAATAATTTTTTAAAAAATAACACATTGTATAATTCCATTACTATTACTAGTTATTGAAAGAGGGTCTGGCTGTAGTCACACAGGCTTGGAACCTGACACAGTCCTCCTTCCACTTCCAGAATGCTCATTACAGCTGTGAACATCTCGGAAGGTATAAAGGTGACACAAAGGCATTCTCGGAGAAGCAGAAGGTGGAGCCAAATGGAGTACAAGTTCTAGGTCATACTTAAGCGACACAGTAAGCTACAAGTTAGCCAACACGAAACCATGTCCTCCAAAAGGAAGGATGGGGGTAGGGAGAAGAGCTGGAAAGAAGACTCAACAGTTAAGAGCTCTTGTTGGTCTTCCAGAGGAGTTTTAGTTCCCAGCATGCCTAGCAGTAGCTCATAGGCACCTATAACTCTAGTTCCTGTGCTCACTTAACACCCATGCACATACACACACGTATAGAAGTTACAAAGCCGTGCCATAGTGCCATAACAAAGAATGGCAGCAAAACCACTGTGTCCAAAGAGAGCCTGGTCTACAGATCAAGACTATTTCAAACACCCTAGTACTTGGAAGGCTGACAGGAGGCCAGCTTGGCTCAAATCACTCAAAACAGCAACAATAACCCTGATACTTAACACTCTAGACATGCAAACAAGGACCTCCAAGTAAACCTATTTTCTATTAGCAAAGCAGTCTGATCTATTTTCTACCATAGGCAGTTTTCTTTATGTCATCTATGCTAGTATTCTGTCTTAAACTCCACCTCCACAGTTACCTAGCAACAGGCAGGTGTGCTCCTCCCCACAGTTACAGCCAGGTAAGCCTGCCCACTATAAAAGGGCCTGTTTGCCTCCTCCTCTCTCTCTTACTCTCTTGTTCTCTTAATCTCTTGCCTGTAGCTTCTCTCTGCCCCCCTCCCCTTCCCCCTCTCTCCATGTGGTCATAGCCGGCCTCCACTCCCCCCACCCTCTCTGCCTCTACTACCCTCCTGGCTCCCCTCCCCATGCCCTGAATAAACTCTATTCTATGCTCTACCGGTGTGTGACTGGTCCCTCAGGAGGAAGAGATGCCTCCGCATGGGCCCCCTGAGACATCCCCTTCCATCAGTCCACATTTGTGTACAAGTTAGCCACTTTCTGATGAGGCAGCACAAATAAATGACATATAAGGGGGCTCTGAATCCCAGCTCAACATGAATGACAGGGATTAACATTCCTGAATGATTACAAGTCCATGAGAAACAACCAACCAATACACTTTCTAGGAGAGTTCAAGCTATATTACTGTGTAGATATTTTAGTCTCACAAATGATATTTAAGATCTAAGAATGATGAATCTGATTATCTTTTTAAAAAGCACACACTATCAAAACTAAGGAAAATGTGTCATTACTATACACGTAGCACAGTGACAATGGTAATACAAAAACCTTAATAAACCTATCAGATGCCCCTCACTATTGACGCTGGGGAACCACACCAGGGCAAACGGATTTTTCTTCTGGGGAGGCAGGTGTCTCAAGCTTTCCTGACATGCTTCATTACCCACCACCATCTAGGATTCTAGACCATTCTTCCCAGTACCGCATGTCTACCTACTGATGCAAAGACTGTACCTGTTTTCTTCTTCTTTGCTTGTTCCAAAAGCCATGCTATGTAGCCCAGGTGGGCCTTGAATCTGTGATCCTCCTGTTTCAGCCTCGCTAACCAGGGGGTTACAGGTGGCCATCACTGCCATGCTAGGTATTAATGTAGATTTTAAGTTCTGTGGTAGATAGCTATATAAATTGTACACTATCTTTCATTAAATATGTTAGAATTATACTTGCATGCCATTGAGAAGCAAACTGTTCACAAACGCAAAGCCTAGCCACTCTGCATGCTCTCCGAAGAGCTGCTGAGCATGTGCAGCAGTCGGCTCCTCACTGTCCGAAGCACAGAGAATGTGGACACCATCAATCTCACTTAAGTCCACAGCTTAAGCTCTCAAAGTGTTTAACTGCTTTAGGTTTCAAAAACAATAAATACCATTTTAATGGAAACACAGTGGTGATGTGCATTTTCCTACGTAACATCTTCTTTGATTTTTACCTATATAAACTCATTTTCCCCCACCTCTAACCAGTTCTTTTTAGTACAGGGAAGTTACAATCACATCAACATGTACCTGATGAAGTGTTCCTGCTGGCAAAACAATGGCATCACCAAGGAACTGAATCAGAGTGCAGGCTCTCACCCCATATTCCTCCAGCAGCCTCTGGCGGAGCTTCCTATTCACGTACCAGCTTTGGTCCCGGATTGGATCATGCTCTGGCAGAACTTCAAGGCCTTGTTCTTTTGAAATCTGATATAGGTTAAAATAAAATTGTGCACACCATCTTAAGGGACTGGAAAAATGTCATTTACTTGTATTGGGCTTTTTCTCTCACACTCTTATAAAACCATGGCTACGGACTGGAGATGGCCCAGTGGTTAAGAGCACTGGCTGCTCTTGCAGAGGACCTGGGTTTGATGGTCAGCAGCAATACAGTAGCTCACACCATCTGTAATGAAGACTCCCTTCAGGTGTCCTCAGGCACTGTCTGCATAGGGGAAACAGATATGAAAGCTGGCAAAACACCTATACACATAAAAATGAAAATAAATCTCAAAACAAACAAACAAGTTAATGACTGTTCCTAATTCTAAGAACCTAAGGCTGGGCTGTGTGGTGGTTCATATCTTTTATCCCAGCACTCTAGGGGCAGAGGCAGCTGGATATCTCTGAGTTAGAGGCCTACCTGTTGTACACAGTGGGTTCTAGGCTAGTCAGAATTACAGAAAGGAAATCTGTCCCAAAGCATTCTGCAGTTATTTAGAAAGCCGCAGAACCCTGACATACCACTTCCCTACTGTGAAGCTCTCATCTATTCAGTTGGCTTAATTACATTTACTTCCTCATCACACAGATGAGAGAAAACCACTTGCCTCCTTTTCTTTCCAAAGTCAAACCTCATGCACATGGATTTCATAAGCTCTTACGATACATACAAAAATAAGTAACTCTTATAGACTCAGTGACCTGGTCCATCAAAAACCTATTTCAAGAAACTATTAATAGTTAATGAAAAGCTGGATTTAAGAAGCACAATTTTATTTTAGGTTAAAACACTTTTAGGGATTCTACTATACGGTGGTAACTTGTAAGGATTCTTTATATAGATCCCAGAAACACTATTTAACTCCATTCAAGAAGATGAGCAAAACACAATGGCTTTAAAACCAAGAAACAGCAACTCTGGAAAACTGTTTATTTACTCATTTTTATACTTTATGTGTTTGAGTGTTTTGCCTACATGTATGTTTGTGCACCAATCTGTGCCTGCTGCTCTAAGAGGCCAGAAGAGGGTTCAGGTCCCTTGGCACGGGAGTTAGTTACAGATGGCTGCCAGCTGCCTTGCAGGTCCTAGGAACAAACCTGGATCCTCTGAAAGAGCACCAAGTGATCTTTACTACTGAGCCATTGTTCCAGTTCCATATAAAGGGCCTTTTGAAATCAACAAAACACTAGAAAAGACTAAAAACACATGTAAATGATCTTATATTGCAGAATGCTAAAAACGTAAATTAACAGACAGTCCGCACTCAAGGCGGAAGTGGGATGCTTTGCCGTCTCAGTCATACCTTTTGAAGAAATTCCCTTATCTTGTCAACATCTTTTCCAGCATAAACATGCCACAGAGCACCAGGGATTTCACTTGAATCCTTTAATCTTTTTCTTAAAACATCATCCAATTCTTCTTCTTCAAATTTCTTAAGTATTCCTGAAACAGAGGAAATTATTTTCAATTGGTCAGTAAAGGCTACCAAAAAGCCCAACCTTCTAAAACTGATTACTGGTGCAGGAGGCCTTTTCTTTTTTGTTTGTTTATTTTGCACACACCCTTCTCCCAGGCATGGTCTCAATATGTAGCCCAGACTACTGTGGAACTTGCTATTCAACAAAATCTGCTATTCTTTTGTCTCAACTTCTAGACAAAGACATGTATTCCCCTGTAGGGCTTGGGTCAGTATTCTCATTATTAAACCTAGTTATATAGTTTAAAATTGTTAGGGGGAGCAAAGGCCTCAGTCTGAGACTCATGTGTCCACAGGAAGAGAAAGAATGATTTCACAATTGGTTGTTTCTACTCTCGAGCTAGAAATTTAGTTTCAAAAGAAAAAAAAGTTTCTCCCTGTCTCAGGGATGGTCTGGCTGAGCAATGTCATAAGCTCAAGACATTTCTTAACCGACAAAATTTTTTTTGACTTTTATTATTTGGTTCCTGTAATTACTGAGTAAGGCCAACAGGAGACACTGCCTTAATTTTAGATTTAGTGAAGTGAGTAACAAGGCTTAGTTATGTGCGTGGACTTGCTTACTACTGGTTACTAGTAAATCATCTGGTTAATTTCAATAGGTCCTCTGCCCTTATTATGTCATCACATATCTGTCATCACAGGCAAGCCGATTTCTTCATAAGCTAAGGTTCTAAAGAAGCATCAGGTAGGTAATCCTTGTCAAATGTTGGCACATTAGAAATCCCCAGATCTATGAAAGGAATATGAAGAACATCAACAAAGGTATCAACTCTAGGCATTCCCAGTATGATAATTATAGAAAAAATTTCCATGTTGGTTTCCATATTGGTAAATGTATATAACTGACTGTTTGCATGTGTGTGTGTGTGTGTGTGTGTGTGTGTGTGTGTGTGTATACCACATGTGTGCCTACTGCCTCAGGAACTCACAAGAGAACACCACATGCCCTGAAGTGGAGTTATAGACAGTTGTGAGCTGCTAGGGACTGAACATGGGTTCTCTGAAAGAGCAACGAGTGGTGGTAACCACTGCACCACACTAAGAGAGATCTTAGTGTGTTTTCTAGGGTTTAAACGCTGTCTACTGCAAAGATGTATCAGACTTCCCCTAACATCTATGATGGCACAGTCTTTATAGTATTCAAATCTGGCTGCAACGGTATCTTAATTCAAGTACTGATCAGATGTGTGGTAGACTATTAACAGGGCTTTGGGGTGGGGGGAGTTGTTAAAGAAGTCAGGACTTCATAGAGCTCCCGAAGGCCTTAATAAGCCCACACGAATTAAACACATTTGACAAACATTGTCATAGGAATATGAAAGCACCAAGAGACTAGTTCAGTCTTTAAATATTAGCTATGAAAAAGTTTTCCCTCTAATTAAGGAAATAATAAAGAATACCTTTATAAGTTTACTAGAGAATTTGATGCTTCTTTAGGTTACTTTATATTTTAGGTTACTTTATATTTTATGTTTTTAAATGAGAAATTTCTATTTCTCAATAAAATCACAGGTTGGGTCATGTGTGTTGTAGCATCTGTACAATCCCCAAACTTGGGAGGACATGAGCTGAAGCTGGCCTGGGCTGTACAGCAAGTGCAAAGCTAAGTGTTACCTCACAACAAACAAGCAATGGCAACAACAACCATAACATACCAAAATACACTAAAAGCACATTTTCAAATCCTGGATCGGTATTCTTAACTCTCCCACTTAAATCCATAGCATCGAGAGAAGAGGATGACACAGCAGTGGGACGAGAAGGACTGACTAGAGCAGGGTAACCTCCAATGGTAGAAGAACAACTGTGGCTCTGATAGGATGAGATGATAGAGCATGTTAACCCCATTGGTAAATGAAGAACTTTGGTAGGATGAGGATAATCCAAACGATACATGAAGAGACAGGAGAGCTACTGCCAAGGAAAACATGAGCCTTCCATAGGTCAGTATGTTCAAGTAAGCCAGTATTTCTTGAGATATTTAATTATGAACATAATCCTAAAACATCCCTCTGTGTACATTTGAGATTAAAAGCCACAGAATTATAAAGAAAGTAAAGTTTTCTCAAAAGCGCAAATATGTTAGGAAGAGGGAGTTGGGGATACGGAGGGACAGAGACCTAGTGTTAGGCCATGAATGAGTAATGCTCCTAACAGCAGGTGTTAAATTCTTCAGAGTGAAAAAGATGCTAAAGGAACATTTAAATACAGCAGAGGGGCCAAAGAAATGATTCCACAGCTAAGAGTCCTTGCTGCTCTAGCAGAGGCCATAGGTTTGATTCAATTCCCAACATCTACAAGGCCCCTTTTAACTGCAGTTCCAGTGGATCCTACACCCTCTGCTGGCTGCAATGAATACTGCACGCATGTCATACACTTCAAGGGCACTCACACCCACAGACAGTGGACTGACATATAAAAGAGGCAACTAAGTGAAGCATCAGCACTCCAGGAAAGATGTCATCTGAACCAAAAGTGGTTTCTAAGCCTGCGTTAGCATTGGGGACTACAACTCCAATGTGCAGCTGACTCTCTAGGTGTTCTAGGCAGAACAGGGTTGGGGGTATTTTGCTGTAGTAAGAAATGAGAGTTAAGAGCTAAATAGTCAACGCCTTCCAGCAATAAGAAAGTTGAGATCATACATTACTGTCATATGTACATCAAATTCAGTGCGTATGAGAACAACTCCTTTATAGCCAACAGCTGTACAACTACTGAGCTAGACAGAACTGAGAAACAAACTAAAAAGCTACATCTACAGCTCTAGCAAAGTCTGGTCATGAGGTGTCAGAGATAGGCCAGAGCAGCAAGTCCAAAATGTGAAGAGGCAGTAACACTTCCACCTATCACAACAGGAGGCGGGTGAGGGAGAGGCATAGAGAAACAACTAACTATCCAAATATGTGTCAGAGAAAGCAATAGAAACAGTTAATTCAGTCACGTACCTAGACAAGCCTGGGTGCACTGCAACGACAGAGTGTATTGGGGGGGGGGAGGTAACAGAGCAACTAAGGTAGCAAGCGACAGGGACATGTTTTATTACAGGTGCTGGACGCATCTAATAGTGTGCAGATATTATGCCAACACAATTTAACTACAATCTTAGTTTATTTGCCTTGTTCTAAATATTTGCCCCTAAAACTTTCACTTCTGAGAAGGAAACAATAGTTGAGAGTCTGCTCTTATTTTTTAACTGCAGTGTCACTGACTAGCTTGGCACATAATCCCTCACCAAGCATTCCGTACCTACTTTAAAGAGACATGGAGCGGAAAGGGTTAACAGCCATGACACTAACTATGAAAAGGATGGGACAGATGGCTGGTAGACCCAAGCTTTAGAGAATCAACAGTAAACTCTATGAATACAGGAAATGGCCACTTGTATTGACAAGCTTCCTCTTTCCTCTGAATCCAAAGAGCGGGAGTGGGAGAGTCGCGGTTACAACAGCTGGTACCTATTCAGCACATAATTTCAAGTGAGTTAACAAAATGCACTCATGAATACAGTACTTAGTAAAAGTAAAGGGTCAAATAAAAATATTTACCTTTAAAATTACAATTTCTTGTACATGAGAAACAGGACATTTCAATATCAAAGGCCAGAATCCCCTCCCATCTCCTGTGCCAGCCTGTAGCCTTAACGGGGCACAGCTCCTGTGGCTGCTCTTGATGTTTCTTTACCTGCTTTTGAGAGGACGCCGTTTCCTTTTGCTATGCCGACATAGACTAGAACATTGACCACATCAGAAGCTTCAATGTGAAGGTTTGTGGTTCCTATGTCATGATCCTTAGCAGCAGCAACACCTGTGTGGGGGATAAAGCTGTTTGCTGCAGTGCACCTCATAATGCACAGATAGCATGCCCACACATCCTAACAAATTAATTACAAGTCTGGTTTATTTGCCTTGCTAAAAAACAAACAAAAACAAAACAAAAAGAAAAGAAAAAAAAAATCAAAACAAAACCACTTGCCCCTAAAACACTAGCCCCAAAAACTATCAATGGAAATGCTACATACAAAACAATTCAATAGAAATACATAGAAATGTTACAAGGAATTAGGAAGTTTTACTTAAACATACTAGCTGCCAATTCCTATAATATTACTTGACATTAAAAAGTATTTCAAATACATTATTTAAAGAATAGGCTTAAAGTCACTGGACAATTGGCTTTTGGGCTAAAGTCTGTTATCCTCCCACAGAGTCTCAATTTAAAGAAAAATGTGAACATATACTTACCATAGGCACTGCATAGCCTGGGTCCTAGATCAGGGCGTACAAAAAACCCCGGCAAATGGGAGGCCAAGTTGAACTTCCCTTCTGGGTTGCAATATTCTGGCAATGGCAGACTTCTTAAAAAGTCTTCATATCTAAAGATAACAATACAGTTTTTTAAAATATAGACTTGCATTTAAAATATCTGGAAGTACAAAATTCTGTTTTTCTTTTTAGTTTTTTGAGAAAGAGCTTCTCCATGTAGCACTGGATATCCTGAAACTCACTCTGTAGACCAGGCTGGCCTTGAATTCAGAGATCTGCCTGGCTCTGTCTCACAAGGGCTAAGATTAAAGGTGTGCACCACCACTGACTGGTACAAAATTCTTAAGTTGTGAAGAACACTCTAATACCCTTTCCTTAAACTAGGCAACACTATTCTAGAATCCCTTAAGAGTCTAAACTGATGTACTGTACGAGGGAGGCATACAGTATACAGGACACCACATCGCCCAAACAATACTTCCTCAGTACAAGGGCTTCACCTTAATGAGGCTACAGTCTTAATCCTGTTTTTTGCTTATTTATTTTTATTGAGGAAAAAAACAAGACAAAACAAAAAGCAGAAACAAAGACAACTCTTTATGGTTATAGTAGTAGTTGCATTTACTGGAAACAAGCCTAGCATAACTTCCCATGCCATACACACCTTGCCGGCATCATGGTCTTGAAGTCTTCTCCAGACGGGCAATCTTTCAACTTTAACACTACTGTTTCTCCACCTTTGTTTCTCTGACGTTCTGTAACGATAGAAGCTGGTTATTTACAATATAACTCAGGCCTTTTTATTAGTGTTTGAGAAAGAATGTCAATGATTACACTGTAGTACACAGATACTTTGTAGGCACTGGTTGGCCTTTTCCCTCATGTATTCATGCAGCATTAACACACTTTAGATGTACTGTGTGTGTATTTATGTGTGCATGTGTAGATATACAAAGTTTGAAGAGAACATTGGATCTCCTGACCCTGAAGTTACTCATAGGCAGCTGTGAGTTACCAAACTCAGGTCCTCTCCAAGAGCTGCTGAGCCATGTCTCCATCCCAACGATTTGAATATGGGATACATGCATTAACTACTTTTAGTTTCTAAAAGAAATTGCTCGTCAGAATTATTTACATTTCTTAATGGCCTTACATTTATAGTTTTAAATTTTCAAAGTATTTAATATAAACTATATAATTTAATTTCCTCAATTTTGGGGAGTTACCAAAATTCCATTAGGAAATACAGCATAAGTTATGTTAAAGTTAAAGAAAATCAGGACTAGAGTTAGGATTATGAACCACTATTTTGTTTCTAAATTATTTTTTGTCTTTTATAGACAGGGTCTTAATTAGCTCAGCTGGCCTCAAATTCACTAAGTAGCCAAGGATGACCTAGGATCTAGAACTTCCTGTCTCTTTCTGCTTAAGCAAGTGCGGAGATACAGTTGGATGTCACTACCCCAGGTGCGTGTCTCTGTCTCGCTCTCCTGAATAACAATGTTAATATAGATGCTTCCCAGGTGAAGAGTTGAAGTCACATTATCAGGTATCATCTTAGGGTTACATGGGTGAGACAACAGTGAAAAACAACATACTTGACACTTCTTCAAAACCATCCCAGAACTCCTTAACGTTGGCATTGGAAACAATGCTGTCTTTGCAGTTGAGGAGATCAGCTTGGTGGTCTCCAAAATCCAGACTAATTGATTCTGCCTTCCACAAGCTAATGTTCATTTTCTTATGCACACCGGAAACCACTGCAGGCTTATGAATAAACACAAATAAATAATAGTTAAAAGGCGCCTAGACACTTCAAAGCCTAAGTGTACATGCAAGTGGATGGCACTGCTAAGTTTCAGCTCTACTGGCAAATTTGTAAATATAACAGAGGCTACATCAATAGCTCTGGACCGGAAAGATGCTTGCATGTGAATGAGAACAAGGAGGGGGGAGCGGGGGGGGGGGAAGGAAATGCCATGACAGGAACGGGGACATTTATTTATTTATTTATTTATTTGGTCTCTATTTTATTTTGACATAGGGTTTTGGCAATGTAGTCCCCCAACTTCAGTTTTTTGATTGCAGACATTTACACGTGCCACTATACACAACAAAATGGTAGTTTTGTATGAAATTATCATGAGGAAAGTAATTTTCAGAAAGTGAATGAATATGCACTTATGGGTAGAAGAACTATTTTAGAAGAATGCTTTATCGATAGGCAGCAGACTTTCTATAGATGCTGTATAAACTGCGGTATTTGCAGTAATGCTGGGGAAAAAAAGATCAAAATACAGTGGACACTGAATTCCTTTATGATACTAAAAACACGTTTTCTTTTCCCTCTAGAAGGGTCTGGATAACAACACTAGGAACGGGTCTGATGCCAAACTTAAGCTTAATGATTGACTGTGAATCAATCTTGCCTTTTAGATCTCATGAATTCAAATTTTATAACACTGTTTAACTAAAGAATACCAGTAACTAAAGATTTATTACTTCTAAAATCTCTAATAAATTATATAAAAATACCTCTGTTTAATTGTTCAACTTATAAATTATTCAGTCTTTACTCCAATAACATAGTTCTACAGTATAGAGAAACTAAAAATCTGACTTATAAGAATCTCTAAAAGACATTAACTTTCTAAAACATTTAAAACTTCATCATTATAGAAAAGCTTCAAATTAAAATTTTAATTACAAAGGATTTCTTGAAGATTCACCCCCATCACTCTGGTCTACACAATGAGTTCCAGGCCAGCTGGGGCTACATAGTGAGACCGTCTTATAATAAAACAAAGGGCTGCAGAGATGACTCAGCAGTTAACAGCACTGGCTGCTCTTGCTGAAGAAGAGGGTTTGATTCCCAGCACCTACATAGTGGTTCACAAATATCTGTAACTCTAGTTTCAAGGGATCCAATGCCCTCTTCCGGCCTTCACAGGCACCAGGCATGCACGTGAGGCACAGACATAAATGGAAGCAAAACACCCATACACACAAAATAATATGTTGAATGCTCCATTAAATATTATTTCCATCAATTAATAACACGGTCAACTCAGGTTCAGATATTAGGTAATTGTTGCTGGCAATTCACAAACTACAGTTCCTATATAAAAGTACTCCCAGTTAAGCCATTTACCAATCTGTAAAAAGGCAGCTAAATGGTGTGTTAAGATAATTCCAAGTAGAATTCTAAAGTTACTGTCACCATCCTACTGAAATGTGCAGTATTTCCTAATCAGACTCTTCCCCTCTAGGATTAGTCTCCTGGAGTATCTGGGGGGCTATCAATTATTTTAAAATTTCAATCATAGCTACTGACTACAATGTATGTTAAAAATCCCTAGATAATTAGGAACCTTTCATAGTGAATGCTTGAAGCTATGAATTCCTTTACCTTCTTCTAGGTTCTAGAGTTCAGCAAAAACTAGTATGTGTTAACCCCTTCCTTGTTCAACTAGCAAAATGTTCACTAAAAGCCTGAGAATCACTGTAGGAAAATGGATTTGGTCGTGTTCCCCACGCCCCCTAATTAAATCCACAGTGTTTCACTCTACAGTATGGCTGGAGAAGGGGTCAGCTCTACAGTATGGCTGGAGAAGGGGTCAGCTAAGAAAGGTGCTTATCCAAGCCTGAGCACAATACCTGAAATCTACAAGCTGGAAGGGGAGAACTGACCCCAAAAGCTGTCGAGCGACTTTCACTATACACGCGCATAGAGTGCACACGAACACAAGCATACAGATAGTACGTAATGGATAAAAAACAAAAGTCTAGCAATTTTTCAAAGAGGAAGAAACAAAATAAGCAATATTAATATCCTGAGGCTGGTAATTAAGTCTGTTCATAATTTTTATGAATATAAGTACTTGACATCGGAAGCACATATAAAGCATTAAGTTAGAACTTTGTATGGAAAACCAATTTTATCTGGGCAGGAAGAAATAATCGAACTTTGTAGATATGATGAAATGAAGGTCAGGTGTGTGTGGCGCACACCTATTATCCCACATTTTGGAGGCAAAGGCAGGCGGATTTCTGTAGGTTCAAGATTCCCCTTGTCTACAAAGTGAGTTCTAGGACAGCCAAAGCTACATGAAGGACGCTGTCTCAAACACCCACAACTGAGAGAACGGTTGGATGGAGTCAGGTGTTCATCCAGAGGAAAAGCTTTACTACTGCACAGAGCTTGCTTTTACCCAGAGCCCACTAAAGGTCAAAGCCAAACACAGACGAAACAAAACAAAACTATTTTTAAAACCTCTTTAGCATTAAAAGGAAAAACATCTACATTTTCATCAGTTCAAGACAATTACTTTTAATGTTAACATACTAGTAAACGCCTTGAAAGACAAATCAAAACAAGAAAAAAATTAATTTTGTAAATATATTACTAATGCATGTCTACTCATTAAACTAAAACTATTTGACAAATACTCTACTTCCTTGTAAAATTACATACATCTGGACAAAATCAGAAACCCAGAAATAATAATTTTGGTAATCTGTTATTCTGGGGGTTCTTCTTTTCCCCAGAGGAGAAATTAACTTTTCTGTCTACTTCTCCTCAGTTCATGGAGTATACCATACATACCTGTCCTTGTTTCCAACACTCTTTGAAAAGCTTCCAGTTATTACTATTCTTGTAATCTTTAAGCCATAAAACATGCTGCTCACAGATCCAAGAGTGTGGTATGTCACGGTAACACTCATTGCTTTCATTCGTGGCAGGTTGTTGGCTTTCTTTAGGTTCTTCATTAGGCTCTGATTTTACATTGATCTTGGAGGTTTTATTTGGTGGAATTTTGTTTTCAACAACTGAAGCAATGATGTCATCAAGAATGTTAGGCATAGTCCGGCCACCTTTGCCACTCTATTAAGAAAACCAAACAACTTCTGAAAACAATGAGGACCCTATTTTTGGTAATGCAACAAATCACCAGCTCTGAGGACTCAGAAGCACAGCTACCCTAATTTACACACTGGTGTGGCTGGCCCTCCTACAAAGGGTGCAGGGATAAGAATTCTCCACACACTTTAAAAGCATCTATAACGTCATCTCCTTAGGAAATTAGTCTTGCTTTTGATAATTAAAAAAGCTTGCTTGTTAAGTACTCCACAGACACTCCCATATGGTTCTGAAGCCTTCCCCACACAAATACAATATTCACACTGTGAAAACTCATCTTAGAGTTCTCTGCACTCACAGAACCTCCTCCAGCCTGCCACATGAAAAAACACACAAAACTTTACTTTGAAGTTAGAATGAGAATGAGAACAGGCCTAGTTTGCATCTGCATCTATTTTGTTAAAGCTGTGGCCAACTATCAAATCTCTATATAAATGTAAGGCCCAAGCTTGAAAGCAGAGGCTAGAAGTGCAGGCAGCTAAATGTTAGGGTGCTTGGACAGCATGTACAACAAACAAATCTAACACAAAATTGAGCACACTCACTGAGGCTCCCATTGAATACACTGGCGCAAAGGCAATGCCAGCATCTGTAGAGCCCACACGAAGCTTGCCAGCTGTTGTGGTCAGCAAATCACGTAGGGTTGAACCCTGTTCACTGTTCTGGGATGCTGGAGGTGATGTGCTGCCATTTGGAGAATCAGAGGCATCTTGTTCTCCATCGTCTTTAATTTCCTTTTCAAGAGTAAATTCTTTGTTTTCTGAAATAAAATTTAACAAAAATTATGCATATATTTAATACTGAAGTATAGAAACAATAGGTTCCTTGCATTTTATGTTGAGGAACAGAAGAAACCTGCTGTAGCACTCATTTTACCCGACCACAAACTAGATGGGTTAAACCTCTCAAAGTACACAACTTTGGTCTTATTCAGAACCTCAGACTTGTTAGCTGTCTCTGTTGCGAATAAAAATGGTTGAATGCTAGCAGAAACTATAGTTAATTTATAGTATGGTGGGTGCTCTGACAGTTTTGCAAACCTCATTCATAAATGAATATGTAACTACTTTGATATCAATCTTAGGAGGGCTGGCTCCTAATAAAAGAGGACAAATATTTTCTTTATCCTAAATATCACTGAAATAAAACAGAAAGCAAAGTAATTTCCAGGCCATATGTAGTAATGACACTTCCACTGAAGCCCTTAGCACAGTTACCTTGTTTTTCCTCTCTGGATTTTTGCTCAGCAAGATCAGCTAGCCAGTGCAGCGGTGACTGGGACTCTGGAGGTGTCATCCTGCTGTCTGTGCTTGCACTTCCAGGGCTGCTGCCACCATTAGTCTGAGATTTCTGGGGCGTGTTCTGCTGCTGAGAGTCAGGCAGGCACATAGAAGTTTTATTACTGTGATGAAGAACACTCTGTAGAACCTATAAGGGTAAGATACTTCAACTTTTAACACCATTTCCTCAATTATTCAGGGTTAAAAGCAGTCATAAGAAATTTACACAAGTAATATAGAAACACAAACCCAAGAGTCGTTTTCCCTCCCCGCCCTACTTCTGAGACAGTCTCACAGTATATCTCAGGCTAGCCAGCCTAGAAACTGAATTCACAGCAATCCTGCCCCAGCTTCCTAGTTGCTGTGACTAAAAGCATCTATCATGTCTGGTTATTACCTGAGTATCAAACACCCAAAGCTAAGTCATGTAACTGTTGTGTTGTATGTGAACAGAGACTTTTCTACTTACTTGAGACACACCATTCATCGTAGGAAAATTTCCACCTTGTAAATTCTGTTTGTTTGTACAGTGACAACGGGATTTAATACCATATTTTTCCCTAAGAACGTGCATGGCATCAAGAAGGTCTGTCAACACTGAAAACAAAACAGTAGGTAGTAGAGCTTAGCATCGGCTGGTCCAAGAACACTCTCCCTTTGACGTTCAAGGACCTGTGAGCAGTCAAGAGTGCTTGGAGCCTTTGGATTTCTCCCCAGTGATTCCTCAGTACTATCTATCACAGAGATCTAGGCATCACAGAACCACCAACAAATCTTTATTTACTTCCTTATTATCTAATTATTAAGATATCAGAATACTTAAAACTTTTTTTGTCGAGAGCATCGATATGACCCAAACTTCATCATTATCCAATTTCTCTCTTTCATAGTTTCTGTGCAGTATTCTTCACTAAGTCTGGGAAGAAATATTTTTTCCCTGCAATCTTTATTAAATATAAGTGGTCCTATAATTTTGAACAAGACAATTCAATATTAGTTAAACCATGCTTTTCCATCTTATTATGTACTTGTTTGTTTGTTTGGGGAGGCAGGGGCTGGGGACACACATGAATACAAGTTATGTATGTGACCAACTAAGGTTGTCCTCAAACACATAAAACCCCCAGTATGTCAAATGCTGAGGTCACAGCCACGAATCATTACACCCAGCTACCACAACTGTCAGTGTTCTTCATATCCAGATCATTCAGGGCCTCTAAGACACAACAAGACTCACCAGAGCCAGGGATGATCTGAGTTGGCATCAGATGCTTATGGTCATGAGGCTGCCCTTTCACACACTTCATCCAAGCATACAATTCTTTATCTGTAAGACAATGTACCTTGTTTCAAGTTCATATTTTTATAAAAATGATGGTTGTATAGTTACATAAAATTGAAAACATAATTTTCTATTCTATTTTGTTCTGTTGTTAAAAAAGTCAGAACAATAACAACAACAACAACAAAAATCTACCACCCAGTGAATCTTGATAAAAGCATTGATTAAGACAGCAAAAGGGGCAGAGGGGTACAACAACCCTTTCTAAAACAACTATTCTCTGCTAGTGTTTCTGTAGGGGGCACTTCTACCTTTTGTCTGATTCCCAACTGTAGACAATCTTCTTTAGCTCTTAGCTATTTTCTTTGTAGAGCAGGTTGCACATTCTATTAGGTTTCTTACATCAATACAAGCTTAAGGGCAGCACTGCCTTCTTTTGCTACTGTTCAATGAATGCTGACACAAGGCTTGGGGTCAGCCCATGTCTAACATGTACAAGGCCATTGGTAAAATAATTGCCAACATGCAAGGAAAACAAAGACAGCTAAGATAGGACATGATACAGAGCCAATAGTAATTGCTCCTGTTGATCTCAAACAAGGCTCCTACATGTACTGTACCGTGAGGCACAGCACAGGTGCTCAGGTACTCAGAGAACACTAGGACTCACTGACCCAGGGAGCCACTGACAACATGGCTCTAAAGGACAACAACACAATAAAAATGTACAAAGCTCAAGCAGTTCAACATAAAGTCTACAATTATTTCATGATAATCCTAATTGAAATTGATGTTTAATAAATAAACTTCAAGTGCTACCTTTACAAGCTTTCTTTCACAAACCTGAAAAGAAACCTATAAATGTTCCATATGCTGCAGTCACTGTGTAACATATGCACCGCACCTATCCTCTCTGAGCTTCATAAAAGCAATTAATGGAAAAGTCAAATGACATAAAATAAGGCACATGTTATATACTTGAAAGACTGATACAGTCTGTCATAAGCTATTGTATAGTTCCCACTGAGTACTATGGAAGCTAATGGCAGCGCTATCTGAATTTATTATAAATATTACACCACATTTAAAAGGTGAAGAAACCTTCACCCAGGACAAGGCTGTGTGGTCGGGGACAAACTATAGCAAAATAAAATCTATTTCCAAAATCTGACAAAGGAAAACAAAAGGCCTATGGAACTAGAAAATGAAATGTTACAATGTAACTACTTGTTTCAAAGACATCACAATGCATTGATGGTATTAAAATAGATTCTATACATCAAATGGGACTGAGTATGTACCCTACCTCTTAGCAGCAGCCCTAGACCCTAGGAAATTACTTAAATGCCAGATGAATTTTTTAACTAACATGTCACAACATTTTCACATATTTACTTTATATCCCAGGAAAAAAAATAGGTGTAGATTTTCTGAAATACTTTTACATACTCAGGTCTTATTGGTAGTAAACATGTATAAGAGCTGAGAAAGTGGGGCAATTCTATCAATGGAAAAGACATGATAGCTAAGACATGTCTCTTCTCCTAATATGCAAGCCAAGCATCCCTTTACTTCATCCTAGCTTTACTCATGACTGGATACCACTATTGTAGCCACTTCCTGAACAGCCTGATGTAAACTGTTTTTTATATATAAAAATAGGGTATTGCTCTACACCTCCTGGATGAATAACATTTTATGTGAAAAATTATATAAAAGTTTTCAATATCTGTAATAAAAATATGTTTTCTTCAGTCTTTAAGATCTATGGTATAGCTGGGTGAAGTGACACACCAGCACTTGGGAGGCAGAGACAAGCAGATTGCTGAGTTTACAGACTGAGTTCCAGGACAGACAAGGCTACACAGAGAAACCCTGTCTTCAAAAACAGAAACAAAAAATAAAAAACAAAAGCAAAGAAAGAAGACAGACAGACAACAGTGCTTACTTTGGCAGCACATAGAGTAAACTGGACCGATACACAGATTAGCATGGTCCCTGCACAAGGATACTCCAAAATTCATGAAGCATTCCTTTCATACCTTGAAAGAACAATCCTCAGCTTCAAATGGGAAAACAAAAAACCCAGGTAGCTAAAACAATCCTGCACAATAAAAGTACTTCAGAAGGTATCACCATTCCTGATTCAAGCTGTATACTGCAGAGCAATAGTGATTAAAAAAAAAAACAAACTACATGATATTGGCATAGGAACAGACAAGTTCATCAATTAATTTGATAAAATGAACTCGAAGAAATCAGTATTCCTCCATTATACAAACGATAACTGGCACAGAAAGAACCTAGGGAAACAACACCCTTTACATAGCCACAAATAAGCAAGTGAAAGATCTGTATGACAAGAAGTTCAAGTCCCTGAAGAAAGAACCAAAGAAGACCTGAGGTGGGAGATGGAAAGATCTCCCATGCTCATCAATCAGCAGGATTAACATAGTGAAAATGGCCATCTTACCAAAAGCAATCTACAGATTCAATGCAATCCCCATCAAATTTCCAACACATTTTTTTGGGCAGGGGGCGGGGGGGGGGGCGCAGATCTTGAAAGAGCAATTCTCAACTTGCTGTGGAAAACCAAAAAACCCAGGATAGCCAAAACACTCTGGAAAAATAAAAGAACGTCTGGAGGAATCACCACCATTGATCTCAAGTTATACTACAGAGCAACATTGATAAAAACCACATGGTTTTGGTACAGAAACAGACAGGTTGATCAATGGAATGGAAGTGAAGATTCAGAAATAAACCTGCACACCTATGGACACTTGATTTTTGACAAAGAAGCCAAAACCATACAATGGAAAACAGAAAGCATCTTCAGCTAACAGTGGTCTAGGCTATCTGTCTGCTTGTAGAGGAATGCAAACAGATCCATATTTATCACCCTGCACAAAACTCAAGTCCAAGTGGATCAAATACCTCAACATAAAAACTAGATACACTAAACCTAACAAAACAAAAAGTGGGGAGTAGCCTTGATCACATTGGACAGGAGACAACTTCCTGAACAGAACACCAATGGCTCAAGTTCTAAGATCAATTGCTAAATGGGACTTCATGAAACTGAAAAGCTTCTGTGAGGTAAAGGACACTGTCAATAGGACAAAACGGCAGCCTACAGATTGGGAAAAGATCTTCACCAATCCTACATCTGACAGAGGGCTAATATCCAAAATATATAAAGAATTCAATAAGTTAGATACCAACAAACCAAATAACCCAATTTACAAAATGGGTACAGAGCTAAACAGAGAATTCTTAACAGAGGAATCTCAAATAGTCAAGAAACCAAAGAATGGATACATAAAATGTGGTACATCTATTCAATGGAATACTACTCAGCTATTAAAAACAAGGACATCATGAATTTCACAAGCAAATGGATGGACTGAGAAAAGATCATCCTGAATAAGGTAATACAGACCCCAAAGGCCATGCATGGTGTGTACTCACTGATAAGTGGACATTAGACATAAAGTACAGGATACCCAGGCTACAATCCAAAAGCCACAAGAAGCTAAACAGGAAGGAAAAGCTCAAGCAAGGATGCTTGACTCTCACTTGGAGGAGGGAATAAAATAGTCATAGGAGGCAGATGGAGGGAGGGAACCAAGTGGGAGAGGGGGTGAGGAGGGGAAAGGGAGGCAGGGGGTCAGGATCAGGTGTGGGGAAAAACAGGAGAGATGGCCAGGAGAATGAATGGGAATCAGAGGCTGGGGGGTAGGGTCGGGGGAGGGGACAGACGGACGGACGGACCACGGGCATCCCTAGGACTTCTTGCCCGAGATCTGGGATGGGGGAGACTTTAGCGGAAACTCCTGGCAGTAGGAACACAGAACCTGTAGCCAGGCAGGAACCCCAGTAGTCTGAAGGATACCAACACACTCACACAACTTTCAACACAAAATTCGTCTTGTCTGCAAGAAACTACAAGGCCTTGTCAGCCTTAGTGGGAGGGGATGGGCCTATTCCTGTAAAGACTTGATTAGCCAGGATAGGGTGATAAACCCACCTCTCACAACAGAAGGGCAAAGGGCGAACGGAGGACAGGCTTGGGGATGGGGGAGAGAAGAGGGGGGTCAGTGATTGGGACGTAAAGTGAATAAATAAATGTGAAAACAAACAAAACCCCCCAAAACAAAAACAAAAGATCTATGTGATAAATGGTAGTAATGGCAGTATACACTTAACAATTTGTTTCAACATTATAGACTGACATGTAGTATTCAATATGACTTAACATGAATGACTGTTGAATTAGGAGATGCTAGAAAGATACAGGAACTGTGAACTGGAGTCTGAAAGAAAGAAGCCTCAACTAAATTTGAATTTGGTGACTGAAGAAATTCTGCCTCAGAGTGGACTCACTGCAGGTTGGCCTTTGGTACGGGTGGATGGGGTTAAAACATGAGGGTGGAGCTTCATTCCAAATGCAGACGCGTACAAAGTGAGATGACTGCTGCTGCTTACAACTGTTACTAATATCCTCAATGGAAGGGCATATGCAATACTGGGGATCTCATTTAATCTCATTAGACTACGTGCCCACCTCTAGAACTCTTCCTTTCCTTGGCCTTGTAACAGTCCAAGCAAGCCACAAATCCACACTTGCGGCAGACCCAGTGGACATTGAACAATGTGGCCTCGCATGCGTCACACATCTCCCGGACACCTCGTACGGCTCTTTTCCAGGCAATTTTGGCTGAAAAGGGAAGAAAGCAGAACATTAAAGGCAGGCATGTTCTGGTTGGCTGAAATACAGCAGAAATAAGTGACAATCAATGAAGAATAACCATACTGTCTTAATGTAAAACAGGAACAGATTCTTATTTGTCTATGACATAGTTTCTCAATATGCAGCTGTCACATTATCAGGCGGGCCACAAGCTAACTGTCCTCCTGGCTCTACTCCCTAATTGTGGGGATTATTCCCATAGCAGATTTCTTGACAATGAGCACATCTCTTTATAAGAATTCTAAGCAAACACTAAGATGGCTGGCTTGTATCCAAAGTAGGCTTTCTATTGTGTATAGTACAAAGTAGAGTTTCTATCATGTGTAGTACAGCATAGTTAGTAGGATCTATGGCCTCCCCACCGGCTAGCAAGCAGTCATAGCCATCTCTCTTCAGTTATGGTACAGAAATATTTCTAATTATTACCATAGATACACTGACAACCTGCCACTAATTTTAGGGAAGAAAAGGTAAAGAAAGACACTGACACTGAGGGCCACCTGCCCCATCAGTACTTCCTGATGCGAAGAGCTGCACATTTATATAAACAGAATCAATGAAGTTACTTGGTGAACAAATACACAAAGTAGTTAACTTTTTTGCTTTAGAGGCCTGATATTTGAAGACACTATCTGCAATAAGTCATAGTTAGACAAAATATACAAGATTCAAATATAAAAACTGGTGATGAATTATGTATATGTATGTATATATGTACACACACACACACACACACTGTATAACTTTCATGCAAAGAAATTTCATCAGAGGAAAATATTACAATTTCATAAATAGTTCACTCAGTTTCAAAATAGAACATTTGAACCTCAATTCCATAAGAGGTGGCATTATCACAGCTAAAATGCCAATAAAATGAGGTAAGATGAGGGACTTCCGGACTTCCACATTAAACAATATAGAGAGAATTCTTAGAATGAAATTTGTAAAATGCATGTTATATTAACTTCCTTACCATCCTTTTTCACCCAGGACAAAGCTGTTTTTTCAGATGTTACTAGCTGACAGAACTTATCACCTATTATATCCAAGATATACTTAGAGGTTTCAACATCTATTTCATCATCTTCATAGTTTTCATGGGTCCATAAACTCATGGCTTCATCATCATATTGGTCAGGAGAAGAGAAACCATCTATTCTGACTACTCCATTCTTACTAAAGGACAATCTGAAACATTAAAACATAAAACATTAGAAACAAGATCAGAACTAATTTTTATGCTCCCACATTATAAACATGTTGTAATTATAAACCATAAAAGAGGACAGTTCCTCACACATACTCAAGTTATTAATCAATTTCAATGTCTCAGGCATCATCTACTGATAGTGATAATCAGCACTGGTTTTAAGTTATTTCAAGAACCAAGGGTTGGGGATCTAAAGCTCACAGGTACAGCAATTAGCCAGCATGCACAAGCCTCTACTTCCAATCTTCAACAGGGCAACACCAATTATCTACTTTAAGTAACTACAATCAGCGGTTAACTACTAGGAACGCTCTGCATGTATAAGATGAGGGAGACAGAGTCAGTACGTCTAGCCAATGTTAACTAAGCAATATTGTGATTTTCTTTTGCTTTCCTTTTCCCCACCCAATAAATGCTACACACTGTAATCCAGGCTATCTTTGAACTAGCAACAATTCTATGTAATTATCCTGAGTTCTGGAATTAGCAGCATGTAACACCGGGCTTAACCTTATTTTATGACTAGCCTTCCTTAATCTAAAATTGATTAAGTTAAAAATGTCTTTAATCACCTCAAAATTTCTACTTTCATAATTGTAGCCATCTTTTTATGTTAATAGGTGTTCAGTTTTTGAGACAAGAGTCTCATAGCCTAGGCTAGCTTCAAACTTGCTATATGGCAATCCCATGCCATGACAATGACCTTCAACTTCTAATTGCCCCAGTTCTGTTTCTCTTTGAAAGCTAATATAGCCAACCCTCTGAGAAGCAACAATTTCAATTACCTTCACCTACTATGGCTGTCTTCATGAGAACATTTCTTTTCCTCAAACCTGAGGTTTTCTCATCCTGTCAAAACCACTGCCATGGTTTCTGTGGGATTCTTTCACACATGCTTCTGTGAAGCTCAACTCCTTTCCAAGGCGGCCTCCCTGAGCTACAGACTCTCGAGTAAAAAACAATGGATGGCTTTTGGGTTGTTTGTTTTCTTCCTTTCTTTTCTCTCTCTCTCTCTTTCTTTCTTTTCTTTTCTTTTTTTTTTTTGAGATAGGGGGTCTCTACATAGCCCAGGCTCAAACTCAGACCTGCCTCTGCTGACACATACAGCAAGGGAGTGTGCACTGTGTCCCTGTCTCTTGAACCTTCATTAAGTAGTCACGTTCACATGAATGCTCAGCTGTCATCCTACGAAAGGTCATAAACGTCACAGAGGCACCAAAGAGCACAGATGGGATTCAAGAACAATAATGGGGTCTAGAATGTGAGACTTAGAACTAGTTTCGCTGGTGGTGCTACCTAGCCTTTTTATAAAGTTTTTACATGTAAAGTACTTAAAAATATTTATGTTAAATAGATTAATATCTAGATGATTTTCGTATTTTACTATAAATTTGTGAACGATGGTGTGATATAGTAACTACAATGTTTGAGTATGACCATTCATCCCTATGTTGTACAGCCAAGGCCGTCTATCTGAATTTATAGACAACACTTTTTACTTAACATTTATTTAACATTTAGTTAAATAAACTGTTTTGGCAAACATGCATTTTTAAGAAATTTTAAAATTAAAGAGGGTATTTTCCTACAATTTTTAGGAAAACATGCTAGCACTTTCTGATTGAGGAAGAAAGATTTGGGAACATGAGCAATTTGAGTCATAACCTGAAAAGGCTGCGTGTCAGCCACTCTCACAGCACAGCATGAAGTAGTACTATTTAGACTACATCAGAACAGAGACACACTCCTGCATCAGGACAGGGGCTTCTCGGAATACCAGTAAAAGCTCCAATATTAAATAACCAGACCTGCTACTTCTTGTGTTGTGACTTACCTCCTGAAGTAGTAAAATCTACAAAACACTGGCGAGTGAGTTGATTCTTCTCCCTTTTTACTACGGATGAGTCTACACTCCCGGCACTTCTGTAAGTTGGGCCCTATCTCACAGCAAGAGTCATCCTGCAAGAACGATTCTCCAGTTTGCTTCAGCTTCTTGACTTTCCGCCAGTCTTTCAGCACTGACCGAGGAATGCCAGCTGTAAGTTACAAGGAACTCATTAATAGGATTGTGGTTACAAAAGAACTAGTCTTTGGGATCAAATTCTGGTTGATGAGACTAAATTCCAGGTAAATGATGGACAACTGCTAAGTCTCCAACCTCCTTTGTTTACCTGCTCACCCATTCTAATTAGACAGGAAAGGAGCGCAGTAAATCCTTTGGTGAAATGAAATCTTTAAATTGCATCTTCATAAGAGTATAATACCAAACATAAGAATCATTCATATTATGTACATATTTAGCTGAAACTAAACTTGTTGCTAGATATGGAGGCATATGCCTTTAATCCCAGCACGTGGGTAACTGAAATACAAGAATGAGCACATGTTCAAGGCCGGCCTGGGATATCTAGTGAAACTGTCTCAAAAACCACTACCACCACCAAAAACAATCATCATCTTTCTCTTATGACAAGAACATAGTATACAACATCAACATATTGAGGGGAACACTATCTTTTACAAAATTAAAAGGGCTCTGAAGAAAGAGAGAAAAGGCCTACACTATTAATTGGGGTGTTTTGTTAAAGGAAATGATTGAAAAGCAAATTCAAAGCAATCAACTGCTTCCCATTAGGAATGTCCATAACGCCCAAGTGTTGTGAGACAATCTTTAATCTTTGCAAACACAGTGAGATACCTTCTCCAGTGTGTAGGGAAAAACAATCTCTCAAATGGACTATGCTCTAAGATTTGCAGGCAAAAAGGTAAATTCATTTACCATACTCAGTCCCACTGTTTCATCAAGGTTCCTCAGCATGAACTAACAAGGGAAACAACATTAGCTAAAGTAACCAGTCAGCTGTGTACCAGGAGCAACCTGAAGGCCAAGAGAGTCAACAAAGCATACATATGCCTGTACTTCCACCTATAAATATCTAAAAGGTATTCACTTAAGAACAAGCTTTGTAGCCACCAGCTGTATTTGTTTACCCTGTCTTTACCATCCATCACAGAGATTTGATATACAGCCCACTATTTGTAACTCAAAAATAAGTATTTCCTACCCTTCTTTTCAAATCCTTTCCAATTGTATCAAAGACACACAGGTTCTGAAACCAAATATTTCTTACCAAAACTGAGCAGAATTCCTATCTAGATTTCCCACTAATACCTACATATTGATAGTGTAAATAGTACACACACACACACACACACACCACCACCCTCCTCCAATAGGTAGTAATGTTCAAAGCTGGATTAAAATATAAAATTCTTAAGACTACTGCCCGCTTCTTTATTCTTTTCAATTATTTCCCTCTTTTTTAGTCTTTATCTTGAAGCCACCCAGTAAGCACATATGTTCATGCACACAGCACATAACAGTTGTGTCATAAAGACAGGTATAAAGATGTTTCCAGGGCTGCAGAGATGGTTTTCGAGGCAAGACCACTGGCTATTCTTCCAGAAGACCAAGGTTCAATCCCCAGTGCCAACAACTTTAATTCCAGCCCCAGGGGATCCAATGCTATTTTCTGGCCTCCCCGGGCACCAGACATACACATAGTGCACACTTATTCAAGCAGGAAAATACCCCCACATCTAAAATAATAGTGTTAGAATGAACAAGACACATCACACAACTGATACATTATTTGGCACACTTTCTTCAATTACTTACTTACACCTAAGTTAGAGAAAACTAAATGCAATCTGTTTCTGTTTCTTTTGAACTAGGAATTAACTGTAACCAATATACTTTTAATTCTATACGATGGGAAAAGTTTAGAACGTGAAACTCCATAACATTGATTAATTATAATAATTTAAACAGTGCTATGAATTTTTCAAAAGGAGATACTTGAAAGCAATTCTTAATTATGTGATAATAAAATAGGCACTTCTGAAAGGTTTTTCTGTTTGTTTTGGTTTTTTTAGAGAAGGGAATGAATTACAAAGGTAATTTATTGAAGGGCTTTTGATACTATCTGCTTTAAGTAAGGCATCATCCTTTAATTCGAAATGTCTACTTTATTGATAATTTATCTAAGATGTATAGGTCTGAGAATAAAATACTGCTAACATAAATTATCTTAGCACTGCTTCTTTTATACAGTTAAAACCTTTTAAGACCTACGTTTTGGTTAACAAATTCAAAACCAGATGTCCTAGTGAAGAGAACTCAGGAGGAAGAGACTCAAGCCACACAGATACATGCTAACCCTTGACTTCTCATAGGCCAACACCATGAATGCACTTAGGGATACAGAAATTAATTACACTGTAGGGGAGTCACTAGTGTATACATCAACAAGTATATTGTAAACAATCTAAATTTTAAGTAAAGTTCTGTAAAAACTTAGGAAAGGTAGACAATCTCTAATTAAAACAAAAGGTTGAAGATATGCCAAATGACTAAATAAAGCAAAATTTATTGTAGCTTCCTACAAAATATACTAAAAACATTCTGTATGTGTATGTATATATGATATACTATAAACTTATTTTAATTATTATTATTTAAATTATAATCAGTTAATTATAAGTAAGGTATACTAAATTTACACATATGATAATATACATAATCATATGAAATCTTCTAACAATGCAAACCCAAATCACTCTTTAAGCTGACCACGACAAATGACAACTCCATTAAACAAAAGGGGAAAAAATTGTCAAAAACAGACAATCAAAATTTGAAATTCTTTAACTTGTAAAAGCATCCTATGCTAAGTCATTTTTCTGGATGAGCCAAAAGCAAATCAACTCTACCTTTACAGTTTTCAAACAAATCACGTTTAAAGTCCTGGTCTGAAACTAAGTATGTGTTATCAAGTAAGGAGATTTACTAAGCAATGGAACCCGGAGTGGTGACCACGCATTCTGGCCACTATCTCAGAGTCTCAACTTTGAAACATGCATATTCATATTCATATTCAATCATGCATATTGATATGAAGAGAAAAAAATATATATATATAAAATATGGCACTTAATAATTTTATGAATTTGAATATCCAACATCAAAAGAAATATATGGATTAAAACAATTTCTGACCACTAAGCTTCCTATAAATTTGGTTGGGGCAATAATGAGAAAGAAAAAGCAAAATAAAAGTCTAGTTGCTGGCAGTCCCTTAGCCTTCTGATTGTACTTGCCCGGCAGGCTGTCCGTCTGTCTCAGACTGAGCTGCCCTTTTCTATAACTCCATTCTCCTGGTTTTCTCTACTTCACGCTGCCTTTGGTCCCACACAGGCACTAAGTGGGAAAAGGCACTAAGAGGCTTCAAGCAACCAAGCACTTCTGGAAGTCCTGCTCCAGCACCCACACTGAGAGAGATATTTTACATCTGTAGGCATTTACACAGATGCAGGAAAACTACTGGGTGCTTCCTGTGTTATGCAACAAACATACAAAGAAACAAACAGAAAAATTCCTTTAAAAGACATACAGAAACACTATATAATGATTACTACTGGTAAGTACCCCTTACTTTGTCCAGCTGTAGTCATGAACTTTATGGTTTCATTTTTGAGTTTTTGTTTTTTTTTTGGTTTTGGTTTTTCGAGACAGGGTTTCTCTGTGTAGTCCGTGCTGTCCTGGAACTTGCTCGGTAGACCAGGCTGGCCTCGAACTCAGAAATCCGCCTGCCTCTGCCTCCCAAGTGCTGGGATTAAAGGCGTGCGCCACCACCGCCCGGCTCATTTTTGAGTTTTGAGGTGTTTATTTAGCATGGAAGTGCTTGCTGGAATAAACACAGATAATTACAAGTTCCTATCTTTTCTTCTACCCATTGTTACCAATGGCAATCTCCATAGAGTCAGAGCTTTGTTAAGTAGTCAGGATTACAGACCACATCACACTGCTCCTCAGTACTGTGTCTACTTTACTAACAAGATCATGGCACAGTTAAATATTTTAGTATCAGGAGTATAGTTTTTTTTCTGGTGTAATAATCCAAACTATATTTTGACATTTCTAGGAAAAGATCAATTCCTAAATTACACATTGGATTGCATGTCCTACAACAAATGTCTGGTGAAAACGTCTCTCAAGATTGGGGATCTAATCTTTTCCTCTTTGGGGGAAACACAGGAAAGGTAGAAATGAAGTTTACAACTATGTCTTATGGAACGACACCATTACTGCCAGGACAGGACCCGAGCGAGGCCCATTTTATTTGCAATAAACAAATGGGTGTACTCACCACTGTTACTGCTCTGCAACTTCAATTTACTCTTGTCTTTGGCGCTCCTGCTGAGAACTCCATTGGGCTTTGAGTCCTCTTCGACCTCGCCTTTCCTCCTCTGCAGATCGTTCTGCTTCTTCTTGTAGGTTGGCTTTGGCTGCCGTTTAGTCCTCTGCTCCGACTTGCTTTCACTCTCATCTGAGTCTCCACTTTCAGAGCCAGATTCATACGTTCTTTTGGCTTTTCTCCTGCTGACTTTTTCATCTCTTCCATACTTATCTACAGTGACTCTGCCATCTACACTATTTTGCATATCATTAGATGTAGAGGCTATTAAGTTGACAGAACATGGCTTAATAATTTCTGATACAGAATTCCCTGAATTTTCCATTTTGTTAGTATTTTTATCTTCTTCTGAATGTCTGGTGAGCCAGGCCTTCTTCAGTTTCGTGTGGTAGTTGGGCTGACTGGGCTGGGCTGCTGGCCCATTTCCTACAGAGATTGCTTTGTTTACTTGCAGAGCAGGTCATGGTGCTATCCAGGGGAAGAGAGGCTGCCGCTGTCTGATTTCTCACAGTATTAAGTTCAGCCTCACTGACATTACTATTTTTATACTGAGCTGCAGCCAATGCTGCCTTGTGCTTTTTTAAATGAATAAAATCCGTTGTGCCTGAGAAGCCAGAGCCAGGCTGAACACCACTTCCTGTCTTACTACAGGCCAGAGTGACTGGAACTGTGGTGCTGACTTTGCAATCCTTTGCTTGCGCCACTGACTGAGTAACACTTTTTGAAGAAGCACATTCTAAGGGCGTAGAGGCCGAAACGGTATTTGATAAAGAATAAACTGCTTCTGAACCACCCAAGCTGGAGACACTGGCGGCAGTGGCAGCAGATGTGAATACATCTGTCTTGGTAGTAGAGACTACATTTACAGCAGACATGACTGAAGCAGGAACAGTGCCCTGGGAGACAGCCTCAAAGGTTTTTTCAGATTTCACATGAGCACTTTCTAAATTCACATTTGGTAGAATAGTTCTTCCAGTCTCTCCACCTTCTGGTTTGAGGTAATCTGTTTTATTTGCCCCAGATGAAGATCTTTCACAAACTCGATCTTTGGAAGCTAATGGTACAGATGGCACACTATCAACTTTTGTACTAGAAGATGGACGAACAATGACAGATGCCACAGCAGCCTGGGACTTCCCACTACTCGTTTCCACCGGCCAATCAGCTTTCTCCTGGCTGAGGTTGTTATTGGATCTCCATATTTCCGTTAGACTCTGATCAGAAGAATTCTTAAAATTTGCCTGAGAGTCTTTTGGCTCAGGAATTAGAGTTGGAGGCTTCTGAGATTCTTGAACTTTGCCAGCGGCATTTACGGGCATCACTGGGGTCAGCGTTGGAGGGGAAAGGCTACTATAGCAGCTCTCCTTTCTTTCTAAACTGTGATGGATGGGTGGATGGAACACTGGTGCCCTGTGCAACGCAGGCATGCTTCGGAGTGCGCTGGTAGAAGAAACAGTCAGATGTGTAGGACTCCTACAGTCACTTCTGAAAGTTGTCACTGAGTGGGATGCACTCTGATGGGGAAGATGCTCTGCTATCTTGCCGACTAAACTTTCACTTTCTGGTTGGTGTTTAATCAAAGGTGGAGGCTTTGAAAGAGATGATATAAAAGAAAGAGTTTGAGGACTGGCTGTTGCAGAAAGGTTATTACTTTGTTTCTCAGTGTAAATATTGGAAACTTCTTTGGGTGGGTAGGATCTTGGTGGCTCATTGACCACACTATTAGATAAAGTAGTGAAGTAGTTACTTTGGGGCAAATTCTGAGGCACTGAGTGCTTCATCTTGTAAATCTCTGACACTGGGCGGTCTACATCTTTATCTGGTTTGATAGCATGGCTTTTAGGACTAGAAGATGACGGTACTACTCTGGAGTAATTCTCTCTTTCAACCTCATGACCTTTGATTTTGGTTGTAAATGGAGCCACATCAATGCTCTCTTGAAGAATCCGACGATGTTCCTCCTTGTATTTGTTGAGTCTCTCTCCAGTCTCCTGAGCTGGCCTTGGACCCACAAAATGCCTATGCAAGTGACAATCTTTTCCTGCCTGTGACCTATTAAGATCCAGGTCACCTTTTACTGAAGTGGGTGCATTAGACCGTAACGGTTCCAAATAAGCTTTCCTCTCCAATTCTCTACAAAGAAAATAAACAAAGATTCCTGTAATCACTTTTTCATACAAGATGATTCTTATGAAATGTTACTCTATTATGAAAGCAAACAGTTTTGATAATCTCTAAAATCAGAAGATATACCAGTATGAAAAGAACAGAGTCACATGTAGTGACTTATACATATAATTACACTACTTGGAAGGCTGAGGCAGGAGGATTGCAATGAGTTCAATTACAGACTGACGCAATAAGGCATAACACAAGTTAAAGAAAAGAATCTCTTCAAAGTTTAGTTTTGACACCAATTTTAAATAACTATTTAAAAAGTGAATTATGAAATCATGAAAGACAAGGGTATGTGTTACGCACTGGTGGACTTACTCTTTGTGGTGGTCTGCTAATGTCTTTGTCAGTGGGGGACTGGAATGCACTGTCATCTTGTGAGGTCTGTGAGGCTCTGCACTGGAAGGTCTGACAGGAATGTGACTAAGTAACCCAATACCATCCGCTGAGGTCACAGGAGTGGGTTGATGTAACCAAGGACTGGGAGAATTCTATTAAAAACAAAACCAAAAAACCTACATTTTAGTTACCAAACAACAATAGAAAAATGCAAACCTAAATTGTTGAGCTAGGTAGACTATCATGTGCTTAAACCTAGCACTCAGTTTCATAGCAAGACTTCTGATATAGTATATTTATAAAACCTGATATTTTTACATTACTCTGGTGAGAAATGTTAAATTTTTAACCAATATTAATCATACAGACTTTTTATATTCAACTTAAAACAAATCAACATTAAAACAGTAACTTCTCAAACTATCCCTTCACTACAAGCAGATCTAAAGTGCCGTTAACTGTCTATAAACAACGTCTATGGACCTGACTGTATGATTCCCTATGAGCCTACGAAGAATCGGTGCTTACAGCAGAACCAGAATGTTAGACCTAACTTATAATCAAGTTTGTCTGTCAATTTCCCCATAGAATAATTACCTTTGTAATGTAAGAGTTCCTGCACAGCTCCCAGATCATCACACGTAAGGTCTAAATGTGTCCGACTGTACTTTGTAACCAGACACTGTCAGGCCGCTACAGTGGGAGGCATGGAAGCAGTAGCACAGCTATGTTTTCCCTGACAGTATGCTGCCTGTCTGCAAGGTTAGTACTTATATGGTGACAGTGACATACATGTTAAAGCCCATACATCTAATTACATGTTTAAAAACTGTTTTCTACACTGTGACTCAATATAACTCAAGAGTGTGCTTTGTAAATCTGTCATTTGGATGAGTCACTTACCAGGAAAATTCAAACCACCTTTAGTTCGACTAAAAGGACTAAACCTTATAACTCGTATCAACAGTGTAAGAGCATGTACCACAGAGAGAGCTTAATGATAAGTTACGGTTCTAAACCTTACAAGAGAATAGTACACAATGAAGTACAAGAAGAGCATTTAAATATAAAATGACACAGAAGGGTATAGTTACGGAAGACTCAATGACAATGATGAAAGATGTTTTCTTATGAAGTAGCATGTAAAATTATTTCCTCATCTAGTGGCTTCTGCTTATATTATCCGATCATCCTGATTACAAACATGAAGTTATGGGATTTTTTTTTTTTTTTTTGCTTAAAATGCTATTTAGTTTACATCTTTGTATTATAATTTTACATAAGTAAACAAAAAACTAACTAGCATAAAACATTTTAAGGTCTTATAAACAATCTGTCCTCTCTCTTACAGAGTTTGGAGCTTGTGGAAGAAGATCCAAATCCACTTGCCAACTCCTGGCTTCTGTGTGCCTCTAGCCTATCTTTGTGCAGTGCCGACTGCATTCATGACTCAGAAGAGCGCTTGCAGTGTGCACATGATCATCAGGCTTGCTTTATTCTCAAGTGAAAACGTGCTGAGTGATCGGATGCTTCATTTCCATTTGTAACTTCTACATTCTGGGATGATTTAACCAGAAGCTCCATTGGGTTTCAAGTCACATGACCAATGGCACATGATCACAGATGCAAATAGAATCCAAACCCTATCTCAGAAACAAAATCAGGAGGGACAAACTTGTGATTCTGGAAGCACAATCCTAGAACTGGAACCTTAACAATAGTTAAATGTGCCAATACAGGGGAGAACCAATTGTAGTAACCACTGTAAATTTCATTAAAGAAACCCAAAGCTCATAGGAAGCAAACTACAGGGGAGTTACTGAGAATAAACCACAAGAAATATCCTTAGATGGCCAACTGCTAAGTAGGTGTTCCTGACTATCAACATCAGTCATTGTAGCATGGATTAATGGCATTCATGACTTCATTATTGCCACCTAAAATTACAAAAGCTTCTCTGACAAACTTTTGGCACCATGACAATACCCGTGTCTACTGTCATTTCCAATGTAATGCTAAATATAAACAATATTATTCCTAAAATAAGAAATTTAGTAGCAAGGACTTCCAAATTACTCCCAACACATTAAGGATCTTGCCCAAAACATGGCATAAAAGGGATTAAGAACATGTGTCATCTGCATGAAAGTACTGTTCCTAAAAGCTATGTACTGAAAATAACTCAAATGTCCACCAACAAAAAAATTACTAAACCAAACGTGGCAGGCACAGCAGTAGAGTCCTTGATTAGCATGGATAAGGCCCCAATACTAATGACTGGATAATGTGTTCCTGTCTACATACACATGAAATCAAGTAGAATGCAGCTTTAAAAAACGGCCATCCATCTGTGTAATAGTGTGTGAATATGGATGAACCTAAGGGATAGTAAGATAGAGAATTAGAGAGATAGTAACTGAAAGTTGCCAAAGGCTGGGAGAAGGGAATTAAATGTCTAATAAGTACAGTTTCATTTTACTAGATAAAAAGTTTATGGCTTGTTTACTGTTCAAAGATACTTGATCCTACTAGGCTGTCAGACGGTTTACCAGGAAACCTGCACTCATGCCTGGCTGCCTGTGTTAGAGCCCCAGAAGCCACATGGCAGAAGGAAACCCAAATGCAAAGTAAGTTGTCCTGTGACCTTTACTTGAGTGTTGCAGCACACCATTACAACACATACACAATAGATGGATGGGTGGATTGATGGATGATAAATAAGTAAATTAACGGATAAATGGATCAATGTAAAAGATGGAAAAACTTGACACTATTTACTCAATTGAGAGCTTGAAAATGATAAAAATGGTAAATTTCATGCTGCTTATACTACAAGTGACATGGTACATTAAACCAGTTCAGGATGAATACTTAAGAATACATGATTAGCAAAAAGCCAAGCTTGCTTCATGGTCAGAATTTAACAGTGATATCTATTCCCCTACTCTTACTGTCTGTGTGGTATTAGTGCACAGCTAGTTGCTGGCATGAAAGAGTGTGAGTCCCGTCTTTCCACCTTCTGCAATAATGTTACTGCGGAATTTAACGCGATACAAAGTAAGGCTTCTATACTGTTCAAAGACAGGTGACCCTGCAATCATGTCACTACAGAAGGAGTGCCTAACTTCCAATGTCCTTAAGCACAAAAAGGCACTTAAAACGTCCTGTTTTGAAACATCCCATGAACATAAATGATGCATTCATCTGTTCAAGGGCTAATATAACATCATTTAAAGAAATGTATTTTTTAAAAAACTTAACTTTTACATATAATTTTAAGCCTGTACTTTTATTACCAAAATATATACCATATATCACAGTCTAATAGACAGTATGATCTATAAAAGTTAAGTCTGGTGAGGTTATTATCCCTCTGCAAAATAAGCACTGGAAAATCTGTACTGTTTTTAACATACCTATAGAGGATAACTAACAAATACATGCTGCTCCGCATGTATTTGACGACAGTGTCACTTACCCTCCTTAGTGAAGCTTCAGCATTAACTGCATTTTCTGGGTGAACCCACTTAGAAGAAGGGAGACCAAGTCCTGAGTATGCATGTGTTCCATTTGGATATTGCCAAATAATTGGATAAAGTCCAAGCTGATTATATGAAGCGGAAGGATGGGCTTGTCCGAGAAGATGAGGTGACTGGTGTTGTAACAACTGTTGCTGTTGCTGGTGTGCTAGCGCTAAATGGCTCAAGCTGCTCGCATGAGCACTCTCTAGGCGTGGGTGGCCACCGAGTAAAGAGGCAGTAGGCACTCCAGGTAACACAGTGGGAAGCAAATGAGGGTGATGGACAGAATGGTGTGGACCACTAGTGAGAGGGTGAGTGTTAATGGTAGGTATGGGAGTTTGACTAGATGCCCCAGCTAGTAAGTGGGGTCCTGGTGTTAAGGCCGGGTGATGGGTACCTGGGTTTAAACAGGTTCTATGGGATGAGGAATGAAGAGGGAAAGGATGCTGGCTCAGAAAAGGTGAAATGTGATTAGCTCCTGTTTCTGATCCAATAAGAGCAGGATCCCTATAGACTGTGAAGTGCTCATTTTTATCAATGATTAGAGGGCTCTTTGTAGGTTCCAAAGCACTGCCTCGAGTAGGAACAGGATGGAAACTACCTCTAGATAACTCATGCTCTATTTTACTCGCCAGTCTTCGCTCACCAACAGCTTGACTGTTCCCGTAAGCAGCCTTAGACTTCACAGAATCAGGAGAATGAGTGATCTTGGGTTTAACAACTTCAGGTGAAGAACTGGATTTTGTCTTCTGAGTATCTACTGAAGTAGTTAGTTTAGATTTTATAGTTTCTAGGGGTGGACTTCGCTTATGCAGCTGATCCTCTGTGACAGAAACTGTACTTAATGAAGTCATGTATGAGACATAGTGATTTCTCTCTTTCTCCATATCTCGGTTATCATTTCCTGAAGGAGGATTTGTAACACTTGATTGCGTTAAATCCACTTTCACTACATCACTGATCCAGTTCTGATCACAATCTTGCTTTGCTGTTTCTAGGTATTTAGCATTTGAATGTTTGGAATCACTAATATTTGAATCCATGTTCTCAGGTGTTTGGAGGCCAAAAGTATTTGAATTTTCCTGAGCCACCCTCTCTGAATGAGTGTCGTTTTTGATATCCATAACACATTTGGGTGTCGGTGTTCTGGACACTAACCTGTCCTTTGGTAATAATTCCATTTTGCATTGGTTTTCCATATTGCATTCTTTAAGGACTGAATCATTAGAATTGTGGTCAGCAACTATGGCTTGCTCGGATGAACGGAGAGTCATTTTGTCTTGAAGGTAGCTGTCCATGGACTTGGGCTTCTCCCCTTCTTCATGGTTTTTATCTTCCTGCATCTGGTCCCAGTGAGGCCGAGTATCTATGAGGATCTCTTCTCCTGCCTTCTCAGCAGCCTGGGATTGTCCCTCCTCTCCATTTATCTTTGAAGTGACTTTATTTTTCAGTTCATACTCTGGTATTTGTTCAGAGGACTTCTCAGCTTTTCTCTTGCTTGAGTTTTCAGAGTCACTGCTCTCAGAAGCGTCAGAAGCATTGTCCGTCCGCAGCCTCTTCATGCTCAACCTCTTTTCATCCTCCTCAGGTTTCCGTCTTTTACTCACCACATGTTTGGTTTTACCTTTAGGATTTTCTGTGACAAAAAAAAAAAGATTTTCTTTTTATTTTCATGATCAGTAAGTGTATTTTAATGCATTTTTATTTATGAACATGCCCTTAAAAAACAAAGCAGGTCTGACTATGCAGGACGACACATGACACATGCCTTTAATGCCATCACTCAGCACACAGATCTCTCTGAATCTGACACTAGCCAGCCAGTGAGCTCCAGGACAGCAAAGGGTGTGCAGTAAGACTCTGTCTATCTCTTTCTCTCTCAAAAGCAACTTTTAAAAAGTGGGTCCTACCTCCTCGTGATACGTAATCATATTTATCTTCCTTCATCTTCTCTTCATCAGGGATACTGCTATCTGAGCCCTTCCTCTTATTGGATCGAATACTTCTTAGTTGCTGTTGCTGGTGTGTGTTCTGTTTTGGTACAGCAGCTTGAGAGTTCATTGTTGGCCTGGGACTATTTGCTTGAGCACGTGTATAATGACCCTAAAAATAAATCAACAATGATTATATTACTATTTGATTTTGAATAGCCTGAGGAAAAGTATTTTATTAAAATGCATTACTAATAACATACATACGTGAACAGTGCTGATATATTTGACTGGCACGAGACCTGCGTCGTGATGTAATGCCAATATTTTCACCTTTTAACAAAGAGTGAACGACATCATCTAGAAAGGTCATTTGAACCATAGAAGGATCGACATTCTGTGGTTCTAGTACCTAATCCATGACATAAAACAAACATTAAATCTAACAAACTGACCAGTATAACATTAGTACAATTTCTTTATTCAGATGAACTATTTACAAATCAGTTGGGGAATTCAAATTTGTATAATACCACCTGCTTACATAACCAATTTTAATTACAAAAGACAAAATTACCTTTTCTCTTTTGCATTCACTGTAATTCTTAAAAGAGAACTTTATTAATTAAATGTGGTGTGAGAACTATGCATGTTTTGAAAGTGTTCAGTAATGAAAAGAAACTACCTGGGAGATATTTATTATTGGAGAGAAGAAAAAAAAATCTGAAGTTTTAAGAAAGTTAGGTTTTAATCTGGGGGGAAAAGACTAATCAATTAGGGACTGCCTTTTGTATGTACTGGAATAAATATGACATCACTATCACTTCCTGACGTAAAGTGGCTTCAGTGTAACATCAGATACATTTAAACTTATTAGGTTTATTTAGAAACCTGTATAGGCAGAGAGATGGCTCAGTGGGTAAAGGCGCTATCTCTCAAGCCTGCAGATTCAATCCCCAGGACCCACATCATGAAGTGAGACCTAAAACTTGTCCTAGGACCTCCATGGGTGTGCTGTGATAGTCACACCTATAAACATGTATATATGTACACACAAAAAAATTAGTAAAATATAATATTGTCGGGCGGCAGATGCCTTTAATCCCAGTGCTCAGGAGGTAGAGGCAGGCAGATCTCTGTGAATTCAAGGCCAACCTGGTCAACAAAATGAGTTCTAGGACAGCCAGGACTGTTATATAAAGAAACCTTCTCTTAGGAATGCAGGAAAGACCTATATTTGCCTTGTAAAAATATCCTTTTTGAAGGATTACTTGAGAGGCTAGGGTGGGGAGTTGGGAGTAACATGCACTCAGCACATGGAAGGCGTGCTTAGTATGTGCAAAACCCTGGGTTTGAACCCCAGCACCAAAACTGTAACTATTTACCTGATCATTCATAACGATCATGGTGCGGGTGAAGAGGTCATGATGAGTAATTATGCCAGTAAACCACTGGGTGGCAGAATCTTGTCTATAGACTCTCACTCTGTATCCATTTAATGAATAAGGACCTTAAAAAAACAAAAAACAAAAAACAAAAACAAAAAACAAAAACAAAAGAAAAAAGGAAAAATAAAACAAAACACAAGGGATATCTTAAATGAGACATTTCCCATTTAGGAATACTTAGGAATTACCTTTTAAAAGCAACCAAGCTCTGTGACAAGATGAGAATACACAATGTCTGTTTTAGAGGAGAAGTATCTTAGCTCAGAATGCAAATTATTAGAGACACTGCAACACTAGAGTATTTTTGCAATAATAAATTAGGAAGAGAACCGGACACAATGTAAAGCCACAGTGTTCTAGAATATGGTACAGAAGTAAAACTAGTTACAAGTCTGGGAAAATGAGCTCAGGTCTGAAATGAAAAAGTAATTTATAATTTGGTTTATGGGACAGAAAGGAGGAGCTAAGTCTGGAAGCACAACCACCTTACAACCCACACTGAACACAATCTGAAATCAGCCTCATATATTTTTGCCAAAGATAGAAAGGGATTATTAATACTTTAATTTTTTCTTCCCTAAGGATATAAATAAATATTTAAAAAAAAAATAGTGTGACTATGTCATCAAATTCTACCAAAAGTATGGAATAAAGGAAAACTGAGCACATTGCATGATCTGACGACAGTCAACAGGTCTGGATCTCTGTACTTTAAAAAAACACCTTTAAAATCTCTTTAAATGACATTATTAAACACATGTAATTTGGAACCTCTGCCTTTATATCTGGTATTAAGAAACTGTCCCCCAAATCAGCCTAGGATAATAGCTTTATTTAAAAATTTGAAAAACAAAAAATTGGGGCTGGAAAAATTGAAAAACAAATTTGAAAAATTTGGAAAATTTGAAAAACAAAAAATTGGGGCTGGAAAGATGGCTCAGTGGTTAAGAGCACTGACTGCTCTTCCAAGGGTCCTGAGTTCAATTCCCAGCCACCATATAGTGGCTCACAACCATCTGTAATGAGATCTGGTGTGTCTGAAAACAGCTACAATATACTCATATATATAAAATAAATAAATCTTTAAAAAAATATTGTATAGAATAAGGCGATGACTTCTAGACAGGAAAGGATTCTGAGGTTTGATAGTTGTTGAGTAGGAGAAAGTTGCAGGAAGTCCAATTTATATATTCGTTTATAATGTTTGAAAGTCTCCATGACTAAAGCTTCAAGAATACTTCACTAAGAATTAATACCTAGATGATCTACTGTTGTACAGTAGCATATAAAACAGAAGTTACATCTTCAAGGTCACTGCTTACTAATACTTAATGACATGAATGGTTTTGTTTCATTTTTTGTTTTTTGAGACAGGGTCTCACTGTATAGTGCTGGCTATCCTGGAACTCAATTTGTAAAACCAGGCTGGCCTAAAACTCATTCTGAAGTGATGGAATTAAAAACTGGCATGAATTTCAAAGACCGAGATAAATATGAAAACGTAACAAAATTGTATTCTTTGCATTCAACAGCATATCAACAATGTAAGTCATATGTCTTAGTTTCAATTCAACGTCACAAAAACCTTCTATTTTCCACATGATTTTACTGCTATTAAAACAAATTACTTGGAATTATAAAGCCGGTCTGATTTGAAAATTACATGTTCCAGCAACCCTGTAACTAACTAAACAAAGGAAAGAAAACTGAGGCCCACGTCTAGTAACTGCTGGGGAAGCACAGGGACACTGATGAGACACCAGCCGTTGCTTCAGAGGGCATCAGTTGCGATTATGGGTAACCCTCCACTGCAAACAATGCTTCTTTTTCCAGGAAGAACATACCTTCAACAATCTACATTATGGAAATTTCCCTATCAACAAAACCACCATGTAGTTATAATTCCATGCACAATAAATCAGTGAAATTATAAATTTTATCAAGATGTTTATTTACACTTTGCCAATTATTTTCTGGCAGACTACATGCAATTAAAAAAACTATTAGACTGCATAAAACTGAGCAATTAAAAAAAAAAAAAGTTGGCTTAGTTTCAGAAAATGATGTGGAACTTCAAAATAGATACCTTGCATAAAAATCTCCTGAACCTTCTGTTCCTTTACCCAGACTTTCACTTCTGCATGCAGCTGTGGGTTGTCCCTGAGTACGGGCTTTAGGCTGTCTATGTCGTCCTGAAATTATAAACAAAAAGAGAAGGCCTCATCACACTTTGATAACAATAGTACTGTAACTTACTGTTTTCTACGTTCTAAGCACCTTAATATATAAAAGCATAAACTCAGAAATTAGTTTTCTTAGCAACTATAACAATATAGAATAAGAAATTATTCAGTAGTGAGATTTGATCCTTGACAACTACTACCATATTCAAAAGTGACACCAAACAACAAAATTTGGTTTTGTAAATCTCTTTACTAAGACTGTCTGAATTTCTGTTAATCAGTCTCCTCATCTGTAAGGCAGTTACTAAAATCTGCCATTTGCCTTAATAGGCTATTATAAGGTTTTATAAAGTAATGATACTATTTTTTCCTAAAACATTCAATTCTTGAAGCAATGTTGGTGTGCACATGCAATTCCAATACCCACGAGGAGGCAAACAGTAAAAAGTTTAAACCTAGCCAGAGCTACCTAAGAGAGAGTCAGTCAGAAACAAGTGCCAGGTACAGTGACCACCTTCAAAGTTAGCACTTAAAAGGCTGATGCAGGAGGATAGCTCCAAGAGCCAAGCCCATTTGGTCTGTGTAGTGAGCATGAGGAAAGGAGGGAAAAGGAGAGCTGGAGAGCTGGCTCAGCAGTTAAGGACACTGGCTGCTGCTGCTCATGGAGAATCCAGGTTTGATTCCCAGCACCAGCGTAGCAGCTTACAACTACCTGTAACTCCAGTGCCAGGGAATTCAAAGGCCACTCTCCTGAGCATAAGGCCCGACAGATAAGAAGGTAGGCAGGCATACACACATGCACCCCAAATAATACTTTAAAAAACCTACAACACTTTTCATACCTTTTAAAAACATGAACTATAATTACCTATACAAAAAGATTTTTATTTTTGCCAATGTACTATATACTTAATTTTTTCAAAAGCAAGTCACTCGGGTACCGAAGGGAAGAAAAGTGGTCTTGATGACCACTACATCCTGTTTAATGTCAGTTATAACCCCTAGCAAATGACAAATAGGAAAGTTCAATTTGGCAATATTTCCTTTGCTAGGAAGTATAGAAGTTCCTGCTGTCACCTTGACAGATGACTTACCTGAGAGTGGCCTCTAGGCATCCCTGGGGACAATTATGTTAACTGCAGTAGTAAGAGGGAAATCTGCTCTGAGGGCAGCACTGTACAACAAGGGGATCTTGAGTGCTTAAGTGGAGAGGGTGAATGGAGGAGCAACATGCATTCACTGTTCACTCTTCCTGATTTGCAATGCGATATGAGCAGCTTTGACTTTGGCTTCCTTGGCATGAAATATTAGCAATAAACCAGACACAGAGACTCTGCAAGCAGGGTGTGAATGTATCAAATCACAGTGCTAGAGTGTTTTCCTTGCTTGGCAATCTCAGGCCTATTGTGGTTGCTCATCCGTGTACTCCAAGTGAGAGAAACTGCATGAGTTCTAAAACAGTCTGGCTTACAGTGAGCTCTAGGCAAGCCTGGGACTGAGAACTTGACCAAAAACAAACAACAAAAAACCAGTTTCTATCCAGGGTACTTACTCACAGACACTCTGAGTTCAAGGACACTGTGGTCCACACTGAGATGTCTCACTCAGCACTACCTTTCCTTGAAATGATATGTAATTGCCTACACTGTACAAAGTAAACTCCAATTCTGTGGAACATCTGCTTCTAATTGTGTATGTGTTGCACATATGTGTCTGCTGCCTGCAGATGCCAGAGGGAGCTTTGGGTCACTTATGACTAGAAATACAGAAGGTTGTGAGCTGCCATGTAGATGCCGGGAATTAAGTTCTGAAACAGCAACCAGTACTCTTAATTTCCAGCTCTGCTTCCTATTTTTATTAGGATATATATATAAACATACATATTACGGAAGAAACTGTTCATTTTGTTATTCTTGCCCTTTTTTGTATTTACTTTTTAAACTTTGCTCCTATTCAAGTATATGACAAACTGTCTAAAACTCCTATTACTATAAAGTTAACTTAAAATGAAAAAGGATTAAACTACAGTATTTTTCAATGAATATTTTGAATTCTCTTAGCTTTGACATTCTGGCTTGGAAAAGCAATTTTGACCTAAAAGCTGTCTCCGAATTGACAGAAGAACAATCATAGTGTTTGTTCAATGGAATTCCAGACATGACAAATGCTTCAAAGCTAGTTATGTGTGAGGAGTAAGATAAGCAGCTGCCTCACTACCTTAAACTCTACTTGTATCCTGAGAACATTCCCATTCTCAAACACTGATACTGATGCTGGGAGGGGCAGGGGACACTACATAACACAAAACCAAACTTTAAACTCAATAGAAAATGCAGATTTCTTAGCGTAATGAAATGAAACCGTTAACAGCTAAACAAAAAGATAGTAACAATGCAAATGCTTTAATATAATTTACTATCATAGGCCAGAATTTTTTAGTAGAAAATATTTCTTCAAAGGAAAGCTCCTTTAGCAATGGCTTTTAAAAACATCTGTCTTGCCAGACATGGTCACACACACAGTTATCCAGCACTTGAGAAACAGAGGCAGGTGGATCTACAGTAAGTTCCAGATCAGCCAAAGCCAGGCCCCCAAACACTAAGCAAGCAAACAACGACCACAAAACCCACTACCAACCCAATGTATTTTGCCTGAAAGGATAACAAAGTATTCTTTTTCTTTATTATTTTTCCAACTAGAAAAGTTAATGCAACACTTAAAAGAATTAAGTTACTAAATCAAGGTCTTGTTAGCAGAGTTTACTTGATCACAGGACTTTTATACAACAGGTACTTGCTAAACTGCTTGCCTATAATATGGCAATTAATCCTCAATATACCACTATAGCACTGAACACTGTCTTCATTTTACACATGACAAAGCTAAGGTACACAAAATGAGATTTGCCAGCAGTGATGTCTTTATATATAATAAGTTTTATGTACATACAAACATACACACAAAAATATGAAACACACATGTATTTAATAGGCAACCAAATTACGTTTTTTAAACATTTTATGGATGTGTGTATCTACGTGGATGTCAGAGGCCAGCCTGAGAGAGTGAGTTCTCTATCATGAGATGGGGCCAGGGAATCAAACTCATGTTCTCAAGCATAGTGGCAAATCCTTTACCACCTTTTATCTCAACACAATGTAAAAATAACCTCTTAAATAGTGAGTAACTAATGGCACAAATTGATTTTCAGTCTTTACAGATTGCGGTTTTGCACTACTTGCACAGGTAAAAATAAACTTTAAAAAACGTTCTAAAAATCAAAAGTACCAGAGAGATAGACTGGCAGGTAAAAGTGTTTGCTATCAAGCCTAGCAATCTGAATCCACATTGCACAGGGAGAGGCATGGAGTTTGTGTCCCAAGCTATTATAACCAAGGATAATCTCAGAGGGTGGGAGTAAGGATTAATTCTAGGGCCTTATGCAGCTAAGCATGTTTTAAGATTGAACACCACTCCAGCCACTTAATCTCAGTTGATCCTAGCAAGAACTATGATGATTATTTTTTCTACTAAACAGAAAATCACAAACTAAGTACTCTTCTCCAAAGTGTCCAGTTGGAAAGCAAATAAGCAAGAGTCACGTCAAGGCCCTTTTTACCCTCCTTCAATGATTCATGTACTCACAGAATCAAATGTGTGAAACTCTGCTGTGTTTTCAATAGCTTATAAGTGACATGGTCTCATAAAATGAGGGAACTTCTAAGTCACTAATTTATAAATAAAATTATAATTTATCAAACATAATTTACCACAACCCTCAACACCTTTAGAAAAACAACTCAATAGCCTTGTTTCCCTGTTCAATGATGTCTCCTTCAAAGACAGCAGCAGTGCAATGCAGTGTGATGCATGTCTTTATTTCCAACACCTAACAGGCAAAGGCATGCAGATCTCTGTAAACTAGAGGCCAGTTTACTCTACATAGAGAGTTTTAGACTAGCCAAGGCTATATAGCAAGACTTTGTTTTGAAAATAAGAAAGGGAGGCAAGAAGTAAAAATAATCCACAAGGATTTTTTGTTTGAGACAATTTTCAAAATGAAATTCTTTGATAAGAAAATGTAAAGAACTGTAATACTCCTGTATTTTGAGAATTTGTAGTATCATTAGTAATAAGACCTTCTCTATCCTAGGTTACTAGAGTAAACCATACTATTTAAAACAATTAAATAACAAAGTCAAGCCAGGAGTGGTGGAGCAGACTTTAATCCCAGCACTCTGGGAGCCAGAGGCAGGTGGATCTCTATAAGTGTAGTTCCACTCTGGTCTCCATAGTGAGTTCTAGGATAGTCAGGGCTACACAAAAGCGAGATCCTGTCTTTAAAACAAACAAACAAAAACCAAAAAAGTTATTAAAAAATGTTTCCTTCTAAACTGACACAATTCTTTTTGATGTCTTAAATAATACTTGTGAAAGTTTTAAAAAGCTCTAGAAAGCAATGAAGGACATTTACTTTGAAGCCATTTTGTGACATGGAGTGCAGAGAGCCGAGCCACCTGCTTACAACATCTGCTAAGCACAGTTTACTATCTGTACTTCCTCAAACCTGGCCGAGGACCTCTTGAATGCTTTTTAAGGTCATAACTGAAATGTTTGAGAACTCCTTGGGCTTAAAAGAAAAAAAATGCAAGGGAGTTCAACCTAAGTAAAATTAAAGTAGTCTTCCAATACTTCCTGGGTATAAACTAACAGAGTGATATGGCTAGGTTATATCAAGTTGACTAGAGTGATCTGAAAGGAGGGAGCCTTAGCTGAAAGGCTATTTTATGCCTCCCCCCCCCCCATAAAATCAGGTTGCAGCTAATCCTGTAGGATATTTTCTAAATTAGGGATTGATGGGGGAGGGCTCAGCCCACTGTGGGTGGTGCCATCCCAGGGCTGAAGGTCCTGGGTTCTAAAGAAAGCAGGCTGAGCAAGCCATGGGGAAGTAAGACAGTAAGCAGCACCCCTCTGTGGTCTCTGCATCAGCTCCTGCCTCCAGGTCCCAGCCCTGCTTGAGCTCCTGCCCTGACTTCCTTTCATGACGGACAGTGATGTGGAAATGTGAGCCGAGTAAGCCCTGTCCTCCCCGAGTGGCTTTAGTCCTGGTATTTTGTTGCAGCAATAGAAAGCATAACTAAGGCGGAGAGTATATTATATACACAAAGTTTCGCCTATGACTTTCTGATTCTTACTGAATCTCGACGTTCTCTCTAGTTTTTATAGGAAATGAACATTCACTTAAAATGTGTTTCTGTAACTTCTAAATTAATCCTGTACTACAGATTTCTGAGCTATGTTTCACTTTTATTCATACATCTATGGTAAGGATAGACATATATACATACACCTGAGAACTACTATACCATTCATTCCTCTTTTCTTAAGACTAAAGAGAAGGTTGGATGCTGAAGAGATAGCTTAGCAGTTATGAGTATTGGCTGTTCTTCCAGAGGTCCTGAGTTTAATTCCCAGCACCTACATAGTAGCTCATAATTGCGTATAACTCCAGGTTCACAGAATCTAGAGCTTTCTGGCCTGCATGAATATTAGCTGTGCATGTAGTACACACACATGTATACATGCAGGCAAAATACTTATGCACATAATACAAAAAGTCATCTTTTAAAAAAATCTAGTTCAAATTGGACTGATTCCTGGGTTAGTCATATTTGAACTCAGGACCTCTGGGAGAACTTTGATGATACACATACATACATACATACATACATACATACACACACACACACACACACACACACACACACACAACACACACACAATACATGAGATATGAAATATTGTGAAAATAGCAATAATGAAGGTTTGCACACACCTCATAACTCCAGTACTTAGGAGGTGGAGGATGAATAAGCCACATTGGGCTAAACACACACACACAGACATAGAAAGAGGGGGATGGGAGAAGGGAGAGGGGGGAGAGGAGGGAGAGAGAGAACACAGGAACAAATGGGGATGGGCAACCTAAAATGAGTTTTGTAGTAACATAAAATACTTTAATAAAGGATGGCAGTGTGCATGGTGTACTTGACAATGATACCCCACCCTTACTTTCTACTGTTAAAGTGATGTTTAATGCAGGTAAGAGGTCCTACTATTAAAAACAAAAGGGGAGCGAGGCATGGTGCTGTATACCTTTACTCCCAGCACTAGGAACATAAGGCAGGCAAATACACTGTGAGCTTTAAGGCCAGCTAGCACGGTGTACACTGAATTCCAGGACAGACAGGCAACAATGAGACCCTGTCTTTTTGTTGTTGTTTGTTTATTTGTTTAAGATGTGGAGAGTGTGAAGGTAGAGGACTAAACCATGTTAAAATGCTTGCTACCATTTTCTAGGAAGAAAGGGTATTTGGGTTCAGGACATGTATCCATTCAGACTTTAGCACAGAGGAAAACTCATTTTCTAACACTTAATTTTAAAATTTACTCAAACTATGATAATTCTATAAATATGTGAGTTACATATGAATGTTATTAAATATAATTTAAGCTTTTACTCATAGGAGTGAGTAATTATTATTGATTACTAGTTAGGATGCAATCATAATTCAAGTAGTATCCTATTTTTTACTTTCTTTTCTCAACCTCTTGTGCTATCAAAGCTGCAAATCTGCCACTTTTAAAACAGTCTCCTTTGACTTCTTTTTTTTTGGGGGGTGGGGGGTGGCGCTTGAGACAGGGCTGTCCTGGACTCACTCTGTAGACCAGGCTGGCCTCCAACTCAGAAATCCGCCTGCCTCTGCCTCCCAAATGCTGGGACTAAAGGCATGCGCCACCACTGCCTGGCCTCCTTTGACTGCTTATATTCCACTGTACAAGAGACTAGAATTAGACAGTTTGTCTAATTATGTTTGAAATGGCCTTTCTGCCTGTGGTATTAAATTTACTATCAATATATTTTTATCCCACAGGATTTTCAAACCTAGTGACAACTGATTACTATGTCAGGGGCTGAGAGCACATATGAGACAGCATTCCTGCCAAGAACATTCTAAGTTCAGAGGAAGAGACATAATGCAAAAACATTTCATTTAGGATACAGAATTCACACATGCTTTAGTGGGGATGACAAGAGAGCTAGTTAAGTGCAACAAGAAAAGTTACCACTGAAGAGAAAATCGTCCTTTTGTAAACTGGAAAAAAAAAGTGAGTTCTTTGAGTTAATCTAAAAAAAATACAAAAGGTACCTGATGAAGACAGGGGATATGAGTCACACATGCAAACACAGAAGGACCAAACACTGAAGTGTGCTGAGGACTCTTAAGGACACAGTAAGTATGGATTAAACACAGAGAGGGTGCTCTTTACATAATGTAGCCAACTGTAGGTCAGACAACAAATAGCAATAGGAGGAGCCGGGTAAATAAGGGAAGACAGGAACCTAGAACATCCCTAGGACGTAACCTGAACAAGAAAATGATGACTGTGCCATTACAAGGAATTTACCAGAATCAAAAATAAAACACAATGCTGAAATCATCATGCTAGATTTAGAATTTAATATTGTTTTCATCACTGCAATGGTACAGACCAGCTGTGTCCATCCCAGGTCCTCTCCCCCTCACAGACTGCTCACAACACTGCCTCCAGGACTCCACAGTGCTCCAATTACAGAGCTGCACCACCACCCAGTGGCCGCCCTCTCAATTTCTTTCTTTTTGTTTTTGTTTGGAAGGTGGTGGGGGAGTGTTGATTTCTTTGAGACAGGGTTTCTCTGTGTAGCCCTGGCTGTCCTGGAACTCTGTAGACTAGGCTGGCCTGAAACTCAGAGATCTGCCTGCTTCTGCCTCAGGAGTGCTGGGATTAAAGGTGCAGACCCCACCTTCTCAATTCTAATGGCTCTAAAATTACTCTATTTTATCATTTTGTCATAGAAGTTATTAAAATGTTTATTATGACAGTTTGCTTATTGTTTTCATTATATACCATATCTCCTGTAAAATTTAAGCTCTATAAGGACAGGAATTTATCTTGGAAGTACTCAGAATATATAAATGGCTAAAAAACAATTATCTAATAGTAGACATGAGATTTTGTATAGAATTTGATACAGAAAGAAAAAAAACTTGAAACCTGACACCATTTAGGGTAAGTTGTAAATTAGTAAGCAACCAAATTGGAAAGCCACTTAATATTAAAACAACAGGGAAGAAAACCAACTAATGCAAATAATAAGAGATTAGCTATTTTATTTATTATGTGCATGTGTACACATGTAAAAAGACACAGATGAAATGTAGCACATGGGACTTCCTTTATAACAACACAACAAGTGGAAGACCAGACAGAAAGACTGAGAGCCAGAGGAACGAGGAGTTGGATTTGAGACTGTATCTCCTAGAGATGTCAGTGAGGCTACACCCATGAAGACTCATCAAGATGACAACCTAAACAATGACAACACCAGGAGAACATGCTACTAGGGAATGAGCAAATTCACGGGCCCTAGCATGAGCTATATAGACAACTATGGAATGCTGAGTGGGGAAAATGGTCTTCTGGGAAACACCTCCCAGTTGGTTATCCAACAACAACTAGTTAGCTCAGAAATCATATGCATACAAGTAACATTAGACAGATGAAACCGGTTGTGTTTATTTTAGAATGTCTGTAGGTGTGTATGTATGTGTGTAAAGGAAAAAGAGGTCATGGACTGTGGAGTGGGTGGGGTGGTAATATGGGAGGTATTGGAGAGAGAAAAAGGAAAGGGGAATTATGTAAATACATCAAAATTTTAAAAATAATTCTAAAATTGGAGTTCAGGGGTTTGGAGGATCATACAGGTTCAGGGCTAGCTTTAGCATGCAGTCAATTAAAAAGATACTCTAGGGATACATAATACTTGGTCTTAATGAATAAGCAAAACCATGGGGCTGGGTATGTGTGTGTGTGTCAGCTGGAAGGGTACTTGTTCCTGTCGACAACCTGAGTCTGTTTCCCAACACCAAATGATGCTCGTGACCATCTGCTAACTCCTGTTCCAGAGAACCCACAGCCCTCTGCTGACCTTCAGAGGCAGGCACACATGTGGCACACATACACACATGCAGGCAAAACACTCAAAGTAAAAAGTAAAATTAGATCTTAAATGTAGGAAGCGGTTCTCCCCGCCGTCAAGATGACGCTTGGCATGTAGCCAGCTAGCTTGAGTAGGCACTGTGGCTGTGGCTCATTATAGAGAAAAGGTTCACGCTTCCAGGTGTGGCTACCGGATTAGCCCACCTCACATCACATGGAGCAGCCAATTAACAGTGACGGCGTGGCAGCTGCTGATAAGATTAAGGCAATGCATATAAGGCAGCTAGGGCAGTAGCCAGGAGGATTGAAGGAGAAGATTGAAGGAGAGAATGCATTCAGAGAGCATTCAAGGGGATTGAAGGAGAGGAAGAAGCAAGCGCACTGTAACAAGGAACCTGAATAAAACGGCTTTAAGAAGAACACAGTTGTAGTTGCCTTTATTTCCGCTGGTCGGAGCAGAGGGCAAGCTACACTTAAAATCTTTAAAACCAAGGGTTTTAAATGAAACAATATTGGTCATGAAAAGATACACTGTTGGGAGCTGAATTTACCATTCTATAGGCTAAAGATGGAGAGACAGCTTGACGGTTAAGAGCACTGGCTGCTCTTCCAAGTCCTGAACTCAATTCTCAGCACCCACATGGTAGCCCACACCTGTCTGCAATGGTAGTCCCATGAAATATGATGCCCTCTTCTGGTGTGCAAACATACGCCCAGATAAACACTCACATACGTAAACAGAATAAAATAAAATTAAGGGGAAGAAAAGGCTTAATCACATCATTCAAATTCTACTCCAAACCCTCTGGAGGCTTCTAATCCCAACTTGTCCAAGCAAAAACTTTCCTGCAGCCGGTGAAACTCCACTTGAATACCCACGTCACTGCTAACACCTCAGAATTCCTATAGTCTTCTAGTCTTAGAATGACCTGACTTCATGGCCTTGCCATTTTCTGTTCTAGTTGATGATTTCTAGCTCCATTTAGACTTTATTTATTTACTTTGCACAGACGTGTTTTAAAAAATTCTTTATTATACTTTCTCATGTGTACCTGCACATAGATGACAGGGAACAACTTAAGGGTCAGTTTGGTCCTGGGAATCAAACTCAGATCATTAGGCTTGATGGCTCCTGCCCTTCCTTCCTGCTGAGCTATCTCACTAGACCTCTTTGAATCTACAAAGCTCAACCCACCCACCTTCACTCTCCTCTCCTCATACAACCACTAAATATTGGTAAAACTAAGAAATACCAAATGGACTTATCTTTGAGACAAAAAAAAAAAAAAAAAAAAAGGTACAAAAATAGGTCTAAGAACAGGAAGTTACGGGGGTTCCTGCTGTAACCTCAATTTCCTCTGTGCAGTAAGAGAAAGGTCATTTACTAGTAGAAAAGAAGGAAGTTTAGTAGAGTAGTGATAATTTGGAGTAACTGTGTAAGGAAATCCAAGTTCACAGAAGCAAACAATATAATGCCAGAAGAAATGAAGGGCTCATCTGAGAGTGGAGACAAGGCAGTGACTCTGAAATGCTGGTACGATTCATGTTGTACTTCAGGGTTCAGTGTTCTGCAACGCAAGTGTAACATGTCTGCACTGTCCCACATGTGACACATGAATTGGGCCTGGCACTGTTGCCAATGCTGGGCAATGAAAATTTAGGACTTGTAAGGAAAAAGGAAAAACAAAAGCTTTAGAACAACCTTCAAACTAAGCACTACTCCACCCAAACACACCCATCCATCAGCACTACTACTTCTGCTGCTGAGGATCAGAAACGGGAATCCTCCTCCTCATGCAAGTCTCATCACTCAGCTGGTGATCCAAACCCAAGATTATTCTAACATGGGGAATTAAAAGTAAATGTGACAGAAAATATAAGAAGCATGCAGGGGCTAAACTGTTGGCTGCAAAGAACCCATCACAACCATTGTTCCCAGCCAACAGAAAGGTTGGAGAGAGAATTCAGCAGCTAAGAGCACTTGTTGCTCTTACAGAGGACCAGGGTTCAATCTAAGCACTCACATGGTGGTTTGAGCCATCCATAACTCCAGTTCAAGGGGTTCTGAAGTCTTCTTCTGACTTTTGCAGGCACCTGGCATACAAGCAGTGCACACACATACATACATACATACACATACAGGCCAAACATTCATATGCATAATGTTTTTTGTAAAAAGTTGAGATTACATAAAGAATAGAAGACTCTTGGTTGGAAAAAAAAACATATACACTGAGGAAAATAGAAGAATGTAAAAATTTAATAATTATGTGACCCATTAGTTTTGAGCAGAAATGTTTCACTAGCTATGTATGAAACTGTGGGCTTCCTCTGAGCACATCTCAAACTTCTAAAGGCATCTTGAAAACATATACACCATGGGTTGACATTTATATAAAAGGTAAGCCCCACCCCTCTTTCTATATTCCAGGGATTTAAACCCAGTGGATCATCACACATGCAAGGCAAGCCTTGTACTTATTCATTTCCTGAACCCACACTCCTAGAGTTTGATATAAATACCATATACATTCTCTTTAACACAAAAATTTCAGAACATGGTGTGTGCTTTTGCATATATTAACAAACAGAAGATAACACCAATATAATGAAAAAGGGTACTGTGTATTACTTTGTAAATTAAAAAATTATATAAATTAACTTCTTGGTGTAGTGTATGCACATCCATTGGTAAAATGAAGAGCTTAGTAGAAAGGAGCCGTGTGTTCAGATGAAACACCACAGAAGGACGGCAGTTATTAGTAGTAATTAGATTTAGTTACATGACTGTATACCTTGCCAAGCACTCTGACAGGTGAGATCTCTGCTGCACTAACAATTCCAAGCTCTCTAATAATTAACCTGTCTATGCCAAGGGGTCAAAATTCCTTAAGACAAGTTTTATAGTTGTATGAATATCTAGATATACATGTTTGAATAACATCTCAATGAAATCTAGCAATTTATTCTATTCTACAACCATACAATTGTATGTACTGACTATAGTTCCTCTATAGCAGCCATACCATGCAATGCTTTCCAACAGAAACAAAATGTCAGGCACATGTCACCAATTAATACAAGTTTGCTCATACATACGCAATAAATACTAAGAGAGCTTTCTGCTAACACTAGGCACTGTATGTACTGCAGGTTGAAGACTATAGATTTCAACTGCAACGTTGCTAGAGTTACAGTCTTCAGCATCTTTTGTAGTCTGGAGCCTCAAGCTATATACAAGAAGCTAATTCCTTGAGATAAAAAGTGGGTGTAAGAGAAATGATAAGAGTTATCTTTCTGTGGAGCTATCAAGCTTTACTTATTGTGGTTTTGAAGTCCATATACTATATAAAATGTCTTAATCCTGGGAATATTATAAATGAAGAAATGTTACAAATTTAGATTTACATTTATTCTATGAATTATAGCAATCTGTATTTAAAACAAACAAACAAAAAAAACCGCTATTCTCCAAATGGCAAAGAGAATACACACTGTTAATTAAGAAGCAGACTTATTGATTCTCACTCAGAGAGCATGTGGAACGTAGTTAATTTTAAAAAAACAAAAGATTTACTATTTTATATCAATTATAAATCACCGGACTATGAGGACTCCCATTTAAGAATAAATGTGATGGAAGCATATTATGCAGTTATAATTAATAGCGTCTACCCAATAGCTAGGTTTAGCAGTCACTGGCAAACAGTGAGTAAAGTAAGCACTTGGTATGGAAGACACTGCCTCACACCTAACAGGCAATATAAATGCTTTATTGTGGCTGATAATTTCAGAATTAACCAGGCAGTAATGCTCTGAAGGCATCTACTTTGCCAGCTGTCTTAGAACTGTGGTCCAAGGGAGCTGTGGCTTTGACAGCACTGCAAAGGGGGAAGAAGAAAGGGTTTCTTTCTTCTAAACTAAAGACCTTGAAGTGACAAGAGCATTCACTATGGAGCCACAGAAACCTGCCCTCCAGTAACTCAAAACAAAACAAACAACAATAGATATCAATAGCTCCAGTGACAATATCTGTGAACCTTGCTTTGCTATGCTATGGTGTGCAGGTATTTGGTCAAATACCAGTCTTCATGTTTCTAGAAAGAGCCTTTTGTAAGTAAGAAGATTCTAAGTAATGGATTACCCTCCACAATCAGCTTAAAGTTTTAAGAAAGCATTCTTCCAAGGAAGATTGGTCCTTTATGACTCCAGACTGTGTTTGAGCCCAAGGTTGGCCTACTCAGTAGACTCTGCCTTTTTAAGTATCCCCAAATTTCATAAGACAATTTCCACTTCCTTCCCCTCCTTCTCTTTGTTTCTGTTCCTATGGGGAAACATTCGTGTCTCTTACTTTTTCTTCCCCATCTTACTTTTGTTTTGTTTTCGGCACTGTGAAAAAACAAACCAAGACCTTGAGCATTACCAAGTGCTATGCCACCAAATCCACATCTCCAGTCCCCATCCAATTTCTAAGAAGACACCCATATCCGGTAGTTTACAAGCACTATAAAATAAACTACTATTTTAGAACTTACAGCATGAGTGTGTGTAATGAAGCACACACCCCTTCCTCTACACTGACAAAGAATCCAGTATGCTGTCAGTCTTCAAACTCACAATGACAGTGAAATGGCCAGATACAAGTGAATGGCCTGATGTCACAGCTCAGCAACCACAGTTGTCCTTCTGCTCAAACCTCAAACCTCTGCTTTCTACAAAGGTCTAACCTGTTGCCTAATAGCTTATATAGGAGTTATGAAACCAAGATTTATCTAGAACATTCATAAAATTTCAATGACAGAACACAGTAATAGTTATTTCGTTAACAATCATTTAAACAAAATATATAGCTGTAGGGGATGATATCCTAATTAAACTATATGAAACTAGCAAAAGGACAGACACATGGATCAAGGGTATAAATATAAAGTGCAGAAATAAATTATAGTACAAATAATCAGCTCAGTCTAATTGTAACTAATAATCACTGTTAACAATCTTTCCAACAAGTAATGCTGAAAACCATAGCTGATATTTCTTAGCTAATATTTCTTAAAATTAAATCAAAATGGATCAAACACTTAAATTAAGAGATATAAATAAAACTCTCTGAAGAATACATTCAGAAAATCCTCATGATACTGAATTTGGCAATGATTTCTTGTCTGTGACATCCAAAGCATATCATTAAATAAAAACATTTGTCCATCACATGTTACCAGAAGAGAAAAGAAAACCAACAGAATAGCTGCAAGCTATGTCCTTAAGAAAGGACTGATATCCTGGGTATCTCATGTTTCTGACTCAAAAGAAATTTTCCTTTTATGTGAACAAAGAATGGTTCCCATTCAGAGAGTGAGATACTATCTGTCAGTAATTGTAGGGAAATGCAGATTAAAATCATACATATAAGGTATGGCTTTATTTTCATTAGAAGGCTACTACACAGAATAAAAGGAAAGTAACAAGGAAGATGATTCAAAGAAACTGGAACCTTGTGTATTGATAGACACAAAGAGATGGTGAAACCAGCAGGGAAAAGAGCTACTGTTTCTCAAACAGGTGTGTGTGTTAATTACGGTTACTGACACCTGTGATCCTAGCCAACAGTTAGCTATTATTGCAGACCTCAGGAGACTGAAGCAGAAGGACTATGAAATCAGACGGGGCTATACATTCTGTTCTAGGCTAGCGTGATCTGAGCAGCTACAGAGGCAAACTGTCTCAAAATGTTCCTCAGCCTTTCAAAAGAGAAACACACACACACACACACACACACACACACACACACACACACAACTGTAGCATTATTCACAGCATTATATAACCACAGTCAAAAGGAAAAAGACAAAATAACCTTCAAAATGGAAAATAAAGTGTAGTATAAAACAATGAAACTCTCAGACACACAAAAAAATTAAATTCTGGCATATGCTATAATATGAGTGAAACTGGAAGATGTCACACTAAGTGAACAAGCCTTTAAAAAGGGTGCTGTGAAATTTTTATTATGTGCAATATCTAGTGTAAGCAAATCACAAAGGAAGTTGTACATAGGTTACCAAAACTGGAGTAGGTGAAATAAGGAAACTGATAGGGTTCTGTGTGAGATGATAAAAAGACTGTGACACTGGGCAGCGGCGATGCCTCTGCAATACTGAAGTTTGTACCTACATGGTTAAAAGTTAAAGCTTCACTGTTTGGTTCCTTTGACCAAATGCAATGGGAACAAAGAGGTTGAAACCAGTGGCTGACTCAGTTTAAACTGCTAAGGGTAGCAATGCACACAAGCACTCAACAGGCAGAGGCAGGCTGTCCTCTATGAGCTGGAGGCCAGCCTGGTAACAAAGATGAGTTCCAAGCTACACTACTATTCCTTTTACAGGAGGATGATAGACGTTAAAGTCTGCGTAAGTGGACATTCAATATATGCATTCTGCCTGTTCACTGGACCAACTTTAATGTCCTACTGGCTCAGCTAATTTAACTTGTCCTAAGACAATTGACTACTAAAGTTAATTACTTTCCTCGTATCTGATGATAAATATTTCGTTTTGCCTTTATGCACTTTTGTATTTCTTAAGGGTCCTTTCCCCCAGCAAATAAAAACACAGAATATAAAGACACAGAATTTTAGTACAACAGGAGCTCACACATATAAATTACCAACCTCTAACTTATTAGCTATTATCTGTGAAGGAGAACTGTTTTAACTTTAGTCAGACGTTAGGAGAAATGAATTTTGGACAGGCTAACAGAAATATACTTAAAAGTGTTTTCTTTGTTGTTTTGTTTTTAAGTTTGAACTTAACTTTGAGCAAACCTATGTCTTCAGAATAATACATTCCACACAAAGCAAAGCAGACTGCTGGGAAAGGGCAATCGAGGAGCATCATAAGCCGCTGGGTTGTCTGTACAGAAAACACATGCATGGACTTGGACGAAAGATTTCTGTGTGGAAACCATAGGGACATTGTACTGACAAACCAGGGAAGAAAAAAAGAACTTTAGTCTCGTAGTTAGATCAATTATAACTAATACAAGAGAAGACTGTATAAATATAAGATATTCCCATGTGACTGCTCACTATGTACAGTGAAAATATTCAGCATCTCAATCTTTGGAGAGAGCTTCGTGGCTTTGCTCCTGCTAGCTGTGTGAACATCACCATCACAAACTCTTTAACCCGCTCGTCCCTTTTCTCATGTATCTGGCTCCACGCGCACACTCTCGCCCCTTCTCCTCTTCCTACGTGCTGAAAATGGAATCTGAAGAGTCCTATGGCTGATATCATACCACAAAAATGTTTTCGAAATTATAATTTTTAAAAGTATAATTTAATACCACAAATTAAATGTAATTTTAAATAATATAGTTGAGCTTTAGTAAAACTTTGCATTAGATAAAAGGAATAAATAAATATGATCATCCTATTTTGACTGGTAAAAAAAAGCAGGAAATCTTTCTCAAACACCAACTAGTGGTGGTGTAGACTCTTTGGAAATCAATGCCTACAAGCATAATTCACATACTTTAAATTCTTAGCAACACAAATAACTAAGGGGGACACTGTAATCATAGAACATTTAGAGCAGCAGAGAACTAGTGTAGCGACTTCTGCTTCTCATCTGAGTACTGCACAACAGCACATACTCGAGGCAACGTTTAGCCAGAGTAACCTGTCCCTGGCCTCCATGGATCCATGTCCAACACATTTTGCAGTCATCTCAAGTGAGAATTTTAATGGCAGCATATATAGAACTGTTGGTTTTGAGATCAACTGAGTTTTAGGTTTAATGTCTCTTCTTTTAAGAGACCAAAACAATCATGGTTTGACTTGATATTAACTTATGAGACCTTAATAATCATGTTTTATAATTGCCATTGAAATCAGGACACTATAAAATTAGGTAGGTAGAGGATATAAAAAACAGAAAATACGCCAAAAATAATATTAAAATACAATATAGCAATTTTTTTTAACCCTAAGCAAAAGCCAATTTATTCAAAGCACCAGACAATTTATACTCTGAGGGTTAAAAAAGGTCACCCAAGTAATGTTCTCATTAGTTAAGTTGTATACAATCACAGAGACAAGCCACAACATAGCAATTCTTACACACGCGCGCGCACATGCGCGCGCGCATACACACAGACACACACACCATACACACGTGCGCGCGCGCATTTGCAGGAACACCACTTAGGTGAGGAAGCACAAGTTTAGTAGCCAGTTCTCTTGTTTTGTGGTCCATTTCATTATCCAGGCTTCAGCTAGGCTCTAGCATTGCAAAGCTGTCATTTTCCAGTAGAAATGGGATAAAGCCAAGATCTAACAAGAGTGGCTTCCTGCTTTGGCTTCATCTAGCTCACCCCCGGCCATGCCTACCCGAGGATGCTAATTTTAACCAAACCAATAATCCATCAGTAGTCAGTTCACAGTACATTCTTGGCACAACATAGATGCCATACAGCCTCCGTGTTCGGACTGCACTCAATTCATTTTTGAAAAGTACTTCTAAATTTCATTGAAATGCTAACATGAATGCACACTGGAAGCCGGGCGGTGGTGGCGCACGCCTTTAATCCCAGCACTTGGGAGGCAGAGGCAGGCGGATTTCTGAGTTCGAGGCCAGCCTGGTCTACAGAGTGAGTTCCAGGACAGCCAGGGCTATATAGAGAAACCCTGTCTCAAAAAACCAAAAAATAAAAAAAATAAAAAATAAAAAAAAAAGAATGCACACTGGAAATGGAAAAGGGAGATACTCATGAAAATTTAGGGAATGTGCTTAATTCCAGCCAAAATATAATTTAGAAACCACAGAAAAACAGGATAAAAAACTGTCAGTAAATGCTGTTTAATCCAGTCTTGGTTTTCTAGTTCGACAGACTTTCTCACTTGTATCTAGTACTCTGTAACTCAGAAGTTTCTTCTTGAGATAAACCCAGCTTAAGATAAAATGCTTCTTCTTTCAGATTAAACCAATTATGGTTTTTAACTTGATTTGCGTTACTGTTGCTCAGAAATGACTGCCCCCCAACCCCTTAAGCAAGTTCACAGTGCTAGGAAGGAACTTCAAAGGTCATTTAGTACAACTATTTCAAGCAGGGTTTAAAGGCTTGCCCCAAGCCAAGATGACACCTTCACAAAGACTCCCCACACAATGAAACAAGACAGAGAGGTTCAATGTCTAGCTTCTAACTCAAGCTCCTTCGCCTCAGTCTCCAGAGTACTGACATTACAGATGTGGGTCTAGAACATTAGAATGAGAACAAGTATTAACAGTAAAGTTTGATTGGGGGGGTGGGGAGTAGGATCATGTGCACGTATGCGTGTGTGTGCGTGTGTGTGAATAGCCATCATGAAACCTGACCTAAATCTGAGCTGAGAAGGGGGAGAGAAGGGAAAACAAAAACCACTGAACAAAGTACACTCTATAATCAGACCCTGACAGTGGGTTGTACTGGCAGCTGAGAAACTCTGGGTACACAAATGATGGTACATGTTCTGAAGAAGACAAAACATGAAAATGAGCAGACAGAGGTGAAGGGCTGCCCAATAAGTGTATGAATGGCAGGAAAAGAGCAACCATTCCACGTGAAAAGAAACAGCTACCTTATTAAACAAGTGAAAAGCTATTTAACAGATTTCATTGTAGCCCTCCTAACAACCCTGATATATATGATTTGCCTATATTTTATAAATGTGAAAACTGTTCAAGTAAAAATTTCTAATTCTTTTGCAAGTCAAGATTTTAAGTCATGACTGACATAGAAATCACTGCTGTTAACCGCTGTGCCTGTATTTAATCTCTACAGCAAAACATGTTCATCAGTCACTTAGCTCCTTGATACTGCAATAACCAGCACTCCTCTGTTAATATTCATCATTTTTACACTTACTGGTTAAGTGGACTTAATGATCTTTCCCCTCTTTTATCTGGTCCTTGCCTATAGATGTAGTAGTATGTCCACTACTAAAACCACAGAGCCTTCTGTAGCATGGCTGACAATGCCAAGGTTTCGAACCCTCTCTCCTTACCACTGACCACACTGTCAATCTGGACAGTGTCTTTTAATCTCCTCCTTGGTTTTACTTTCTCCCTCAGACTTTGTAACCTTTAATCCATTTCAGTCTCCACTGGCTTCACACCTCTCACACCCTCACTAAGCGTTTTTGACTCTTTAATCAAGTTTACTTCAAGGAATTTCTTTTTATTTGGGAAGACAGGGTCTTTCTTCCCAGGCTGGCCTCAACTTTACAGCTGTGTTGGTGCATACCTGCCAACCCAGAACTCTGGAAGCTAAGATGGGAAGACTCCAAGTTGAAAGCCAGCCTGGGTTACATAACAAGAGTCTACAAAAACAAAAGAGGAGTTTGATAAAATACATCTTTTAATCTCAACTCCGAACTTTAACTGTAGTATCTTAAAATAATTTTAGCTGCCCCTTCTTCCCTCAGGGCAAATCTCTGTTTCCCACTGGAATGTTTATAGTATGATATCCACATTATGATTTATAACAGTAACAAAATTACAGGTATGAAGTAGTGACAAAAATAATCTTATGGGGGGGCGGGGTGTCACCACAACATAAGGAAGTGACAAAATTAGTACAGCTGAGAACCACTACTCTAAAGTGCCTGACTCTACTATGAATTGGATGAACATTTTTGGTGAGCATGGTAGTACATGCCTCTGACCCCAGGACTCGCAGGAAAGCATAAGCAGGTAGATTTCTTAGTTTGAATCCATCTTGGTCTACAGAATGAGTTGGTCTACAGAATAGGACAGACAGAGCTATACAGAAAAACCCTGTCTTGAAAAAAGAAAACAAAATAAACAAAACAAACAGTTAAGTTTGGAAAAGGCACTCATTTTCTTAGCCCTCTAACAAACAACATCTTGTTTATTTTCTTTTGGAAACTACTAACAGCATGTATCATCACAGCATGTTGAGGAATAAATCTACTCATAAATTATTAGGAGTTTCGTTACCAATGTACCATTTATATTAATTACTTAATTCAAGAAAGCATAGCATAGTTTAGTTCTGACCACACCACTCATTAATCTTCCTCCTTGGCTATTCAGAGGCTAGACTTCACTTGAATGTTCTCCTCCTGATGACAAAGTAACTCCAAACTCTACAGCAACAGTGACAGCAATTCCTAAGAAACAAATGAGTGTGACACTACACCTCCTGATCCTAGCCAACTGTCTCGACTATTTTTAGTAAACCAGTTGTGCAGGTAACAATTACCTTAAGATATCCTGAAATCTCAGACAATTTATGTAATAAAAAATGGTGGGTAAATTTTAAGTTGAAATGGGTTGGGGTACTGGTAGAGTGCCTGTCTAGCATGTGCAAGGATCTGAAAGAATACAGAATTACAAATCTACAGATGCAGTCCAATGCAAACATATATGAAGACTCTTGGCAGGTGAGGCTTAGCAGGTAAGAACCCTGACTGCTTTTACACAAAACTCAGATTTGATCCCCTCTGCCTACATAGAAGAACACAAATCTCTGAAACCTCAGTCCCGGGGGGTCTGACTCTTTTCTCTGGCCATCCAGCACCAGGCACAAATGTAAACAAAATACACATTAAAAAGATAAAACAATAGAGATTCATCAGGCCAACACACTTGCCATCAAGTCTGACAACTTGAGTTACAATTCAGGACTCATGGTGGAGAGATCAACTCCTCTGACCTCCACAGGAGATAGATGGCTCATGTGGATCCACACAAGTCATCAATAACAATCAAAGACGTTAAGTCTGTGAGCACTCTCTAGTTCAGCAACCAACCCAACAGCTCACTGTGCGACAGCCCTGTGGCTCCAGCAACGCCCAATCTACTTCCTGAGTGCAATGATTCAATGTTTATACATGACACGGAGAAAAGTGGTGGCACCAAGAATTTTATTTCTAAATCTAATAGTTCATTATGGCCCAGAATTTCAAATACATAGAAAATAATTAAATAAATTCTAAAATGACTATACCTTATGCTAGGGAAAACACCTAAGTACTGTATTATATACTCATATTCAACAGATAAAAATGGGATATAAAAAGAAGCAAAATATATAGAAAGGATTTTTGGTTATTTTTGTTTTTTAAGATAAGGTTTCTCTGTGTGGATCAGGATATCCTGAAACTCAGAGCTCTGCCTGCTCTGTCTCCTGAGTGCTGAGATTAAAGGCATGTGCCACTACTAAATGCCAGGCTATCTAGAAGTTTTGGCTAGTGTCCTCTGTCTCACTTTTCAAAATTACAATTAAAAGCAGAGGATTGTCCTGAATAATAAAAGTGCTAGGAGTAGTAACATCTTCATGTCAATTTGCACTACTATAGCAACAAAAACATTATGGTATTACACAAATACAAACATGCTGATCAATGGAATCAAACTGAAAAGACAGACATAAATCCACACACTTAAAAACCACAAACACACACTGGAAAAAAGATTATAGCCTTGAACTCCTGTCACAGGAACCCTGGCACAGGAACTAAAATCAATAATTAATAAATGGGACCTCATGAAGCTGACAAACTTTTGTAAGGCAGGGAAACCATCATTCAGACAAAGTGAAAGCCTACAAAATAGAAGATTTTTTATTAACAAACATCCAATAGAAGGTTAATATCCAAACTATAAAGAATTCAAAAAACTAGGTATCAAGAAAGCAAACAGGAAGGTGGTAGAGGTGCCCATTTTTAATTCCAGTGCTCTGGAGGCAGAGGCAGTCGGATCTCTTGTGAGTTCCCAGCTACCCTGGTCTACAGGATGAGTCCCAAGACAGCTAGGGCTACATTAAAAACAAAAACAAAAACCTATCTCGAAAAACAAACAAGTAAAAGAAAAAAGAAAACAACCCACTTAAAAAGTGGTACAGATCTAAACAGAGAATTCTCAAAAGTGAAAATTTAAATGGCTGAGAAACATTTTTTTCAAAATGTTCAGCACATTTAGTCATCAAGGAAATGCAAATCAAAACTACTCTTAAGATTCTATCTTATACCTGTCAGAATGGCCAAGACAATAACACAAGTGACAGCTCATGCTGGCAAGAATGTGAAATAAGAGGAACACTCATTCATTGCCACTGGGACTGGAAACCTGTACAGCTACTAAGGAAATCAGTACAGAGGTACCTCAGGAAGACTGGAATCGATCTACCACAAGATGCAGCTCTAACTCTCATGGGCATGCACCCAAAGGATGTTTCCTCTACCCCAGAGACACTTGTTCAAGCATGTTCACTTCTCTATTCATAAAAGCCAGAAACTGGAAACAAACTAGATGTCTTTCAGCAGAAGAACCAAAGAAAATGTGATATATTTACACAATGGAGTAATGTAATGAAGTATTACTTAGCTGTTAAAACAATTAAATCTGCAGACCAATAAATGGAACTGGTTGGGGGCACACTCGCGCGCACGTGCACGAACACGCACGAACACACACACACACACACACACACACACACACACACCATCCTGAGTGAGGTAACCCAGGAGCAGAAAGACAAATATGGTATGTATTTGCTTATATGTGGATATAAGCTGTTGAGTCAATGATAAAGAAGCTACAATCATTGGACCACAGAGATTAATTTGGAGAACAAATAGATCTCCCTGGAAATGGAAAAAAGATAGTTGTGGCTGGATGGGGAAGACACAACCTATAATGGGAAGACCAAGTAGGAAGGGGAAGAAAGAGGGGAAGACAGCTAAAATTAAGAGTCATTTGAAGGATAATATGGAAAGTTAGTAAGAGCAGAAGCTTCCTAAAATATATAAATATATGAAGGGGATCTAAATGAAATCACCAAGTACTGAGGACAACACCTACACAACTCATCAAACATGGAGATGTTGTGCTGGTGCCTACTTGAGCCCTCATTCCCATATTCTAGGTCTTTGGCACAGGAAGGTGCATCTACCAAAAGAAAAACAAAAACATTAAACATTAAATTAAAAACATGAAACTTAGGAGGCACAGGCAGGAAGATCTTAAGTTTGAGGCCAACCTGGTCTACAGAGTGAATTCCAGGACCAGCAGAGCTACACAGACAAATTCTATCTTGAAAAAAATGAAAGAGAAAAAAACAAACAAAAAAAAAAAACAAAAAACACCCCAACCCAGCCACAAACCCTCTAATGTACAATGGTGTCTTGCCTGCAAGATACGCTATGGCAAGGGTAATACAAAGCTTCTGGGAGTAACCAACCAATATCTGACTTGCCTTAAGGCCCACTCCATGAAATGGAACCCACAGCCAGCACTGATAGTGACACTGATTGTGTGACCAGAAACCAGAGACCTAGGGTGAAAACCACACAGTATTGTCCAAAGGTAAAAACAAAAATGACTGCTAATGACATTTTGCTACACTAATATACCAGCCCTCAGCTATGCTTCTTCCTGCAGCGATGGACACAAATATAAAGATGCACAGCCAGACAGTAAGTAAAGAGTTTGAAACACTCAGGAACACTAAATGGAATGTCTCCATCAGAATAAAATAATTTTATTTTAGTATTATCTCTTAGAAACCTGTTTGTTTTCTAATGAGAGACAGAGAGGGGGCAGATCCAGGTGGGAAGAGAGAAAAGAAACTTTAATCAGGACATAGTGTGAGGGAGGAAAAGTCTATTTTAAATTAAAGGGAAAAAAGCAGAAGATTGGAATCCCTGAAAAATATTGGACTATCAAAGCAGATCAAACCATATAATTGATGAGTAATATACAATTTCCAGGAAAGAACTAATCTGTTCTATATCCGATATGAAGCAACCAATCTGAAAACTGCAGGTGTGTGCATGGCTAGTCGCCAAATTTACGACAAGCTGATTTCAAAATCATGCTCAAAGTTGAATGTTCTGTCTTTACCATTTAAATTCTGACCAAAATAAGTTCAATCAAACTTAATAGAAAAAAAGTAAAATTTTGTAATCACATTCTCAAGTGGAGCAAAATCAACTGTAATACAACCAAAAAGTTTGCACTAAAGAAGCAATTAGCCTTCCCCACCCTGAGGAAAGAAGAGTAGCAGAGCTCCCTGTCCCCTCTCTCTGTGCCCTCCTCTGCCCACGCTTCAAAGACAGTAACTGCATCGGGCATGGTCGGGAAAACTAACTGGAGGAAGCAACTCCTTTGTGAGCACAGGGAAAGAAAAACAAAATAAATTTAGCAATGCCAAAGATGTTGCTGCTAAAGTGACCTCTTAAAGTGAGTCCTTGAAAAGGGTAGAATACAAAGCAATGACCTAAGGACTGATTAATTCTTGAGTCATCTTCTTAGATAATTTCCCTACACTGTATCTTTGTGTTCACTGGTCATGTGTATGTGTTTTGGATGGTTTGGGGGCTGGAAAGATGGCACAGTGGTTAAGAATACTATCTGCTCTTATAGAAGGCAGGGATTCAAATGCCAGCACTCACAAAGAACCTCAGAACCCTCAGTAATTCCAGTTCCCTACTCTAATGCCATCTTCTGGCCTCCACAAGCACTGCATGCACAATGGTGCATAGACACACCTGCAAGCAAAAAAAACATCCACCATGCTTGTAAAAAAATAAAATTAAAAGGGAAAGAACACACACCTGTACAACTGTTAAAGCAAAATAAAGTGAATCTACTGTCAAAGAACAGAATATTGAGAACTCAGGAATTGGAGTGAGGGTTATCAGTTTTGGAATTGTTTTTTAATATGAAACTTCAATTTCATTGCTACAGACTAAAATTTATAATCAATCAAAGCATTAACAACAACAAAAAAACCATTGTTAAGGAAAAGATAAGCACCTCTCTTCTTTACCTAAATCATTCTTTTTTTGTTTGTTTGTTTTTCGAGACAGAGTTTCTCTGTATAGCCCTGGCTGTCCTGGAGCTCACTCTGTAGACCAGGCTGGCCTCGAACTCAGAAATCTGCCTGCCTCTGCCTCCCAAGTGCTGGCATTAAAGTCATGCGCCGCCACCGCCACCACCTGGCCACCTAAGTCATTCTTAAAGGATAATTCCAACTTGATTAAAACGAAACAGCTTCATGAAATTTAATATCAGAAAACAATGTGACAATAAGTCGCAAGCTAGTTAAGCATTCAAACTCTTTGATCACAATTACAAGCTAGTTAAGCAATCTCTTGGATTTATGCACCATTACAAGCTAGTTAAGCATTTAAATTCCTTTGACTTAGGCATGATTACCTTGTACAACTGAGAGATGTCAAGAAAGTAAAAGATGCCATATATAAGATGCCAAAAATGTAAGGTACTCCTTGGATAATGGATTACAAAAAGAATCCTAGAATAAAGTATCTCTTAAGAAAGGAGAGAGAGAGAGAGAGAGAGAGAGAGAGAGAGAGAATGAGAGAGAGAATTTTTTTCTGCTCTCCAAATGTGTCTATATTCACACATTTGGATAATTACAAAAAAGGAAGTTAAGCCATGTTAGACCTCTGTCAATATGTTTATTCAGCATGCTAAAAACATATATAAGCAACACCTATAAACTGAAGAAAAGCATGTTGATATTTTTAACAAGAATTTTTTTAAAAACCTCAAGAATTATTGTCATCAGGTGATGTTGCTCAAAACCCACAATAGCAGCACTGGGGAGGCTGACATGAGGGTCATAGGTTGTAGGATACGCTGGGTTATAGGGTTAATCCTGTCTCGACAGAAAGTGGGAGGGGGATAGAGGGAAACGATTGTAAATAATAACTTTCTTATAAAACTAACAAGTTCTCAAAGTCAAGTACTCTTAGGCTAACACATTTTTTGGGGAAAACATTAATTATTAAATGTCAAAAGGGAAACTTCAGAGAATCACCTCAGTTTTCATAGATACAGAATTTGTCTGATCCAGATGTCTGGTTACACGTATCTATTAGGAAAACAGGTCTAGATAGATCACTGTTGAACAAGATCAATCAAACAATTCAACAAACTACATAAACGTATAGCTCCTGTGCGTTTGTTTTTATTAAAAAGAAAACAAATGACCAGAATTTGAAAGAAGTTTCTAAGTGTTGGGTGGGTGGGGGCACACAACCTACCAGTGTTAGCACATTGTTCTTAACAAGCATGTTGCAAGTAGGCTACCATGACTTACTATATTTCAGATCAAGCTAAATTTCCATGGTGCAAATAATGCAAGCAGAGAAGAAAAGCACTATGAATTGGAGATAGCCTTTATCTCACCTAGATGCACATTTAGATCACTTTTACAAATGAAAAAAAACTGATACTAAGGCCTATCTATAGCAAGTAGACAGCACTCACAAAAAGCAACTGAAAACGCAAGGGGGAGGCACCAGCACCTCTACGACTAAACTGGAATCAGCTCTGAATTCTACTCAGACATGTAAGCCAAGAATAAAAGCTAACAGCACCAAAAAATAAAATAAAATAATAACTACACTGTGTAAAGAAGAAAGAGAAATAGCAGTAAAAGAGAAATATAAATCTATGTAAGATTCAAAATAGGAAACAATTTCTATTCCAATTTCCTTATTGTTTCAGCTCCAGTACAAGTCACTGCTCATTAACTCCATTCACCTCGTTCTTCCCATGGAAACAACAATTAACTTTTCACTCTTTATAAGGAAAAAAAAACCAACATCATTTTCTGTTTAACCCAGTTATAATACTACTTAAAACATTTAACGAGAAAAGTGTCTGCAACAAGTGTGTTTCTATGTATTTAAAATACCGAAGCTAAAGTCCAATTATAAAATAATGTTTTTAAATTTAAAGACTGCAATAAGCTAGAAAAGATGAAGAAAAATAGGCTATTATTGTCTTTTACTTTGCTAAAAAACAAAGGACTTAATTTTACTTATCATGATATTGCATGTTTCTATGTATTGTACATGCCAGGAACCAGCCAATGCCAGAAGAGGGCATCCGCTCCCCTCAAGCTGGGCTATAGGTAGTTGTGACTGCCTCCTGTTGGTGCTAGGAACTCCTCCAGTCCTCTGCCAGAGCCCCAACAGCCACTACCTCCTGCAGCGCCCACACACACACACACACACACACACACACCTTTTCTGCTTTCTGAGTCAGTTTTCTTATGTTGCCCAGGCTGACCCTGAATGAGATCCTCCTACTTCAGCCTCCTACATTCCAGGATAATAGATATGAATCACCACAAATAGTTTAATAGTGGTGATGAGTTTCTTTACATAATTTAAATCTAATTATCTACTGGAAAACATATTTCCCCCACAAGATGTATTTACTTAAGCTATTAAATTATTTAATTATAACAACTTAAAATTTTTCTCTTTAAAAAAAGTGAGACTTGGGAAAGCAAGTGACTATCCTGCTCAAAACCTTGGGTTTGATCCCAAATCATGCAAACCAAACCGCATGAACAAACAAATAAGTATATGGCAAAACAAAACCAAACCTTCAAATACATTTATAGATAGGTCCAGCCCTTTACCGTAGAGAACTAGAGATGAAGAAAAGTAATCCTGGTGTCTAGACAATTCTAACATGCAGCATGTCAAAGACTGCTGTGTTACTCCTGTAATCTAGCAACAGCCAAAATGTTCCTGGTTCACAAAGTCCCAGCAAAATTTATTCCTAAGTGATGTTATAATCAAAATATATTGAATGCCCTTACTTCCTCATATACCTAAGGTGTTAAATAAAACACTGTTTAAGAATACCTGAATATGAATGAAGCTTAATGAACTAGTGGTGTGCAGTTTCTTACCTGGTATGGCTGAAAGGCACTATCTTCTGTTAAAAAATCCAGTTGCTTATCTATAAGGAATTCTACTGCAGTGATAGAACTGGGTATGCTATTTTCAACCAATGGTTTGAAGGTCTGTCAAAAAAAGAGAGAGAAAAATTCTAATGGTTATTTTCTGGTTGTTATCCCCAAAGTGCTGTACAAAGGGGTACATAGCAAGCAATATAATGGTTAAATATCATTGACACAATGGTATAACCTAATGTTTTTATTCAAACCATAGACTACTTTTGATTCATAAAAATAATTAAACACAACTATGATTAATAAGCTAAAAATTATACTGTGTTATGCTACAGACTATTTTTGAAAGGGCACTACCAAGCATACGTGTATATGTTACTGCTTAATCCTGAAAAAATGAAAAGAAGTCAAACACATTTACCCCCTCTTTTCTCTTAACTAGAGAAGTTAGTCTCATTTTCGTACTTAGATTTTAACTGAGCAGAAAGTGCCTGACCTAACCCCACCCCTGCCTTGCTCCAAGATCCAATGCAGATGCAGTTACTTCAAAGAGAGCAAAGGGCAGCGGAAGACCTCAGTGAGGGAGAGCAGTCTCCCCACCAGTACTCTCCTGTCTCTAGCACTGTTACAAAGCAAGTCTGAGGTCACACTGCAGGCAGGGAGGTAGGAAAGTTAGAGGAAGGAAATAAGAACACCGTGTTTGTTTTCTTAAATGACTAGCACCATATTCTCATTCTTAGCAGAGTCAGATTCAGTAAGAATTCAATGTATTCATGTATCTACTACTGTTTGTTCTAAAAGCTCTAAAATGAAAAGAAAATTCTACCATCTTAAGAATTGTGGCTTTCCTATGAAAGAATCAAAATCTGGAAAATGCAATTAAACAACTAGGCTTCTAAACTGCATGTATGTATATCAAAAGAAAATGTCTTCAGGACATGGCAACGTGAGTACTATCTGGACAAACAACAAAGCTGCTGACCAAGACAGTAAATATCTCCAGGATTCCGAAAGCTGCCAGTGCTCCTGTTCACCCTTTCTTGGAGTTATTATGTCTCAAAGAAATACAAAATACTCTGGTTTAAAAAAAAAGTCAAGATTTTTAGTTTGAAGGGGTTCTCAAAGAGCTAGTTTTCTACATTTAAGAAATTTCTAACAGGACTTAAGTGGATTCATTAGAATCTGTATTTTAAATGTATCTCATTTCTACTCAATATTACAATGAATTCCTTATTTGAAAAAATATTGAAAACTTTCAGTATGTATCTCTAGAACTACCCCCAAAACAAACAAAACGAATCTGTCTCTTGCATTTACTTTTAACATTTATGATAATTAAATCTACTTACAATAACTTTCTATTATGTCCCAGCCTGGCCTTTAAGTACAAAGTCTTCAAAATACTTTGTGTGAGAAATTAATTTTCAAAATAGAAAATTCCTGCATGAACTGGATATCTATCATTGCCTGCTACCAATATTTTCTATTTCTTGAACCTAAATTCCAAATATTTCATACAATTCTATCATTATTCATTGATAGAATTAAAAGTGAGAATTTACTCACTTTTAAGAGGTCATGTTATCTGATTATATGAAATATGTTAACATGATAGCAATTAGGTTAGCTTATTTCTACAATGACAGTTTTCCATGTTATACTTGTATTTGTTTAGCATTGGTAAGTGAGAGAACACTGGGTCCCTCTCACGAGGACTTTCAATCTCTGGACAGTGTCCCTTTCTTTTCCAAACACTTCAAGCCAAACCTCCAGGATAACAAAAGAGTGGCTACAGACTCAGTTCAATTTAGCACAACTTGACACTAGGAAATTAGTCCTAAGTATCTTTTTCTTACGCAAATAATACAGGTGTTTTGCATTTCCTAAGACCCAGTCACTTTATAATATCAAAAACATTCCTGTGAAGATCTTTTCAAGAGTCTTTTTGGCAAGATGGGCCAGCTTTAGAGGTAAAATTCAGCAAGTTAACATAGTTTAAATTGTTTTCAGTTAACTTAGAAAGGGGTTTAATTTCTAGATAACATAATTCCTCAAAATTGAAGGTATTTAATTGACAGTCCTTGGTAAAATCTGGCTAGTAAATGTGTATGACAAATAGAAAGGCTAATTTACAAATGACACCGTGTACAGCTACATTTAACCCTCATATAACACCCTCACCAACCAGAGACGCTAACAGTGCCTGCTAAAGAAACATTAAGACATATTAAATAGAAATCTGAAAAAGTTAAAATAAACTATGATTTCTTAAAGTGGCAAATCAACTATGTAACCATGAAAATTTTTGTACTTAACACACATCAAAAATTAAACAGGTTCATATTAAAATGGAAGCAAATGGATTTTGTGGCTTTAATAATGAATCCATGGTAAAAATTTCTCTGCTGTAGGTGCACTGGAATGTACAGAAAGCAGAACTCATGCATAACTAATTCAAGACTCTGAAGACATTCTATGAGGAACTTCCTCAGCCTAAGGGGAAGCAAGCCTAGTAGAATACGGCCTAATCACAAAGAACATGAATCTTTGAAACCTCAAATGAAGGACACTAACTTAAAACTGAACATTTAGTTGAAACAAAACACTTTTTCCATTTTGTTAGGGGATTCAGAGTTCTGTTAAGGTCATCTGTTAGTGTTAACCCAACCTTAAAAATAGCCTAAAGCCAAAATAGAGCCCGCTGAGATCCTATATTTCTAGAAGGGCCCACCACGCTATAGGAAGAATGCTCCAACAACTGTATCCTGTTTGGGGCTCCACGCTGCGCCACATTCCATTCACATGAGGAAGAGGCCAACAGATGAGCCCTCCCCGAAACATATTTTTAAATAAATCATCTACAGTTCTCAAATACAACTCAGCTGCTCAGACAAAACACGTTAAAGTTCACCATGTAGTGCTTAACAGGAAATTCATGGGGTTTATGTCTACAGCCAGAGTTTCTAACAATCTCCTGTTAACATTTAACAATTCCTTTTTTTCAGATTAAAAAAAAAAAAAAAAAGATTAAGCTCATTAAGTACAAAAATACAAGTCTAGATCTCAACAAAGGAAAATAATGAAACTAAAACTATCTAGGCCACGTTTTGTAAGTCAAGGTTTAGCCTACAAGATAGAAAAAAGACTGGAGCTACTTGAAAGAACAAAGTCCAAATTCCCACCCAAGCAGGTCTATTGAAAACATGATACTGTTAGAAAACAAGATGGGGGTTGGGAAGGGAATATATACCAGCACCAAAAAAAGGAAACACAAAAACCCTCACAAACAAATACCCCTAGTTCCCTTAGAACACTCTGTCTAATTTGAAACACATCTGCCAAAATACTCAAAACAATTAAGCTCTAGTTTTAAATTAATTTTAGTGTTATAAATTATCGTCAACACAGTAAACTTCTTTTTAAACAGTTTTAAAAATACTAAAACTAAGAACGAGCCTAGAACTATAAAAGGCAATGACCTCAATTCCTACGGCTAAGAAGCAAAACCAAATGTAATAAAGACAAAAGAAAAAGGAAGCAGAAAAATACGAACCGTACTTAGTTCCTGAGAATTTTAAAGTATCTTTAAATCTCAGCAATCCAAGCCAAGGCTTTAAAGGTTGGTAAATATAGCTGACATTTCATTTTGTTCGTGAGTAGTATTTTTTTTAATCGAGCATAAATACTTCTTTAGTCTTCAAAAACAATCACAGGCAAATGGCTTTCAAACCAAGCATTTCTGAGCTCACTTGCAGCGCCGTCATTGTATAAGAAGAAAAGCCAAGACCACAAAACGAAGCAGAGGCTGTAACCTAACAAGCCTGTGAGCAGCAAATGACGATTTTCTGTCTGCCCGGCTCAGCCCTGGCAGTGATGAGGATTACAACTTGCTCTTTGTCATCGGCACTGTGGTGTTAACGACGAAGAAATCCTGCAGCTGAAGCACTACTGCATCTTCCGATCTGGGTCAGGATAATTTCTCCCGAGGTCGCTTACATAACCAGCAAGATACTCCAAATAAAGAGAACAGCCATCCATTAGCTAGAGGAAGCTTTCCCACTGTACCGTCTGCATGGAAACACACGGCAGTTGCTTCCAACAGCGCAGACACCCAAATGAGAACGAGTACTTGGCTTAGGGCACTCGAGAGAAGGGAAGAGGCGGTGCTCTGTAAACTGTAACTAATCCCCCGTCACAGGTGCTGATGGAGTCACTTCCAGCACGAGTCACATTACTGGTGATTACTCATTTGGCTGCGGCCATAGAGACTGGCTCATAATTTTAACAACAGACAAAGACAGACTAGTGGCGAGACGAAGAGCTCAAGTTTGCCGTCGCCTTCAAAAAGCAAATACAAAGTTTTTGCTTTCCAGAATTAACAAAGTGAAAAAGCAAAAAACTAAAAAATTTGTAAATATCAAGTTGGCAAAAATAAAGAGTATCATTATACTACTTTCAAAAACTGTGGCTTGGGCTTTTAAAAATTATTTTGCTATGTAACATTATAGAGCCCTAACAGATTATATTTAGAAATACACACATACTCATATATTCGTGCAATAACAATGAAAAAAAAAAAAGGCCATGAATTTGAAATAGAGCAAGGTTTGGAAGATGAATGAAATAGGAGAGGCTCTGAAGGAAAAGAATGGAAAGGAGAAATGCTGGAATTATAATATCAAAAATAAAAACAAAACTTATTTTGTCCTAAAATGATTAAAAAAAAAAAAAACTCCAAGAAAAATAAGTTTTACTAATTGTGAATCTTGAATGTCAACGGTTCACTCTGGTTCATTTCCTTACTTGGGAAGTTCTAGGTCAGCATCAGCTACCTAGGAAGTTTAAGGAAAGCCTAGCCTAGAAACCTGTCTCTCCAAAAGAACACTCCACCCCACCCCACCCCCACCTGCCCACCCCTGAAAAAAGAAGAAGACAGGGAAAAAACTGAGCACTGGATGTGGCCTGTGATATCAACACACAGTGGGAGAAACTGTGAGTTCAAGGCCAGCTTGGGCTAGCACAACACTGTCATAAGAAAATATGTATAGATGGGTGGAGCGAAGTAAAATAGGATGACATAGACAAGCATCTCAGAAGCACCCTACTAAAAGAAAGAAAGACGAAGGAAAGGAAGGAAGGAAGGAAGGAAGGAAGGAAGGAAGGAAGGAAGGAAGGAAGGAAGGAAGGAAGGAAGGCCGGCCTGGCTCCTAACTCTGGATTCGTGCAGCGCACACAGTGCTGCGTGGAGGGAGGGCCTAGGCATGTGTGGCAATAGAGCACCTGAGATGTGAGATGGAGCTCACGGCAGTGAGGTGTGTGCTGTCTGAACAAAACAAAAAAACCGCATGCTAAGATGTAACATAAATCCACACTGGTAATAATCAATATGATACCTTGGTTACATTGGCTAATATTATCACTCCTGTGTGTTGTTTTTTAATTTTTAATAAAAGTGCTAAAAGGCTTAAAATTACATGTGTTGATGATGTATTTCTTTATGGATCAAGACAGTGTTTTCTCAATTTATAAACAGAGGCTTCTCAAGGACACAAGGCTCAGAGATACTGGTTTGTGGCTCTATGCTTAACACTAGGTCACATTCACTCATTTGTGAGTATAATCAAATGATGAATCTTCTTTACATAAAATAAAATGTTAGCTTCTGACAGACAGGCTTCAGTGTTAAGATTTACCTGAAATGTTTTCAGTCCCATGTAAAAATCACATGAAGAAACATACTATGAGCACATGCAATAAAAATGAGAAAATGAAGCTTTGCTGGATTTTAACTGTGATGCTGAGACAGGGGACTGACATACAGTTACAGCTAACCTGTGTACTACTGAAACTTTATCCCTGAAACCAACAACAGGCATGGAATAAAGATGATGCAATAGGCATTGATTATCTAAGTGCTGGAGTAAATATGGCTTTAGTTTATAGAGCATAGGTGGTACTAAAATAAAATGCTTTATTTTACAAGCTTTAGGTGGTACTAAAATGTTACTTTAACATAAAGCATTATATTAATGCTGTCAAGTGAAGATTAAATCACAATATACAATCCTAATAACTCACTCCTATGACATAGAAAACACATGGAAAGGGAAAACCAGGTCACATATGTTACAAAGGACTACCAGTGAACATATATGGCTATCTCTTTCTAAGTCCTTAACAACACAGAGACAAAATGCTCATATAGCTAAGTAATTTTATACTACATTTCTAAAACTTAAAGTACATAATAATGCAAAGTCTATTACTTCACAGGACTAATCTTGTAATAATACAGTATATACTCAAGTTTAATTATACATGCAACAGACTTTTAAAATGCTGCTGAAGTACTATCAGACTCCAACAGAAGCAACAGCACAGAGAACCACAGAGTCTACCCAACTGCCAGTCAGCCATTCCTGTGCCCTGAGATAAAATCAAAATACTAACACCATTACTGAGGAACCAACTATCATCTTAAACATATTTCAGACTATATCTAGGTGGGGGAAAAAGTCCAAAGGCATCTCTAGTGAATTTAGCTAGACAACTCTTGATGCAGAACAAAGATTCAGAAATACATGTAAAAAGCTGGTGACAAGAAACAGAGTACCTTTAAATGTTGAACTGGGATTTAAAAGACTTGAAAATACATTAATGTGTTTGTTCTTGTAATCTGACCAATTTCTAACACACACAGAACAGTGAGGTGATGACACAGGACACTGCCATGTTTAACCAAGGCTTAACCAAAGCTCCTTCATTCTCTTATTATTTAAAATTTATCAGAAGAGAAACTCCAATCAGATACAGATGAGGGCTAATCAATCCCCACCTGCTCTCTGTTTAGGATAAGAGGCCTTTTCAAGTTTCTTAACCAGGCTAGAGGAAGAGGAAGCGGAAGCTACACCAGTGGGCCCAGAAATACACATCTGGCTTCCTTCCTTGTTAGCTGGTTTCCAGGTTACAAGCTGAATAAACCAACAGAGCTGAGAACTTAAACAACGGCAGGAGCTAAAATAAAAGGAAGGCAACACTATCTGGAGTTCCAAAGAAAATTTGTTCTTTCCAATAAATAAGAAGACTGTAAATGAAGTTTAGAGTTAAATGGATAGTTTTGTTACATTTTAGCTTGGCCTATAAAAGTAAACCCTACACCTTTATACATATGGAAGAATGAAATCCTGGTGATTTCTCCAACAATAAAGAAAAGAAAAACCCAAAGAACAACAATAAAAACTTTTGTCGTCGGGCGGTGGTGGCGCACGCCTTTAATCCCAGCACTTGGGAGGCAGAGGCAGGTGGATTTCTGAGTTCGAGGCCAGCCTGGTCTACAGAGTGAGTTCCAGGACATCCCGGGCTACACAGAGAAACCCTGTCTCGAAAAACCAAAAAAAAAAAAAAACTTTTGTCACAGTGATGATCAAGGGGATAACACTAGAGAATGAACCTCTTCTCTGTCCAGTGTCCTAGCTTAAAGACTTTTTTAAAAAACAACAACAACAAAAACGTTATTAGCAGGAGGTGAAGGCAACTGGATCTCTGTGAGTCAAGGCCAGCCTAGTTTAAATAGTGAGTTCCAGGGCAGTCAAGCTATGTAGTAAGACCCTTTCTCTCTCAATCAATCAATCAATCACTTAATCAATCAATCACATGAATAATTAAACTAATAAATAAATATTAAATTTTAAAACCACCAAAGACGTATTAATAGGAAAAAATAAGTGAATAATCATATCTGGAAAGAACTCAACTAGATATGGCCTTAGATTCTGATGAATATTTTTCAGTGTAGTATGCTCCTATATATCTATGAAAATGTATTTCCAATAAGGGATGGTCTAGATTTGTTTGGTCCTGTGGGCATGTTTGTGGTACATTGTCATGATTACTTTAACTAATATGGAAGACTCAGCCCACTGTTGCTCACAGGATTCTGTGTTAGGATTATGAGATGTCTAATAGTGTGAGATGAGCCTGGATTACATTTTCTTTCTTTGCCAGTGACTGTTAAGGTGATTTGGTGCTTCAAATTCCTGCTTTGACTTCCCCACAAAGATGAACTGTGTCTGAAATTGTCTGTATCATGATAAATACCCAAAGGAGTATTTCATCACTCAATGTACACAGATCCTGCACACAGTGCAAGGTGGCAGAATACTGCTTTATGCCTTCAGATTGAGTGCGACATGTGTATGTAGAGGAAACAGATTCACCTTCTCACTCCCTCCAGCTGGAAAGTTCGCTCAGCTATTAAACAACAACAAGCAAGGGAAGCTGAGTTTAGGTCTCTACACCCATGCAAACGGTAGGTAGGCAGAGTGGTTCCCCAGGAATTCAAGCTCTGATATTGGAGATGGATTCTCAGAGCAAGTAGTCTATAGTCATATTGGCAAGCTCTGGTTTGATTGAAACCTGATTTGAAGGGTAAGGCAGAAAAGCAATAAAGGAAGACTCCCCACATCAACCCAGACCTCTACAACACATACACATGCAAGTGAATACACACAGAGAGACTGAAAACAAGCAAACAGAAACATTAACTCTCCTTAAGTAGAAGTAGCACCCTCACTCAAACAATCTACTCGGGGTGACCTATGTGCTTGGTTCTGATGATAAAAAGATAAATGAGGGGCTAGAGAGATGGCTCAGAAATTAGGAGCACTGGTTGCTCTTCCAAAGGTTGAGAAACATGGTGACTCAGAAATATCTAAAATGGGATCTGATGCCCTCTTCTGTCATACAGATGTGCAGGAAGATAGAACAATCATTTACATAAATAATGAATGAATAAACAAATCACTTTTTAAAAGATAAATGAAAGAAAAGCTCTTTTCCTAGCATAATTCATAGCACTTTCAGAAGACATTGGTAACTTAAAGAATAGTAACTTAGAAATTAACTTGGAAAATTAGTATCCCTTCTCCCATTCTCACTATGTCCTTGAGAACAGCCATATTCTATCTAGTACCCAGGCCCATTTTGTAATTTTGCAGATACCTTGCCAAAGGCTTACACTAATGACATTTTGAAATTTTGTATTACAGATAAATTTGTAATTTTAAAAAATATTTTCCTCCTAGATTTTTGTTTCTCTTTAAGATGCTGGAGAAGCAAATCTAGTACCTCCCAGGCTTTATACTGAACTCTGTCTCCAGCCCTTCTCAGGCCTTCTGAATACTAGGAAGACACATACTGAAAACTTCAGACCTCTCTCTCTCTCTCTCTCTCTCTCTCAGAATTACCCTTCTTATTAATCCTCCTGTGTCCTACTACTGAAGCTTTACTCAATTTCCTTTCTCTACAACTTTGAGGCTGCGGCAATAATGCCATTAACCCAGGATTCAGGAAGTGCAGAGTGATTTTTACATTGTAAGACAGAATGAAATAAGTATATTGTTTTCATGATTGCAAGCATGGGGTGGCAAAGAGCAAAGTATTCTGCCATCTGTTGTATTAAACTTTAACCTTTGAACTTTAAATAGAGGAATGTGAAACTAAGATACTACTGGAGGCCTGACTTTAACCAATTTTTTTTATCAACACATCCTGCAAAAGGCAAGTCAATGCACTATAGGCTGGCTGTTACTCTACTGATACTGAGTACTAGCTGTGTTAACTTGGGATATGCATCTTTCATTGATCTTGTAACAATCGTCAAGCTCATAGATTATAAGGGAGCAGATGCCTACAAACATCCGAGAGTACCTAGGAGGCTTCAACAGCAGGGTGTAGGACTACTGAATTCATACAGACTGGACTCCAGGCGGGACTGGGCTACTGTAACATGTCTCAAAAGAAAAACACAAACAAAAACAAAAAACAAACAAACAAACAAACAAAAAACCCAAAAACTGAACTACGAAAACTAACTGGAACAAGGGTCGACCCCTAAATGCACCAAGAAAAGCTTGAGGACAAGATGGTGCACACCATTAATCCTAACACATGGGAGGTAGAGGCAGTGGATATGTGAGAGTCGGAAGGCAACCTGTGGTCAAGTAACTACAGTGAGACCCTGTCTCAAATAGAAGACCTTACATCCTTTATTTATAGCTCACATTTCTAGCTATCAGAGAACCTTTTATGTAAGGAAACTCACATGGAAGTATTTTATAGTCTGAAACAGGAAGTCAATGCACATATGTGAAGGAGACAGGAGGGAGCAAATCAAAAGTGACAATCACTAATAAGCAAAGGCACAGAGTGTGGGAAAGCAGAGGCAGGTGCATCTTTTGATTTTGAACTTAAAGCCAGCCTGGTCTACACAGTGAGTTATAGGCCACCCTGAGCTACACTCAAAGACCCCATCTCAAAAGGCAAAGCAAAAAGGGATCTAGATACTTTTCATGCAGATGGAGAATCATTTATAAGATATTTTAAGATTCTAATATTTTCTTTCTCAAATTACTTAATGCTTTAAGAGTACAGATAACACAATTACGTTATACTTTCAAAAGCACTGCTACTACAAACGAGCAGAAACACTGCTGAATGTTCATATATTATTCACAAAATAACAAAATCCTATTTTAAAACAGATTATGCTAGATAAAGGCTGTTCTAACTAACAACAGAACCACATGGAGAGCTTGGAGGACGGGACCTCCGTGATTAACACACCTCTCTCCCTTAATGATGGAAGAACAACTGTAATTGGTGGGGATGAGAAATACTTACTACACAATTGAACGGACACAGGCACACACTCAAAGTATGCTATTAAAACAAGTCATAATTATAAAATGGGAATAGAGTGAGGTTAATCTGAGATAAATGGCCTTGAGCCAAGTATATATCCTCAGAGAAGGACATTTGTTGTTATATGACTAACATCTTTGCCCTTTTCAGTTTAAAACTAACACTAAAGTATATTTTCCAAATTTACCCAATCACTTTTATGTCCTACCAGGTTGGAATAAAGTATCAATTTATTTACTGGTTTACTTTTTTTCTACCTGGCAAAAACTTGCTTCCTGTGCAGTACAAGGCTTTACTTCCTCTTGCCTGCCTCCTTGTGGGTCAAGACTTCTGATGTCAGCAACAATTTGCAAAGCTTAATTTTTCAATTGAAAAACAGAAAAAAAAAGAATTCACAATTTCCGTTTCATGATATAACACAGTATTTTTTTTTTAATTTTATTTTATTTTATTTGGTTTTTCAAGAAAGAATCATTCTGTGTAGCCCTGGCCATCCTGGAACTTAGTCTATAAACCAGGCTGGCCTGAAATTCACCTACCAATGCCTCCCAAGTGCTGGGATTAAAAGCATACACCACCACTGCCTGGTCATAGTAACTATTTCTAATTTTAAAAAAGGAATACATTTAAGATGACAGTGGTTACCTATTTTCAATATTTAGATTTAAAATATAATAAAACAACAAGTCACAAAATTTCAAGCATGCACATTTAAAAATTTATAATTTATGTCAATACTTTGACAATCATACAATTCCAAGTCCTGATAAAGCTGCAGAAACAGAGAACTGCTTTACATAACTAAAGTGCTAACTTTAGTTCTGACACTAAAGTGCTTCTTCTTTTGGTTACAAGCCAGGAATAATTCATTTGCAATGTCCATCACATTCTTTTATCATGTTGTACATTAGGAAGCTATGTTACAAAAAAGCAGAGAAAACAAATATATAAGCTGAATCTCAACAAATACAAAAACTTGATCACTTCCTTTAAACAAAGGCCACACACACAGCATTAAGATCTTACTAACTCCTTCTCACTCCCTTTCTTTTTCCTTGAGAGAAAGTCTCATCCTAGCTCAGGTGACTTGGACTTGGAACGTGAACCAGGCAGGCCTCAAACTTCAGGAAATCACACTGCTTCAGGCTCCCATGTCAGACATGAACCACCATGCCTGGCTTCCAAAGCAGTTTCAGGAATGACATTTCTTTGTAAAGAGAAAAACTCCACAGGTTCCCAGAGCTAACTACAAGGGAGGAAGCTGAGATTAATGATGCACATAGCATTAAATTTATTTCTGTATGAATGTGAAAATTTTGACAATACTTCATGAATTATAAGACTTACTCCATAGTCCTAGTTTTCTTGCGGGCGACTGGGGGAATAATTTCATGATCCCTATAGATTTAGAGCACTTTATACCATTTTAACCATTTCCACATGTTAATACTTGACTACTTGCTTTTGAGACTGCTTTAGCTCAGAGATTCTCAATATTATCTTTCATTAGTTCAAACATTAACTTTATACAGTAGTTTGACATTTAAACATAAATATTACTTTAAATTTATAAATTTAAAATATCATCTGAGTGTCCACTGAGCACTTTACCCAGACACACACAGACACACAGACACACCCAGACACCCAGACACACAGACACAGGTTGAGGGGTTACTTGCTATTTGCTTACATTAATCCCAAAAGCTTAAGTGTTATTTCCATCTCAGTCTCTTTACTTCCATCTCTGTCTCTTTCCAATTGCCGTTTGCCAAGGTTGGGGTTCAACCCATGGCCTTAAGCTTACAGGGCAAGAAATAAACATTTTTCAGTAAAGCAAAAATGCATGTAGAAGCGATTCTTCATGCAGTTCAAGTGTGTTAGCTGGGTCAACTCTAAAACCTGCCTGTGCATTTTTGCTCTTCCACTTTATTTCCCTTGCCAACCCTATGCTTTCTTTACCTTCACGGAGACAATTAGACTGAGCTTGTTGTATTTTGTTCTAGCCATCACTGTTAATAGTTGATAAGAATTCTCAAAGAGCTTCTCTCCTGCCAGAACTTGATGCTGAAACTATACCGTTAGCCAAAGCCAAGAGCAGTTATTTAAAAAAAAAAAAAAAATTCTTCTTGTCTTAGCATTGACTATATCAAAGAACTAATACTTAAAAATGTAAATTTCTGGGCATGCAGCAAACTTACAGACACAAAGCCTCTGAGAGTGAGGCACAGACACCTTACAATTTTCACAAATTCTTGGGCAACCTTAACATTAGCATATTTGACAACTCCAACCCTTTTGAGAATTTGATAACAACTATGGCTTTCCTCAGAAATATACAACAGTTAATATTTTGAGCCACAATTTTAGGCAAATTCCAAGATTATCTGGAAAACCTTCAAATAATGAGTTTTTCTAAGCTTTTCCACAATTTGCAGTGAGTATGTGGAGCCCAGGATCTGAGTCTTGGTTAGCTTTGGAAAGCATTGCCTCAGAAGGCTCACTAGGGTGCAGAATCTTTATCACTAACATTTCTGACCACCTCCACATCCTTTTAATATCAGGGTATTAATTTACTAAGAAACTATACTGTTAGCCAAAGCCAGGAACAGTTATTTTTAAAAGAGTCTTCTTGTCGAGTAGCATTGACCATACCAAAGAACTATTAATAGTTAAAAATGCTTCGTTAAGAAGAGTTGGCCCTAGTGCTGGGCCATGGGGGTACATGCCTTTAATCCCAGCACTCAGGAGGCAGAGGCATGGGGATGCATCTCTGAGTTCCAGGCCAACCTGGTCTAAAGAGTCCTAGGAAGGCCAATGTACACAGAGAGAAAGAAACCCTGACTCGAGACAAAAACAAAACAACAAAAACACTCATCTCTCAGCCAGGAATTTAAGACATTCTCTTGGCAGATGTTACTTTGCTTGCTTAATTTCTCAGTAACCACCAAAATCTTTAAATACCTTATCAATAAGCATAGATTAGAAAGCAAGCCATTTTTCAATGTGGTGCTGTGACTCATAAAGTCGTCCTTTAACAAGTGTGAAAATCCTAAGGCAAAAGAGGAGAAACCCTGATACCAGGTAAAAAGATGCATTTTCAGAGATGTCTCTCTGTCCGAAAACACCAACAAGTAGAAATAAGTAGGCAGTGGAAAAGGCAATGCTTCTCCCTCAAATTACATGGCAAGAGAAAACCTACACACTCCAACACAATTTCCTCTTGAAGCTTAAAACAGATGAGGACTGATCATCACTGGGTCCCTACTTCTATGCATCTCAAGTAGAACAAGAGGAAGCTCTTCAAGAACAGACTTAAGAGCCAAAAGTGTAGTTAATCATTCAAGAAAAGACTTCAAGGCTCATTTAAACTGCCTGTAACGCTGCAAAAAAATTTTCTCAGGTCACATGAACTATGAACCTGGAATGAGCTGGCTCAAGACCATGGTCAAAGGAGGCGCAGCCTTAAAAGTACAATGAGGGCATTATCTTATATGACCAACTACAGCACATTTTTCATCTATATTAAAATACAATCAATAATAATTGCAGGTGTATGCCGGGCGGTGGTGGCGCACGCCTTTAATCCAGCACTTGGGAGGCAGAGGCAGGTGGATTTCTGAGTTCGAGGCCAGCCTGGTCTACAGAGTGAATTCCATGACAGCCAGGACTACACAGAGAAACCCTGTCTCGAAAAAAAATAAAAATAAAAAAAAAATAATTGCAGGTGTATAATGTGATGGCTTCACATACTGTACAGTGACTGCAACAACCAGGCTGCTTAACCAATCCACCACCTTATCTGGTTACTTTTGTGTATGATGAGATAAATTTAAATATACTTCTTTTAGCAAATTTCAAATATACATGATAGATGATAGTTTCTTAGCTATGGTCACCAGACATCAGATCCTCACAATGTACTCAAATTAACTGAAAGTCTAAACCTTTTGACTAAGATTAGTCAACTCCTAATCCCTGGCAATCACCACTGTTTGTTGTTGCTGAATTTATGTGTATGTGTGTGCCTGTGTGGGTGAATGCCACATGTGTGCAGGTGCCCAGAGAGGTCAGAAAATACCCATGAGTTGGAGTCACTGGAGGCTGTGACATGCCCAGTGTGCAGGTGCTGAGAACTGAACACAGGCCCTCGGCAAGGACAGGAGGAGTTCAGAACTGCAGACCCATCTCTCCAAGCCCTATGTTCTGTTTCTAGGAGGTCAACATTTTTAAACTCCACACAAGCAAAATAATAACTATTTATCTTTCTCTGTAAGGTTTCTTTCATTTAGCAACATTGCATCAATATATTATTTTTGCTGTGCTAAGGATCAATCTGTGGCTTCCAGTCCACTAAGTGCTCAACTTTATCACTAAGCAACACATCTAGTCCATGGTGGGGAAGAGGGGGTGGGGAGGGGGCTGTGTGCAACAAATACCTTTGCATCCAATTTGCCCTCAGACTTGGTATGTACCTAAAGGTCTGCTGCTGTTTTTGTATTCATTATTTAGAAATTACCAGATAAGACCATACATATTTATTACAGTATGTTACTCTGTACAAATAAATTATAAGGTTAACGTTTTTAGATCAATGACTTGAATTTTGCACATTGCCAACTCATTATGGTAAACTAAGAGCTATTTTTTACAAAGCTGACAGCATCACTAGCTTTCAAAAATACATATATAATGCATCTATTTATCGCTCTGCACACAAGCATATTTAAATGAAAAGACCATAATAACAGTGCATTATAAGCCAATAGCACCAACATTTTACAGGTTCTTCAATCATCTGAACAAGATTTCAGACAGCCATCTCTTTAAGACTATACTATTCTGATTTTGATGCCTGCAGAATACACTTGACATTATAATTTGAGTAAAACTGCATTAATTTTATATACTTTATATGTATATATTAACTTATCAACTTTCAGAATTTTTGGTAATATTTCAATAGCAACAAAGGGAATTCTCAAACACTAAGTCAGTACTGGATAGTAAACACTGCTGTATGGGGTTATGTGTCTGAAAATAAAATGTATTGCTATTGGTTTCATATGTGATCTATCTAAATCACAACTTATGTGTAATGCTGACAATAAACTCCAAAGCTACTTTTTATTCTTTCTTTGAGACAAGGTCTTACAGTACAGTCCGAGCTGCCCTGTGGTCAGGCTGGAGGCTCAGACATCTGACAGATTTTAATACTGGAGTAGAGGTATACAGACCACCAGGCCCAGAAGCTTAATGTCTCATAAATGAATTAAAAATATGTGGCATAGGCCACAGTTGGGTAAAATTCTCTAACAGGAACTCTGTTTTATACTAGCCTATACTAATAATGAGTAGTTGGCAGTCCTTGTGGAATACTGGGCTCTTCATCCTCGGATTTCCTGGTTGACATAAAGCTACTACTTGTTTCTATTAACTAGAATTCCAACAGTATCCTTCAACATATATCCCTAGCCTCTAAGAAAAGACAAAAACTTTAAATTCAAAGTCTATACAGAATGTATTTTGCTTACACACTATTACAAAGAGAAGAAACGGTAGAGCAAGCCATCTTTTAAGTTGAGCACTATCTGAAATCACTCTTGTAGAATTAAATTTAACATTAGCAACCCTCAAGTGTCCTGTTTAGGTTCCACAAGACTACTACTTAAGTGTGGGGTAATGCACACTTGTAACCACCCCCACAGCTCACTTTAGTACAAGAGGTGGTCAGACCTGTTAGGCAGCTTCAGATGCACAAGGGATTAGAAGTTTAATTCACTCAACAAATACTAACTGGAACATCTACAACTTATAAGTATTGGCACAAATATTAAAATTTGATGCAAAGATGAAGCGATCCAGAAATTCTGTAAAACACAAAACTTACATGGTATAAACTGCTATACCTCCACCCCATAATAGGCACTGAATCTTACTACTCACATATGCTAGACAACAGCTCTACCACTAACTACAATCTCAGGCTGGTATGAATGTGAAGGATATGTTTCAATCATGTTAAATAACATGACAGTATACTGAAATCATTTTAAATTAAAATAAAACGTTATTTATGGAGCCCAGGATACTAGCATATAAACGAAGATCTTCACAATAAAGATCTAACCCTATTCTGAATGGTTAAAAGAATCAGAAATGTTTAGCCTAAGGATTTTCTATCTTATTCTACATCAGATTTAAAAACAAAGAAACCAAGGAACTCTTCCAGGAACTGGAGAGATGTCTCAATCTGTACTGGTCTTACAGGAGGCCCCAAATTTAGTTCCCAACACTCAGTTCAGGTAACTTATAAATGCCTATAACTCTAGTGTCAAAGGATCTGATCCCCTCTTCTGGTATTCTTGGACACAAGCTCCAGATTTCTTCCTCCTCCTCCTCTACCTTCTCTTTTTCTCTCTCCCTCTCTCAAGAAACACAAGACCTGCTAGATCAGTGGTTCCCAACCTTCAATGCAGCTCCTCATGTTGTGGTGACCCCCAACCACGAAGTTATTTTCATACCTACTTCACAACTGTAAATGTGCTGCTGTTGTGAATCATAATGTAAAGATCTGATGTGCAGATGATCACAGGATACCCCTTGGAAAAGGGTCATTCACCCCAAAGGGGTTGTGACCCACAAATGAGAACCACTGTGCTAAATGGTTCACAAGATAAAGGTGGTTGATACCAAGTCAGCTAACCAGAATTCAATGTCCAGAAGCCACAAGATAGGACACAATAAACTATTGTTGAATTGTCCTCTGAACTCAACAAGTACATCATGACACACAAATGACAACATGTATGCATGCAAACACACACACAATTTTAACAAGGGCTGTCTTAAATTACAGAAACCACTGTAATTATCTGCAAGCACTTCTTTATTAGTAGTTCAGTTTTCTTTTCCAAATGTTATTAAAAACAGCTTCCATCAGATTCCTCTGAAATAATTTTTCAAGAATAAAAAGCATGCAAAGATATTTGCTTATATAAGATACCTTGTGTAAAAGGACACACCTTGGTAGATAAAGGAAATAAGATTAAGATTCAAGGTATGACTACCACACAGGGAGCTGAGGCCAGCCTGGGCAAAGTGAGATTCTGTTTCAAAAGAAATGGGGGTAAGAGGATAAAAGAATACAGCCCAAACCATCTGGGTAGGATTGGAGAAATGGACCAGACTTAAGACCACTGGCTGCTCTTCTAGAGTAATGTGATTCTCAGGACCCAGGAGGCAGCTCTCAACAACTGTAATTCTAGTTCTAAGGGATCTGATGCCCTCTTCTGGTCTCAGAGGATATCACGCACTTACATGGTGCACCTACTTATATGCAAAAAAAAAAAAAAACAAAAAAACAAAAAACAAAAACCACCAAATTTCTTAAATGTTTAAATCCAAAGTTTTTTTTTAAAAGGTATTGAAGAAAAAAAAAATCAGTCATGCATGATGGGACACACCTTTAATCCTAGCACTCTGTAAGCAGAGGCAGCAGATTTCTTGAGTTTGTGGACAGCCTGGTCAACAGAGAGTTCCAGGACATCTAGGACTACACAGAGAAACCTGGGGGATGGGAGTGGAGGATGGAGGGTGGGGACTGCAGGCAGGCAGGCAGACTCCACAGGGTTTCTCTGTGTAGCCTTGGCTGTCCTGGAACTGACTCTATAGACCAGGCTAACTTCAAATTCAGAGATCTGCCTGTCTCTACCTCTGCATATGCTTTGTTTAAAGATTTTAAACTCAGACAGAAAACAAGTTTTCAATGTGTCTGCCAATAAATGTTAAAGGGGAATGTTTTCCTTTCTGCTAGAGAACAACTGCACAGTAAATAAAGAGCTCTCAGCATACTTCTATTTTATGTGCATGTTTGTTTTCTATCACACATGTGCCCGGTAGTCTTGGAGGTCAGAAAAAGGTATCAGGTCTCCTAAAACCGGAGGTACAGACAGTTGTGAGCAGCCATGTAGGTGCTAATTCAATCTGAGGCCTCAGCAAGAAAGAGCAGCCAGTGTTCTCAACCACTGAACCATGTCTATAGCCTCCATTGACTTTAATAACGCCTAAAGCCACTCGACATACCACACAAAAATCCACATTAAGATAGATAAAACTCCTGAAGATATAAAAAACCATAGGAAACAACCTATGGGACATGTTAGACATGAAAAGAGAATAGCCAGGTGGTGGTGGCACACACCTTTAATCCCAGCACTTGGGAGGCAGAGGCAGGCGGATTTCTGAGTTCGAGGCCAGCCTGCTCTACAGAGTGAGTTCCAGGACAGCCAGGGCTACACAGAGAAACCCTGTCTCGAAAAACCAAAAAAAGGAAAAAAAAAAAGAAAAAAAAGAAAAGAGAATAAAGACATGGAAACACCAAGTAAATCTTAAAGATCCATGAAGCTGAGATTCTGTTCCCCAATCACTTGCAGGTTGCTAGTTATGTTTTTCAGAAAATGTCCACTTACTGATGACACTACTGCTGTCTCAGGTATCCTCTGCCTAGGAAAGAAGACATGAAAGGCAACGGTGCTTACAGAGTGGCCAACACTTCTAACTTCTCCAGGAATAAACATGTATTGATTACAGGACCCTTGCTCTGCTGAATTCTCAAGCATAAATTTAACTCTGGTCCTTACACTATTAGCAGGGAAGGCTTAATGAACTAAACACCAAGCATAGTAATCACTCTTGTGTTGCTGCCTCCTCCTCCTCCTCCTCCTCCTCCTCCTCCTCCTCCTCCTCCTCCTCCTCCTCCTCCTCCTCCCCCCTCCTCCTCTTCCTCCTCCTCCTCTTCCCCTGTCCATGCCTGTGTGAGTGTTTGCACGTGTGCATGTGGTATATGCATGTCTTTATGTGTGTGAGGTATCACATACCCATGTGTTTACCTGTGGCAGGCAAAGATTGATGTCAGATGTTTTCCTTACTCTCCATTTTTCCCCTTTTGAGAGGTGCAGTAGGCCAATGGTTTACATGTGTGTGCACACGTGCAAATGGAGACCACAGGTCCCTTGATTGCCATCACCTAATATACAGAACCAAGTCTTCATGCTTCAACTTCAACACACAGTCAGTATCATCAAGTCTAGCTAAACAGCTTTTCCTGGGGATTCAAACAAGGCATGCCAACCATTTACATGGATGCTAGGTATATGAGCCACTGTACCGCCTCGTCAGCCAATCCTTTCTTCTTTGCTAACCCTCCTTTTAGTAACGGGTGTGTGGAAGGGTAGAAGCCAGGGCCTCACCCATGCTCAGCAATCTCTTCATTTTTAGTAGCCATTAGCTCTTAGAATAGTTTTTAAGTTCATACCAGCATTTAAAAGAGTTGCTAATATAAGTCCTGCCTTATACAAGTCAAAGCCCCACGTCCCACCATCAGCACCAGCCTGTGGTAAAGGGGTGCAACAAAGAATAATAAAGAGCTTACGGCAGGGTGTGAGCCTCCCCTGTCCCTCATCCTTGACATCCTTAGTGTTTGTTGGAGCTGCCTCCTTGCTAAGTATGTAGGAGTATCCATTTTTATTTTTTTTAATTTGCAATTCTTTACTGTATATATCGTTTTCTTACATAATTATTTATATGTATATCTTCTTTGGCAAAGTATCTATTCACATATTTTACCCACTTTTAATCAAAGTGTTCATTACTGTGGAGTTTAAAAGTTCTTTGTATATTTAAAGTAACAGTCTTCTATAAGACATAAACTGCAAATATTTTCCCTAGCCCATGGCTTGCTATCTCTTGATAGGCTCCTTTCATCCTACATACATTTTAAATTGGCACAAAATTCTATTACTTGGATTTGGCCATTCAGCATGGAGGCCTTTTGCACATGGAAGGGATCATTGCATTAGGTTAATTTTCCATATAAACTAGTAAACAGTAACTCAAATATTGGAGAAAAAAAAACATAGCTAGTCAAGTTTAAGTCTATGACATTTCATTTTTTCATTAATGTAAAGTCTTGTTAAAATATATACTTTTATAGTAAAATCTGTCCTTAAATAGCATACTGGCTTTCCTCCTTACTGCTTAGCTAACCCCAATACATTGAAGCATGCTGGCTGGAAATACTACCGATAGTCAGAATACTGCCACATCTAGGTCCCTTTCCCCTTAGATCACTGTACAAACATATGCTTCCTGATCTTCTTTCCTTTCTTTTTGTAAATGACCTTGAACTTTTTATCTTCCCGACACCCCCTTCCCCGAGATAGGATCAGAGAGATGGTGTAATCCAAGCACTTCAGTTAAAAAAAAAAAAAAAAAAAAAAAAGCAGGTGGAGTTGAAGGTTACAATATGAGGTCCATTTCAGCCTACAGAAGGGCCTAACAAAGATTCAACAACCATGTAAAAATTCTATTCTTTTTTGAAAGGTAAACTCAGCAAAAACCCCCAATTCTTTTTTTTTTTTTTTTTGGTTTTTCGAGACAGGGTTTCTCTGTGTAGCCCAGGCTGTCCTGGAACTCACTCTGTAGACCAGGCTGGCCTCGAACTCAGAAATCCACCTGCCTCTGCCTCCCAAGTGCTGGGATTAAAGGCGTGCGCCACCACCCCCCGGCCAAAACCCCCAATTCTTGCTGTAACTTTCATTTCATGTGTATGGGTGTTTTGCCTGTGTGTGTGTCTCTATACTATTTGAGTGCCAGATACCTGAGGAGGCCAGAAAAGGGAATCTGGTTTTGCAGGCTAGTCTTATGTCAACTTGACACTAACTAGAGTTATCTGAAAGGAGGGAACTTAATTGAGAAAATACCTCCATTGGATCTAGCTGTAAGGCATTTTCTTACTTAGTGATTGATAAAGAGGGCCCAGTCCGGCCCAGCCCACTGTGGCTTGTTCTAACCCTGGGCTAGTGGTCCAAGGTTCTCTCTAAGGCAGGCTGAATGGGCAATGGAAGCTGGCCTCTGCATCAGCTCCTGTCTCCAGGTCCCTGTCCTGCTTGAGTTCATATCCTGACTTCTTTCTATGATGGACAGCGATATCAAAGTACGAGTCAAATAAACCCCTTTCTTCCCAGGTTGCTTTGGCCATGGTGTTTCATCACAGCAAGAGTATCCCTGGCTAAGACACTGATCCCCTGGGATTGGGAGTTACAGACAGTTGTCAACTGCCATACAGGTGCTGGAAACAGAACTTAGGTTCTCTAGCAGAGCAGCCAGTGCTCTTAACTGCCGATCCATCTCTCCAGCCCCTCATTTTTGTTTTCTTGAGTGAACTATAACTTGCTATCCCAGACTGGCCAGTCATAATTCATATAAATTCTAAGCTATTTATAAATGTACTTAGATTTGCCTACAAACTTTTAAATTGTCAACAAACCCAACTCAATAAAAAATATAAACCTTCCCTAGGGGGAAAAAAAAAAAAATAAATCAATTTTTTGAACTTTTACACTTTGAATTATGCACTATAATATGACAACCCTACACTTGACATTTTTGGGTTTTTTTCTAAAACAAAAGAAAAATGACTGGAGGATACAATCCCAGAGATAAAACATCAAGAGTTAAAGGTTATGATAATTAAAATAGGTAATCTCCATTTTCTAGAAAACAGAGAAATACAGAACATCAAACAAACTATGTTATACAAATGCCAAATCCATTAGGCAACTAACAAACTAAAACTAATACGACCAAACACCAAAGATAATGTACTAATGCTAGAGGCTCCAGATAGTTACTTATGGTAACAATGAGACAAACATCAGCGGTCATCTAAGGTAAAGCTATCTATGTTTGGTTTCAAGAGACACAAACTCTCCTATCAATAGTAACTCAGTGTGGTAATTAAAAAAAAAAAAAAAGCACAAAACAATTAGTGACAAAATACTAAAGCAAAAGGAAACGTTTATCCATACATAAGCAAAAACGGTTTATGCATCTTCAAATCTTGTTACTTTAGAAATTAATATTATAGCCAGGAAAATATGCACAAAGAAAACTACCCTGAGAATGGTAGGGTCACAGCCCCACCTTTGAGTTGTTTCTTTGACTCTTTCCAGGCTAGGTGTCTGACATAAGCCCTCACATAGTAAGCATGTTCTCTCCCACTGAGCTTCGGCCTTTAGCTTCAACTTCTCGGTCTAAACCTGAGATTCCATTACTAGGCAGCAGAGTATTATTTTCAGGGTTAAATTTGAAAGATAACAGGATCAACTCAGAGAGATCCATCTACAGAAGCTGCCCTTTAAAAGATACCTGCAATAGTTACTTGTGGTGTTTTGAATATGCTGGGCCCAGAGAGTGGCACTAACTAGTAGGAGGTGTGCCCTTGTTGGAGGCAGTGTGTCACTGTGAGAGTGGCTTTGGGAAGGTCCTCCTAGCTGCCAGAGAATGCCAGTCTTCTCCTGTTTGCCTTCAGAACAAGATGTAGAACTAACTCTCAGCTCCTCCAGCACCATGCCTGCCTAGACACTGCCATGCTCATAATGGACTAAATCTGTGAACCTGTAAGCCTGCCCCAATTAAATGTTGTCCTTTATAAGGGTTGCCTTGGTCATGGTATCTGTTCACAGCAATGAAACCTCAACTAAGACACTACTAATACATTTTCTCTCATGTGCAAAGGGAACACAACTCAAAACTATTAAGGGAAATACCAGTTAATTTATAACTATTGAAGATTCCCTAGAAGAAAAGGGAAAAGCTTCTTTAAATTCTTATGGGTTCCCCCCACCCCAGAAAAAGTACATTGAAATTCATGTATACTTACTTATTCATCAATATAGACCTGGCATAAAATAATGGTTAAAAAGGATATCCAGTCTATATCTTTTTTTCACTTAAAAGTAACTGACACACACACACCTTCTATCCCCTGCAGAGAGTTAAGACCCAGGCCACTGTGAACATCAGGCCACTGCAATACCAGTCAACTGCATCCTTTAACACAAATCCATACTCTGACAAGCAAAGGCACTGTCCATCAGAACCCACAGACTGTTCCGTCTCTGTAACTACTGGCTACATTGTTTCCACAGTAATATACTTTATTTAATATTGGTGTTTCTAGTACTTCTAATCCCTACTGCACAAGATGTCACAGACTTGTTACTTCCACAACATAGGTAGAACACATAATAAATCTTCAAAAACAAAAAACAAAAACGAAATGCTTGAGTTAATGTCACAATTAGAATTATTTTCCACAAACTCCATTTTCTGGATATAGAGCCATTCAGCAGTGAACACGACTGTTAGAGCGGACACATTCTTTCTGAATGGTCAGAACTCACTTTCTCAATGTGCTTTAAAACACTGGACACTGACAGGTAGTGGTAGCACATGCCTTTAATCCCAGTGCTGTCAAGTCTCAATCCTGCCTCAGGAAAAAAAAAAAAGCACATCTATGTATCTGGTATTTGACAATGACATTCTTATAGATTCCTTGCCGTGAGTAGCCCTGGAACTGGCTGAGTAGACTCCAGCACTGAGCCTGCGGTCTGTCGGCTCCAGCACTCACAGTTAGAACTATAGGACGGCAAAGGACAAAGACAATGGTTCCTGTGGTGCCAAACTCAGTCCTCCAAAAAAGATTCCATGAATTTCCAGCTTTTGAATACTATTTAAAATGTGAGTTAGCTACTGCAGTTGCCACTGTCAAGAATTTATCAAAAGGCACTGGTAACAGAAGTTTGGGCATAAGGCTGTCTCTGTTTTTCAGACAGACATTCTCAGACTGCAAGCTACATCTGAGAGAATGAGAATTTAGGATTCACAGCCACAGTTTGAACAAAAGAAGAAGAGGAGAAGAGAGGAGAAGGGAGGGGAAGGGAGGGGAGTGGAGAGAGGAGACAAACCAGCTGCCTAAGCTCAAAATATGAACGTTCTCAAAAAGAAATAAAAATAGCAAAATAGTGTATTTTAATAAAAACACTCCCATTTTAGCAAACTTTTTTTTTTTGGTTGGCAGGCATACTAAATGTCAAGTTCTTTTGTCTAAGATGCAAAAATCAACTTATTATTGATCTCATTTGCTAAAACAGGAACACCAACTATGGTACTAGGCTCTATGGTAAGACCCGTGAGAGCCTGGACTAGGTGGGGAAGAACCAGAGATCACAAATAAGAACTGCTCTGTCGCTTTAATCTGCTTAACAACTACAAAGCCAAAAACCCCATACATAATTTGAGCATATATTTACTGCCAAGCTTTAAAATATATAAATGTATTTCTTTAGCTATATCTGCGACAACATATAAAAGTGCTTATCAAGAATCTTTTAAAGGATCCACCTAAAAGCAATTATTCTTCCAAGCACTAGTCATGAGACAACAGACTAGTTTTATGTTAGTGTTTTAGTAGCATTTCCTCTGAAAATCATTGTTTATGGCAATGTAGGCAAATAAGTTCATCTTAGCTATCATCAG